>CM062807.1:752519508-753119508 GCA_031772625.1 Pinus tabuliformis | reverse complement strand
ATGATCTTCGAGATTATAGTGGTAAAGATAATTGTAATGATGCTTTTCAGAAAGAGGTTATGTCAATTTCAGATTATGATAAGAATGAAGATGATCTTCGAGATTATAATGGTAAAGATAACTGTAATGATGCTTTTCAGCAACAACCAGCAAGGCCACCTTTAGTAAGAAGGTCAATGTTTCCAATTTCACAAAAAATACCTCTACAAGCCATGAATTTTAAAAGTGCAATTAAAAAGTTTCTCCCTCCAAGAAGTTCATGTCAACCATTAAATTGGATGAAGATTTGTAATTTTGATCTTTCATTACCTCAAGACCTTGGTTACAGGGGGTACACCTTCATGGCAAATATAACAAATGGTTCAGCTACACTAAGTGATCAACAACCACAGTTTCCAGACATTAAGGGTTTTTTAGTAGGTGTAAGGCCAACACTCCTAAGTACCTATGATGTAGAGTATGAAAGAAATCCATTTGAGGGTTTAATTGGGATGATAATGAAAACTAGAGATGAGAAGTCTGAAAGTTCTGTCTTAGGTGGAGATTGTCATGAGTACAGTGACGACTGTGACAGTGATGAGGATAGTGATGTGGGTAGCATTAATCTTGATCATGTAACGAGTGATGTGGACAACGACGTGGAAGATGAAAGCAACAGCTTCATGACAAGGGGATGTGCAATTATTGGTCCCACATGCTCTCTGGAGGATGCTAATCATGACAAGGACACTGAAAGTATCTTCTTGAATGAGATCCAGAGTTTGAGCCGAGATTCCTTGCATGGAGAGTTTCAACAGTATTTAGATCCAGTACCACAATTTCGTGCTAGAATACAGTATAGAGTCCGTATAGTTTTGATCCATCCTCTTTTTGTGTTAGGAGGTCAAAGTGAATCTGCTTTTCGGAATATCTACAATAAAATATTTGGAAAGGATATTCTATCCGCTGGGTTTAGGTCAGTGACTGAACTCTGCCAAGCAATGCCACATGTTGTAAGTAGAAAAGGAAATTTGATGTCTGCACCATGTTCAAATTTTGGTGATAACGAAAGCAGAAGACTTCAGATACTTCTGAGTAACAGGGATGTTATTGGTGACATGACCCAGAATGTTGGGTCTCCACTGCCACGACCTGAAGCAGATATCATATTGAAGATGAAAATGGACAAGAACGAAGCATGTGTTAAGCAGGTGGAGAAATGTTTGCCCATCGGTTTGGAAGTGGAAATCTTGAAATGGTTGCCTCTTGAAGATGTATGCAGATTTCAGTTTGTGTGTCGGGAATGGAATGCCCTATTCTCTTCAACAAAATTTATAACCAGAAAATTGACTGAAGCCCCTCCCAACAGGAAACCATGTTTGCTTATAGCCAGTGCCATAGATCCTTGCCTAAGTTACTGCTTCTTTACGCAGACATGGAAGAGTTGTATGTCTCTTTCCTTCAAAAACATCGCAGATAATCCTCGTGTGAAAGAAAGTGTCGCAGGGATCGTCAGTGGTATCATCAGAGGAGCTTCCGGTGGAGAGTCTTATCTCAGCTGCCAATTCACCACTCACCACGCGGACAGTCGAAAGCACAACGGTGCGTGGCCGTGTTGCGAAGCGACGGCAGTGTTCTCGCTATCTCTGCTACATGGTCTGTCAAGCCCGTCAACGTCAAATGTGCTGCAGACAAAACCCCACACCGGACAGACCCTTGACCTGTGCACGCAGTGTAAATTGTGGTGGGCGGATTAGTTGAAAAGTCGTGCCTTTTAATTTCGGTCACCATCGATTAATCCCGTGACATTTCGATACACCGATTGGTCATGTATAATTGGGTTTTCGTTGAGCGTTGGTTAAGTGCCACCAGGTTGGTGATATGTGTGTCTGCAGTTAGAGGGTTAGATGCATATGCGTGGTCCGTTAAATTGATGGGCTCGGTTAATTTGCTGGGCTCGACGTCAGGTTGAAATAAGACCAAGTTCTATATAATAAATCAAATTAAATTCATATAATTTAATTAATTAAAATTATATAATTTAATTAATTAAATTATTTAATAAAAAAATTATTATAAAAAAAAAAAAAAAATTATTTCAAATATATATATATATTTAAAATATATATATATATATATATATATATATATATATATATTATTAAAAAAAAAATTAATTGATAACCTGAGATTCAGACAGTGGCCAGCAAATTACATATGCCAAGATGAAGAACAATGAATTACATATGTCGAGATGACAAACACAAAGATGAAGAAATTGTTAGCAATACAGCTTTGAGGACAAAGCCTCTGAAGGAAGGGGCTATGTTATGAATATAATTCATAACAAGTAATTAAATAAAATAAATATAAATATTAAATAATTAAATATTAATTTGGTTAAATAGTCATTAAGTTAAGTGAAAAGGCATGTCTAAAAGACATGCCCATTCACGAAAGGACACCTGTTTAGGTATATAAATGCGGTGTTGGAAATAATACTGAGAGGGGGGGTGAATCAGTATCAATAATTTTTCATTTCCATAATCAGATTCATATACGCTACTTCAGTTAATGGAACTTGCGTGTATACGCAATTGTGTTTAAGGCAACTAGCGTATATCCTGCAAACTTATGATTCAGTTAATTCATCATATGTTGATCTTTAATCAGTGCATCAAAACCATATAAACAGTAACCAGGTGCAGTAAAAACAGAACATACAATCACACATATGAACACAAGATATAAGGTGGAAACCCAATGTGGGTGAAAACCACCTGCTGCAATCGTCTTTATTTTCTTTTTAATAAGAAACTTCTTTTTACAATTTTTGTACTGGTGCAGTCTTATACCAGTACGCAGGCTTCTACCTGCAGAAGGCTACAACCTTCTCTCATTCTCCAGCTTCTCCTGGAAGGGAGCTACAATCCCCTAGCTCTTGTACTAGCTGATATGTTTACTAGTACGTAGGTGCTGGCCTACAGAAGGCTACAACCTTCTCTTTTCTTCCAAGGACCACGTTTCATAAATTTTCAGACTAGATCCATCAATAACATCATTCAATCATCAAATATATTTGCATCAACCAATCTCTTTTGCACCAACCACAATTGAATCAATCAATCACTTTGACAACCCTTCAATTTGATCTTTCAAAATGCTGTAACCAGAATACAGTAACCAGAACCCAAGCTAGAACCCAGAACACTGCAACAACAAACAGAAGCAGCTAAAACATATTTTATGAGGTATACGCTACTTCCATGTGTCGAACCTGCATGCATACGCGCTTTTCTCAAGGCGAACCTGCATACAGATCTGCAAATCAAATTTAAGATGTATACGTTGTTTTGATATGTAGAACCAGCGTGTATACGGCCTTTTCTAAAGTGAACCTGCGTACAGATCTGTAAATGATGATTTAAACATTACAACAATTCTAGACTTCAGTTATACCCAGATCATCATATTTACAGACTACAACATGCCCCAGTTATTCAGGTAAACGATCAAACCACATAAAGATACTTCACTTCAAGCCTTAAGATCTTGACACATCATTAGATCTTATCCTTCATCAAGCGCTAAGGTTCATCCTTGGTTCAGATCTCGCTATGTACCATAACCCAATAACCTGTATACTAGATCTTGTTCTTCCTCAGATATTCAATGCTTGAGTGCCTTGGCCTAATGATCTTCCCCTCCTTTTATAGTCTTAGCCCTTACTCAATACCATGGACCAAAACCACTTAGGACCAATACCTTGGACCCAATACCTAGGGTCAATACTTTGGACCAAATACCTTGGACCAATACCATGGATCAAAATACCATGGACCAAATACCTTGGACCAAAACTTAGTTTTCTAAGATATATGCACCTTTCATTCTGTGAAAGAGCGTGTGTACATATACGCGACTTGTATATAGTGAACCCGCGTGTATACGCGGCTTGGCCAATGGTGAACCTGCGTATACCTCTCTTTCTTCATTCTGATCTGAACTTTGTGCTATTAACCTGTTGAACTGTGATCTGTCATCTGAGTGAGTTGCCATCAAGGACAACACCTGTGTCATAATGCCAACATGCGGGTCCTCATTGTAAACGATCATCACTCATACATTCTAAGTTGCACGAAACGGGGAAACGGGGAAGCGAAACGAAACGCGGAAGCGAAACGAAACGCGACCTCCCCAAATTTTGGAAACGGGGAAACGCGAATATATATAATAATATATAAATATATATATTAAAACATTTAAAAATTATTAATATACATATGTGCAATCATAAAGCATTAATGATACATTTACTTAAACAGCTTAG
Source organism: Pinus tabuliformis (assembly GCA_031772625.1). Classification (NCBI taxonomy): domain Eukaryota; kingdom Viridiplantae; phylum Streptophyta; class Pinopsida; order Pinales; family Pinaceae; genus Pinus; species Pinus tabuliformis. Next base: position 753,115,199 of record CM062807.1, on the reverse strand, counting down.
AAACTTTAGAAATGGTTTCTAGAACAGCTTAGAAACCCTAAAAAAATTTACAAACTAATTAGAAAAAAAAAAAAAAAAATTAAAAAACAAGTGATTTTTTGGAGGAAACGGGGAAACGCCCATGGAAACGCGTTTCCATTTCGGGAAACGTGACCGTACGGCCGGAAACGCGTTTCCAGGCCGTACGGTACGCGGAAACGCGTTTCCGTTTCGTTTCCGTACGGAAACGGACCCTCCCCCTGCGTTTCCTGCAACTTAGCATACATTTTATATATATAATAAATTATTACTTACAAATACCTGTGTGTATTTTTACAGTCAAGTTTCCAAACTATCAGTTGTCTTGCTTCAGCCATAGTTTTTATGCTTCAAATGGAGTAGGGAATGGGAGGGGCACATTTTGGGGCATAGGGGTAGCTAGATAAGGGGAAGCCCACACCTGGGTATGTGATGTGTATGAGGGAGCAATCGTGGTACACGAGGTGCCCCGGCCTTGACTTTTACACCCTTCTTTATATGCTTTTTGCCTTTTATGAATTTTCTTTAATTAACTACTCCGGGCTCAAAGGACAAGAGCATGATGTGTAAGATATAGCAGTGATTACCCCACTTTAGGTAGGGAGGTTCATTGTCCTCCAGTGGTTTGGACAATCATGGGTTCCTGAATGATAAAGGAGGCTCATATAGGACCTATGGAAACAGGGTGATGACCATGGATTGGGGTAGAGCTCATGCATTTGGATTCTACCCACTTGCTAATTATTTTTGTCCCGGCCATCTTTTGCATTTTGTGGTACAATTTCCTGTTAAATGTGGCCAATTATGCTTTTTCTTTTTCTTTTAGCTGCTTCAACCTCCGGGGCATCATTCCAAGTCTGGCCCTAGGTGGGAGCAAGGAGATAGGGACGCTGGCCCTAGGTGGACCTAGAATGGAAATGTGGACCTAGGTGGGAGAAATGATGAATGGGGGTATAGTAAGTGTAAAGGGAGTAATATATGTGGATAGAGGAGCGGGACCACGCACCCAAAGTTGGGGTTTCCCATGTAGTACCATCCTAGAACCAGATGGTCAATAAAGGAGATCCCACGGGACTAAGATCCAAGGGTAACATCCAAAAGAGATCAAGGGGACAAGAGCACAAACTAAGCCCACTCTTTCCGCCAAATCCTCCCATCAATCCATACCCAGAAGTATCCATGATAAGTAAACCCAATACTCAATTATAAAAAAACAAGACATACCTTTAGATTCGAGAGGCCCAACTTCAAACATACGATCAATACAGGTGGGTGAGGGACCACATCGCTGGCTCAAGTGGTAGAGAAATGGCAAAACGAGCTAGTAGGAGGTTGCTAGCTATTGGCTGAGGTTCATCATGGAGAAAAAATTCTCATGGGGATATCACCCACGAAGTGGTGGGTAACAGTGCTCACACTGAGTGCTGATCAAGGGGATGAACGTCTAATTTCATTCATGAACACTGGTCTACAAAGGTCTAAGTTTAACTATCTAATTCACTATTTATAAAGCTATCAAATATTTCATGCCCTACATTTTGAAGAACCGCACCAAGATAATAGTATCCCACCCATCAGTGGGATCACTATTTGTGCAAAAAAAAACTTGGTGAACAAAGAGGAAACTAGATGAGAACCATCTAGGATTATGATATAGAGTTTGAACCTACGACTGCAATCAAAGGGTGAGGTCTATGTAAGCTAGCAACAAAGGCAATGGACCTAGATGATTCATCAAAAAGAAAGCTACAAAAAAGATATATCTCTCTATGCTCAAGAAATTGATCATGTTCTTGCAAACACAAATTCTTGGTACAACAAACTAAAGCAATATTCGTAACATGGCACTACTCTTAGCAATCTTAATTCAAACAAAATAGAGCATTGAGATTTAGGCCATCCCAGTACCAATTGATTAATGGCATCCATTTCAAAATGAATTACGATAGAGTATTTCTTAGATGTTATCATGACATTCTCAAAAGGGTGGTGGATCAATCATAAAATATTTAGAGCCAAAAGGTCAAGTACATATCCCATGAAGCATCTGACTCCTTACAATATCATTGTGGCATTTGTAAGCAAAAAATATGATGAGGGAGATTCAACACAATTCAAAGTGTCTTGGGTGCCATTACTATATCAAGTTACCCTGAACATGACAATTTTCAATTCGACTTCCATATTGTTAGCAACAATGAACCAAGTTATCTCTAGAGCTAAGCACACAGCCACAGGGATCCCACCAACATTTTATATGTCATCATACCTACTATATGTAGCATGTGTTTTGAAATGTATTACAAAAATACGATGGCAATGGCATCCCAACAAGGCACCCATTCATGTACACAACCAAATTCTCCAGGAAAATAAATTCAAGATTCATTATGCCAATATTTGTGAACACTTTATAGCTTTGATGTAATGCCTGCTCAATGCATGACCAACAAGGTAATCCAAGCAATGAGAGAAATTGGGGACTAGTATGCCATAGGAAAAGGAGCATACATAAGAGTGTCAGAAGCTACCAAGGTTTACTTCCCAATTTCATCCCAAACAAACTTTCCCTCCAAGATGCAGCTTACCAAACCTTTTTGAATGGAGTTGGGATAACTCTCTCTAGAGACAAAAAGTTATTATGGCCTCCCTTGCCTTTTCACACAGGAGCATATGGAATTAAAGATGTGAGAGATGCAATTACAAAAGCCAAAGCTCATGTTGCATCTCACTTTGAGGAAAAACCCTCTAAATATAGTAGGTTTCCTGCAAGTACAAGTGGCCCTATAGTCTGATGAGAAGAAGAGATCTATAAAAGGGCCACATCACTAGATGAGATAGGATTCAGAATTCGTAGCAATGGCAAACGTGGAAAAGATAAGAGGAAAGAGGAATTGGAAAAGGAAAATACAAAGAAAGAAACAAAGGAAAAGGAAGCTACATTGAATAAGGAGACTAGAATCAAAGCAGAAAGGGAAGCAATTGAGACAACAATTGAAGTGTATAGATTAGAAGAAGCCCTGAAGTAATAGCGAGCAAGAGGAAAAGGAAAAGAAAAGGAGGAAGCTAGAGATTCAAAGCCTATGTATGTAGGGATCAAATCCTAAAACATCTATTGAATCCCCAAGGCCATCTAAAACAGGACACCATTTCCTTTTAAGCCAGCTCAACGTAGAAAAGTTCACCCATCAAAGTTTGAAGCAGTCGCAATTCCAAAAGCATTTGCCTTCAATTGGACAAAAGGATGGGTGGTAAAACAATCTCACAAGAAACTCAAATTACTTAGAGTCCCAAAGCTCACAATGACTACTGAGACTCCATTGATTGCAAATGCAAGAACCAATCCAATTGCCACAACTTCTACAAGAGTTGTTCTCACTCAGGCTTCTGAATTTAACATCAAAAATATGGTCAAGGAAATAAAGGGCTACAAACAAAAGATAGATCAATTAGAGAAGGAAGTGGCCCATTATAAAGCAAACATGACTAGCCTGCCCAAGTTCAAAGCCTGCACTTTTGAACTACAAGATGAACTAAGTACCGCCCAGAGGTTTATGTATAGTAATCTTCAAAAATTTCAAGGTTACACCACTCAATTCCTCACTTATTTGGACAACATCAAAGACAAAAAAGTGATATTATATGAGGCCCAAATGAGCATCAATATACTAAAGAAATGGCAAGCAAAGGAAAAGGATGCACCTGATGAACTTTCTCGAATGATTGAAAGGGAGAGTCAATGCAACTATACAACTCTAGCAAATTGCATATCCACAAGTGCATCCTTCGAGAAAGATATCATTGCCTCGATAAATAATTGTAACTACTTGCACCTAGATGCTGAGAAAGTAATAGAAAGATGTCCTCTCCCCCCACTTGGAGACATGAGTTCACCCATACCTATAACTAATGCTTTGAATGACCCAGAGACAATTATCAGAGATAAAGGAACTGCTATTGGAATGACCACAAGGATACCCAAGGAGATATTAAAGGAATACATTGCAAACCATTCAAATGAGATAAATTTGATTAATTCATATCTCAGCACACTCAAAAGTGGTGCGGAACCTATTCCCAAATAGTTGATAACTTATGAAGTTTCCTTTGAGCAATTGATATTCAAGCGCATAATAGGAATCTCCTCTCAGCATGATGTATGGTCAGCCTATCTGGATGATAAGGCACATGGTAGCCTATGGCTCCAACTAAAGACAAATCCTTGGTGTAAAATATCCTATTTAAATCAAAAGGTCATAACTGCCAAGAAGGAAGTCCAAGAGTTCACAAGGCAGCGATGAGAATAGATATAAAAGGGAATCAACTAGTTGAGAAACAGGAATTTTGTTTGAATTTTGTCAACTCTTAAATTATGAATTTTAATGAAAAGAAGCCCTCAAGGCCAATATTGCAAGAGAAGCTTGAGTTCTAGTGACATGCACTAAGAATTATCTGGAACCATTGTAAGTTTGTATTGCTCTATTATAGACTTTTCTATATGAAATTTACATTCTTGCTTTACTGTTCTGAGATGGTGAATGTAAGGTTGTGAACAGTAAATTTGAGAACAGACTTTTCTGCGTTTCTCTTCTGTTCATATAATATATTTCTGTTGTGTTTCTTGAGTAGCTTTTTGTTCTAGAAGTAATAACAAGAATGTATGTTTAACCTTGTATTCACTAATTAATATATGCTCCTAGCTACAATAGGTAAAATAGAATTGCATTCCACATATAAATTAGAAGCATCCTGCACTTTGCATTCCACCTTTCATTTTACATTACAATAATAACAATTATCAGGCCAGAATCTGGACGAATCCCCTATTCCAAATAATGTGAGGTCTAATTGGGAATTTACATCAAGAAGAACCCCTACTGTTCAGGAGGGTACTTCACCTGCAACAATAGCATCTTATGCATCTTTGTTACAATATCAACCTTCCTAACTTTTTAACTCATCAAAACTTTGCTAATTTAGAAATGCCTCTCTTAACAATTTTCGAGCATAGAAATAAAATGCTAAAGCAAACTAAGTAATTCCTTACCTTTCTTAAGGTCTAACAGACCAAATTTGGTTTCACTGGACAGTAACCATCATCACATCACAACAAATAGAATCAATAGCACATTGTTATAATTCTCCATATGTTCCGATTTTGAAACAATCTCTTGCCACAACACTCTCCTAGATATAGTGATCTCAATGAAGTGAAAATTGATGTTTTCATTGTCATTGCAACCACTACGATACACTAATACAATAACTGGATATGATTCACCATTCATGTGGACCTTTGACTAGGATTATAAAAGCACTCTCCTCTAAACCAAATTGATCATTGAAGATGTGTGGCCCAAATTATCCAAGGCAGTATGCGTGTTGCTTTTGGTCAAGCTTAGTACTCTAACCAATACTTGTAAAACACAAAAACATCTACCACTCTCATTCCCACACCATTCACATTGCACAAACCTATAAACAACCAAAAGGATATAAGCAACCACTGATACGAAATTTGTTTTTCTCTCTAAACAAGGGGCCAATAATCAGATGCATGATTGGCACATTGTATCCACAACATATCTAAAGTAAGAAGTAGTTGGGGGTGAGTGGCCCTAATTAGTTGGTAATTAATTGTAATAAATCTATCCTATTCTAATTAACCCATCCAATCTATAAATCACCCTTAATCTGGGTCTAGCCCATCTAACACAAAATTGGACACTGTAACAAGTTCTTCATGCTGAGCATGATAATAGCATTTCTTCTAAGCTGGAAACAGTGCATGTTCGGAGGTACAATAACATCTTCTATTTAAGTGTGTTATGATCACGACCCATTTGAATTGAACATAGATCATTCAACTCGATACCCAAGCCAACTTCAACTTCAAGTTGGTTTAGTGAAGTGACATGGCTACCTAAGCCAACTTCAACTCAGTTTGGTAATTCTACAACTAGAACTTAGTTGATATCAACTCCACTACATGATTTTACATCAACATCAACTCAACCAAAGCTAACATGAACTTGGCTCATTCAGTGGACTCAATCAACAAAGGCTTTAAGTAACGGGCAACTCAATCATCATGGCAATGATAGGTGTAGATTTGGAAGTTGTTGTAACCAAAATCAAATCTCTGTACTGAAACCAACTGGAAAACTAACAACCTGATTATATAAATTCTTCGGTCCAAATGGAGGTGCAGGAAGATAACTATTAAATGATGTTTAGGATTTCCAGTTCATAGTGAGTTAGCAATCGGGGTCTAGAATGAAATCAAGTGATATTTAGAATTGTAAATACCTATGTGGACATATATGAATGTTACTCTTCAAAGCTTTAATGTCTGAGCGATCATGCACTCTGTAATTATACATTTTAAGATCATATCATATCACTGTATGTGTATTTCTGCAGACAATTATACCAAACTCTATTGGCTATTGTAAGTAGTGAATCTGCGAGGAGACACAAACAAATGCACACTGAATTTTGATTCAAGTCAACTACCAGGATTGGTACTTAAACTTGGGAGCCGTTATCTAGCATTGTGCATAAGTCATATCTGACACTACCTCCAGTGTCATAGTTCAATCCTGGTATTAGGCTGATCAAATTCGGTATTATAGTCTATTAAAGGACCTATAAGGGGGCTAGCACATATCAGATCCCTTTTTCTGCTTAAACATAGAGATGAGTTCCATCTTTTTGTATAATCTGCAATTAACATATATTAGGTGTGTCGTTGGACCCTGCTGGAAAGGCCTCCATCACTATATGGCTAACTTTTCACTACATAGACCAGATAAGAAGAAGAGTATTCTCAGGCTGGTGGCAGGGGGAATTGTCATCTACACAACAGTACTTTTTTCGGAACTTAGTGAATAAGCAGTTTGTTGTGGTCAGTTATGGTTTGGACAGTTAAGATCAATTTGGGCAAATGCTTTTCCAAGGGCATCAATCCAGGATTTTATTACAGGACTCTTTGACGACTTACAACATCGCTCCCAATCTAATTTTTTGAGTTTTCTTTCCCTCTTTATTTAGTGTAAATCTCAAACACTAGGATAGCAGTGGAAGTTTGGAGTCTGGACTTCCATGTTGTTTCTTGATGTACTGATTTTTCAGTCAATAAAAACTTTTCTTCGCTGAATCATAAAAAATATGCAATCGTAATTTAGATTGTATTCTGCAAAGATGTGCTAGGGATTAAGTTGGACAATGAGACATGATGTGCAATGGGATCGACTGTGGTAATAAGGTATGATGTGCTATTGGATGATGCATGATAACAAGACCCATAGACGCATGAAAAATACCATTCTGAGATCTATGCATTCTTAGAAAATCCTAGAAGTCTAAGATTGAAATAACATTGAATCAACTTAAAAAGCCACAGTGCCAAATACAATTTCCAATTTTCTACTGAAAATGTAAGAGTAAGAAAGTAATAACTTACAAGTATGCAATGCTCGGTTTGATTGGATTGTGAGAAGTTTCCTGGAATACAATTGCCAACCCAGTTAGGCAAAGACGTCCTCAATTCTGCCTGCAGTTCCGCCATATTTGGTAGATACATGGGCCATGCCCTGATCTCGTTCTGCAGTTTGTAAAGATTGGCCTTGTTGGGAACAGGCAGATCCGCCACACTAGGAAGCTTGGTCGCTGTGTATATTGTGAGGCAGAGGAAAAGCACAAAACCCACCAAATGTCTGTCCAAAAAGCATGGATAATAATAAGCATATCAACAAATAACCAGAATAGCCAAACAAAGAAAAAATTTAATCAAATGTGTTATGGTAAAAGTGATAAATCGAGTAAGCTTAACAAATAACCAAAATAGCCGAACAAAGAAAATTTAAAAATTTTGGTCTAGTGTGCTGTGGTGAAGTGATAAATCAAGTAAGCTTTCACCTTTATTCCATCACAGGTGAACATGTGGCTACAAAATTTTTACTCAAATAGGTGGTGATCAAGAAATAAATCAACTGAGTTTTCACCTCTATTCAGTCCCAAGAGAACATGTGGTTACTAAAATTTTAATCAAAGTGGGTTGTAGTCAAGGGATAAATCAAGTTAACTTTCACCCCTAATCAGTTCCTAGACAACATGTGACTACTATATGACATCATAAATTTTTTTCATAACCCATCCAAGTTTTAGCTGAAGCCAGATGGGAACACAGAGACATGTCACTTAAAGGATTGTTAGGGAGGGCCTAAAAGGAAATGCACTCAAAATTAAACTAGTTCCATATACATGCACACCCTCATCTCATCACCCACTCTCATCCCCATAAATTTTAGTCAAGTATGTTTTAGTAAAGTCAGAAATCAAGTGAGTGTTCACCTATATTCAGTACCAAGAGAACATGTGGTCACTAAAAGTTTTAGCTAAAGCTAGGAGTAAACAGAGGGGCATGTCACTTCAAAAATTGTTACGAAGAATCCAGAAGGAAATGCACTCAAAACCAAACCTAAAACAGTTGTAGTTAGGTCCTATAAATATGTACACTCTCATCCCACCACCCACAGAGATGACAGTGCCTAAATGTTAGGCAAATGGGTTGTAGTGAAGTGAGAAATCAAGTGAGCTTTCACCCATATTCAGTCCCAAGAAAAAATGTGGCCACTTAAAGTTTTAGTCAAGTGGGTTCTGGTCAATTGATAAAATAAATGATTTTTCACCACTAATCAATTTCAGGAGAACATGTGGCTTCCAATTATGTGTTATGATATAACAAAGTAATTTCCCCATAAATCACCCATGTTATAGTGGAGCCAGAGCACAGGGACAATGTCACTTTGAGGATTTTCATAAAGTTTACAGAAGGAAATGCACTCAAAAGGCAAATATAGAAATATGCACAACCTTAAGAAGGTGAGTGGTGAGCCGCTGCGATTGCAGACAGCTCTATTTCACTGTAAATTGGAAAAAAACAGAGATTGAGGACTCCTTGTCCTAGATCCTGGTGATTTTGAAGAAATAGAAGCTTAGGAATTTTTTTAAAAATAAAAGATTCGGTAGATGAATTACTAAAACTGACCCAAGGAATTTATAAATAAAAATTAAAATTAAAAGAAACAGGATCTTAATCAGACGGATTGCAAAAACTGGCAATGGAGACCATGGATGAAGAGGCATGACAGAGCAATCAAATATCAGAGTATTTGAACGAAGAAGCAGAATTGCATGAAGAAAAGAAACAACTCGACTTACGTCCAGACATTAAGCGTTTCGTTGTGAATGCTGAAAATGCTGAGAAGGGTGTGCTTGAGAGGACGTTCGGCTCTGTAATATCGGAGGATGTACTCGTTGTCTCGCATGTAGTCTGGCAATGCCGAGAAGTCCACCATTCGGCGCTGGTCCTTCTCGGCCATTATCAGATCTCACTCGGTTGCCCGCTTGGCCCGACTGGTTGTGGAAGCAGAATACGAATGAACGGATGGAGAGGAGGGAATTAAAATAAAACGGAAGCCTCCTTTTCAAATGTTTGCAGGCATAACATGGGTTAGTGGTTTCACACCTGGCCCGTGTAAGATTAAGCTTTCCTGCTTTGCTTTTTATAATATCTGGCCCGTGTAAGATTAAGCTTTCCTGCTTTGCTTTTTATAATATCTGGCCAGTTGGGCCACTTTACACCGACTAAGGGAGTTACGCGAAGCGATGCGAATCTTCCAAATTGAACGTTAGGTGCTAGTCGCAGTCCGGCTGTACATTTTCTGGGAGTTTGATTTTGAGAACTCAATTTGGGCACTTCAAGACAGTTTCTGCAGATCGTTGGATGTCTACATCGTGCTTATGAGAGTTCAATTTGGGCCTTTTAACATTGTTTCTGCAGATAAATGTCTGCATCCTTTGGCGACGGTTGAGTTGGTTTATAGCGAGACATGGTGTCCCAGGTAGAGTTGCTTTGCTATTTAAAAAGTAATTATTTTACGAGAGTTGAAATTGAAAAATGATAATTTAAATATATTATAAAGATATTTTAAATTATGGGATATAAAACGTTTATGATAATTTAAATAGTATAGAGATATTTTAATTTATGGGATATAAAAATTAACGGATGATAAAATGTATAATTATTAAAATACTTTTATGTAAAGGTTGTAATTCAAAATTTTGTATATATATATATATACATATATGTGTAGGTAGGGAAATTTTATTTACTATGAATAATTATAAAAGAGAAAAATTTAAAATAATAAGAGGTAATTAAAAATTGATATAAAATATTTTACTATAATGTAAATTTAGTTTTAAGGTTAGTTCAAATGGTATGGAGGTAAATTTAAAATTCTTTAATATTGTTGTTAGTTAGGGGTTTTATTCTCTTTGATTCCTATGGGGACAAGAACTCACAATTAGAGCCAATGATTAAGCCAACGATTTACCCAATTTACTTTAATGATTTACTCAGTGTACTCAAACTTTCATATTTCATTATTATTATTTATATATTTATATATATATATATATTAAACATATTTGTAATTTTTTGTTTTAATTTTTTAAATATATTAATGAATAAATTCATATAATTAATAAATAAAAGATATAATTTTATTAATATTTAAAAAGTTAAAATTAAAATTATTAAAATGAATTTAAATTGGTGTGTATAATATCTACATTCTGAAAGGGATAGAAATAAATTAAAATATAAATATTTTTATATTCATAAAATTATGTATTTGCGTATTAATTACTATTTTTTATTTTTTAATTATTTTTTATTTTGTTGGTATATAACAATAGTGTAATTAATAGATGGGATGGTTTTTAACATGATATTAATCAGTACAATTATATTAATATTTTTAATGTGGTTAATATAGTTGAAAGTTTTATAAATATAACAAAAAAATCTATTGTAACAAAAAAAATGTCTTATCAATGCACACATTTCTCTCATTAACCATGTATAAAAAATTTATGGGTCAACTTTAACTTAAGAAAAAAAGGGATTACACATCTTATTGTAAAATGGACCATAATGCTAAATAAATTTGCTTATATATATAAATGAATGTTATAAATAATAATGAGGAACTTATCATGGAGGAACTTATTAGAATTAGAATAATCTCAAATCCCTGTGAAATTGGTGGGTTGGCCACTTGACAGGAATCTAATTTTTTAAATTTATTAAAATAATAGATCATTTTGCTAAATAAAATTTGCTTATATATAAATGAATGTTATAAATAATAATGAGGAACTTAGCATGGAGGAGCTTATTATAATTGGAATAATCTCAAATCCCTACGAATCTAATTTTTTAAATTTATTAAAAGTAATAGACCATTTTGCTAAATAAAATTTGCTTATATATAAATAATAATGAGTAACTTGTCATAGAGGAGTTTATTTGAATTGGAGGAGCTTATTAGAATTGGAGGAGCTTAATAAATCCCTAGGAAATTGGTGGGCGGGGAGCCACTTGGCACAAATTGAATTTTTTAAGGAGTTGTCTTTAGTGTGACTTTTTGGACTTTCCCATGCCGGAATCCGTTGTAAACATTTGAGGTGAAATATTGATTTGTGTTATTTAAACTGTCTTTTTAATTCATATATGGATTCAGCACCCTCAAAAACCCCTAGGGCACTTAGATTGTGCAGGGTTACCCATCAAAATTGTGATTTCAATAAATTCCTGTGGGATTTTAGAGAAATTAGACTGGAAAAACCCGGAAAAGCTTCCAAAAAGTGGCACTAAAGACAACTCATTTTTTAAATTTATTAAAAGTCAATGCAACCTAACAAACTCTATAACACACAACAGCCCTTGATAAGCATTAAGACTAAACACTAAAGCCCTTGATAAGCATTAAGACTAAACAGTACATCTCTTGATAAGCATTAAGACTAAGCATATTTTGAGCACATTCCCTTGAGAATCAATCTAGGATATCAATTAAAAAAATAAAAATAAAAATCAACAGATCCTCATCCACCTTAAGTTGAAATAAAAAGTCTTCGACAATTAAAATTTATTATTTTCTTAATTATTTTATTATTATTATACATAAGAGAAGTGTAATTAATAAATGAAAGGTTTTCTAACAGGAATTTAGTAATACAATTTTGAGTAAGATTGAGATTTGTTTTATTGGTGTCCCAAAAAACTCTAAAACACTATCATTTTGCATATTAAACAATTTAAACTTATAATTTTTGAAAATCTCTACAAAACCTTCAACAAAGTTCACTAAAGAAAATATCATGAAAATTTTTTATTTTTTTGTATGTAAGGTAGTTCTCTTCTTTTCTATTCACATTAAACTTAAAGACCATATACACAGTTATGGTGGCCTCAACCTGCCCCTAGGGGAAACCAGGTCTGTTGGCCACCTCAGTTTACTGTAGGCATTCCAAAACCAAAATTTGGTGATTCTGTCCATACTAGCTATATAAACATAACATCTGAAATTACTTAATAAGCTTCTATGCAGCATAAAACAGTGTTTGTAAAGAAACAAAAAACCTCCAGTGTATCGTCCTCCGCATCAGCCAGTTCTGGTTCCAGTATCTTTGTTTGTTTCCATGGGGAAATTCGCATGCTCTTCCTGGCTTGAGACCAAACTTGCTATCCTGGACAGGGTCTGAGATATCTCTGCCAGCTTATTGTTCTGGTTGATCATAATGGTTTGGAAATTTTTCATTTCCTTCTGAACATTTGGGATGCCATTGGCAATTTCAGCCATTTCTTTAGCAACTTGTTCCAAGGCTTTTGCCAAAAGACTCTTCAAAACCCAATAAATGTGCAGGGATCTTCTATACAGCGTCTGTCTCCCCCTTGTATTGCCTGGGTCACTAACTATAGCAGCCCATTCTTCCGTTTCCGAGCCTGACTGCTCTTCAAGGACTCTTTCCTCCAGATTTTGAATTATCCTGCGAATGTCTTCGTCCGTTTCCTCTTGGTAGGCACGGGCTGCCTCTTGGCTAACAGTCCGGGCAGACCGCCTCTCTCTATGTTGATTCTCGGGTTCCTCCACAGGCCTGTCACCCTGATTACTTTGTCTCGGGCGGCCCCTTCCTCCTCGACCACGCCTTCGACCCTGTCGAGCCATCCTGGCTTCTACCTCCTCCTGTTCACACACATCAATCACAGGTGTTAGATTTATAGTGAATTCATGCTCTTCATCGGAAACCACTTGACTCTTTGGAATTTCTTTCCTCCTACTACTCTCCCCTTCCATTTTTAAGTTCTGTTCATGATACTCCTTTCCCGAGTTCAGGGGGTGAAGCACTCCCTCTGTCATGCGGGTCGGGTACCATTTTAAGGGGTCTGTCGGCAAATCTCTAGCTTCTATCTTTCCTTTGCTTCTAGCCATGGCTGCCCCATTCTGGTTTCCCTCATTATTTCTCAACCTCTGCCCCTGACTGCAGTTTCTTCCTCCTCCCTGGGATCTCTCCAGATGGTCTTCATACTGCGAAACATGGGGCCTTCCCAGTTTTCCCGGACTCTTTCCACCTCCCATCTCCTCCCACAACTGACTGTTATTCATTCTACTGATAAAAAGGAGAACAAGTAAGGTGAGAAAAGCAGTTTGCACGTACCAAAGCTTGCAGATTACCCTGGTATTGTTTTCCTCTTGCTCCTCAAGCCGTTCCTCCTTCACTCCATCCGCATTATCCTTTTCTTCGCCTCCCGTCACCTTCTTGTTATGCTTCTTCACCGTCCTTCTCTCCCAGTCATAACCACCGCCATTTTTCTCCATCATCTGTACGCCTCCTTTCCCACCCCTGCCACTTGAAGTTTTGTCTGACAGAGTATTCATTTCACTTGTTGGGATGGTGGCCTGATACCTGTGGTCATTTCCTACTGTCCTGTCCTTATAATCAATGCCCTTACCATTATCACCTCCACGTTTCCTCATCCCGATCGGGAGAATATCATGAAAAATTATTATTTTATCTATTAAATAAAATATATGTATTAATTAATATTTAATTTTATTCTTTATAATATGAAAATATAAAAATTCTTATTTTTAAATATCTTATTAAACTAATTTATATCACAAACATTATTAACATAAACAAATGAGGTTGTCTTTACTGCGATTTTTTGGAAGCTTTTTTGGTAAGTTTTTCCGATCTAATTTCTCTAAATCCAACATGAATTTACTAAAATTACAAGTTTGATGGGTAACCCCACAATCCAAGTTCACGATGTTGAATCTATACATACAATAAAAAAACTAAACTTTTTCGTAGGATTCTAGCAATAAAAAATCCAAAAAATTTCCTTAAAAACAATTCCTAAGTGTATATATTTATATATATATAATATTAATCATTAATATTTTTTATTTTTTATTTTTAAAAAGAAAATAATATAAATGATACGGACTTTTTAATGAGTAGAGACATTACCTATCTTAATTAATTTGGTATTCTCAAGTTAGTTAGTAAAAATCCAAAGTTTAAAATTTTTTCAGTGTGAATTTTCTAAATCATTAATTTACGTTTTTAAGAAATAAAGATGTGAAAAGGTCCTAAATATCCTATGTGAAATATTTAATGTGATACTTAAATTAATAAGGAGAAAAAACTTAAGTTTGTGGTGTGATTAATGATTTTGTTAAGTCATTTTATTTTTATTTTTATGTTTTTTATTTATAATAATTTAAATATACATATAGAGAAATGTAATAAATAATTTAGTAAGTATGATAAATGTAATTTAATATAATATTAACCATGTTAACCATTAATATTTAATTTAATAAAGAGAAATAGAAGATCTTAAATATAATATTTAAATATAATATATAAAAAGGGGAATGCAATAAATAATTTAATAAGTATGATAAATGTAATTTAATATAATATTAACAAAGTTAATCATTAATATTCAATTTAATAAGAGAAAAAACCTAAATGTAATTTAATATAATATTAACAATGTTAACCATTAATATTCAATTTAATAAGAGAAAAAACCTAAATGTAATTTAATATAATATTAACAATGTTAACCATTAATACTCCATTTAATAAGGAGAAATAGAAGATCCTAAATATAATATATAAAAAGAGAAATGCAATAAATAATTCAATAAGTATGATAAATGTAATTTAATATAATATTAATAATGTTAACAATTAATATTCAACTTAATAAAGAGAAAAAACCTAAATATAATTTAATATAATATTAATAATGTTAACTATTAATACTCAACTTAACAAGGAGAAATAGAAAATCGTAAATATAATATATAAAAAGGAAATGCAATAAATAATTCAATAAGTATGATAAATGTAATTTAATATGATATTAACAATGTTAACCATTAATATTCAACTTAATAAGGAGAAAAAACCTAAGTTCATTGTGTGATTTTGTTAAGTCAATATAATATATAATATATAAAAAGATTGTAAATATAATATATAAAAAGGGGAATGCAATAAATAATTCAATAAGTATGATAAATGTAATTTAATATAATATTAACAACCTTAATTATTAAGAATATATGTTTTTTTATAAAAGATTGCAGATTTTAATTTGTGGAATGCAATAAATAATTCAATAAGTATGATAAATGTAATTTAATTAGGCCGATAGGCCTTTCCTATTGAAAGAGACTTTCGTCGTCTTTTTCAATCTCACGTTGACACCTGGACCGTCTACGCTTTTGATCTCCGTCTGACATTTGTGCACAGTTTTTTAGCGCGACCAGTCTGCTTTAACGCATTTTCAGGTTTTTAGCGCCACCCGTCGTCATGGTCTTCATCATCCTGTCTCGTCATGCTCTTCATCATCCTTCAGACGAAATGGTAGGAATTTCTGTTACGGTCTTCATCCTTCATAGGTATTTCTGTTATGGTCTTCGTCCTTCATGCAGAATGATATCCATTTGTGATATCAAAGATCGAATCCGAGATGGTGCAGTCAACCACTTAAATAAAAAAAGGCCAGAGGAATCGACGAGCATTATCCAGGCCCTGCAGCAATCGACATAGTTGAAGTTGTGTCCATAGTCTCAGGGTTCCATGGCCATGGCGATCGCAGCGGGAGCTGCGTTTTGTACGTTACCCTCGTTGTCCTCCTCCTTAGAATTGAATAATTGGAAGCCCTTGAATTCCAATACCCACCTTCACTTCAACCATAACAGGAGCCTAAACACTGCCAGATTATCAGTGAGAGCCATGTCCTCGTCGACCGGCGTCCTGACGCAGGATCAGTTGAAAAAATTGGCTGCAGAGAAAGCCGTGGAATATGTGGAGAGCGGCATGGTGCTGGGATTGGGCACCGGCTCCACCGCTGCCTTTGCCGTGGCTAGAATCGGGGAGCTTATGAAGGCCGGGGAGCTGAAAGACATCGTGGGCGTCCCCACCTCCAAGCGCACTGCCGAGCAGGCCGCGTCTCTAGGCATCCCCCTCTCGGTGCTTGATGATCACCCCAACATTGACCTCGCCATCGATGGCGCCGACGAGGTCGACCCGGAGCTCAACCTCGTCAAGGGCCGCGGTGGCGCGTTGCTCCGAGAGAAGATGGTGGAGGCTGCCTCCGCAAAGTTCGTGGTCATCGTCGACGAATCGAAGCTCGTCAGTGGCCTCGGCGGCAGCGGCCTGGCAATGCCTGTGGAGGTGGTGCCCTTCTGTTGGAAGTACAATGCTTCGAGGCTGCAATCCCTCTTTCAGGCCGAGGGCTGCGAGGCGAAGCTCAGGATGGACGGTGACAAGCCGTACGTTACGGATAACGCCAATTACATCGTGGATTTGTATTTCAAGACTCCGATCAAAGATTCGAGGGCCGCGGCTAAAGCCATGCTGGCTTTCGAAGGCGTGGTCGAGCACGGGCTCTTCTTGGATATGGCCACGGCTGTAATCATTGCTGGGGCGGAAGGTGTTAGGGTCAATACCAAGTGAGAAATTTTTGGGTTGCCGTGATGACTGTCGGTGTCCGGGTAGCTTTCTGTAATCAGCTAGAAATAAATGCAATATAAATATTGCATGCATTTGTATCGAGTTAGCAGGTAATTGTTTGACTAAATTCAAATCGTTTAGGCCATATGGGGCTTTGGGTCACTGTACCTATTTGGCATGAGACCAAGTGTTTCCTTTCTACAATATCTTACATTGAACGACGTATACAGTTTCTCTGAAAAGCCTGCAAATGTTGAAAAAGTTGTTTGAAATTAGCAAATGACAAATTTTTCTATCCAGTTATTATTCAATTTCAGAGGCAGAGTTGCCGGACGTTTCTTTGTGATGTTTTTGCCCTTTAAACGCAACATTTGCCATCTTGTTCTACTATCTGCTGTTTAAATGTTTATCAATTAAGCTTGTTCCATTTCAGTAGAAACATCTGGTATTGGATGTATCAAATATATTTAAATTGATTATCATTTTACACTGGTCAAAAATATTGTTGCTCAAACCAATCTCTTTCACTTAAATTTGATGCTTCATTTCATAGGATTAGAAAAGTATTTCCTGAATTTGTTTATCATTTTACACTGGTCAAAAATATTGGTGCTCTAACTAAACTATTGTTCTTAAATTTGATGCTTCATGTCATAGGTTTAGAACAGTATTTTGTGATTTTGCTTATCTATTTGCATTAGCAGACAACAGTCTTAAAATGATGCACTAAGTTAGCCCATAAATTTGAATTTTCCTCCAACGTACTTGCGAGTATGCTGGTTACCAGTGGCAAATTGGAATCTTTTACCGCATTTATCTGTGATTGATAATTTGTTCTTTGGATTATTTACAATATGTTTTGCCAATTGTGCCATCTGACCATGGAACATCTTTCATTCCTAACTACAAAGTGGTATATTTATTTTCAGAAAAACCACTTGTTGTTTGAGCTTTCTGGGTACAAACTGCGCAATTTTTTTTGGACATTTCACATGTTTTTACATATTTTATATCCAGAAAGGTCAAGCAACATGATGACTAACTGTGAAAACTTATACACTCAAACCATTTGTACTTTTTGCATAACAGCTCCAAGATCTTCCCAAGCTCTTCTGGTAAAAGGTAAACTGCTTTTCCTACGTATGGCCATTGCATATGTGGTGCATAATGTTCAAGGATCGCTAAAGATTGCTTGTGAACTTATAAGTGTGGTAGCTCCCCATGTCAATCCTTTGGAGTATTTCTAGAGCCGGATAAAATTCTTAATGCAGCATTGGAAAACTTTAGCATTGCATATTTGCAGATTTTTGGTTGAGTGAAATCTGTTTTTAAATGGTCTTTGAAGGTTCAGGAACAGGAACCATCTTCAAAACACCAGAGATGTTAATTCAACAATCTTTTTTGACAATATTGTATGCCAAAATAAGGATTTTGTGTATAAACTGTTAGTTCATCATTAAATTATAGTCTAAACATATGACCTACTTGGTATCAGTCTGAAAAAATATTGGATTCTATTCAGCTGCGCTGAGAATCATCTATTATGATGTTTCTGAGCCACATTAGTGTTTGTAGGTTTGTGGATAATGCAAATCCAATGAGAGATGGGGTTCATGTTTTTCTTGTTCTTAAATTTGACATAGCCTTGAAACTTTCCTTTCAGTTAGGAGCAGGTCAATAGGAAATTTTCCAACTGAGGCACTGCAAAAGTCTAGAGGCACATGAACAAATAATTTGAGAATAAATTCCTGAAAGATCTAGCGAAATAGTTTTTGAATGACCTTGTGAGAATTGCGGTGATTGTGGAATACACAGTCGGTCTCTCTTTTTTAATTCCAAGCATTGATAAAAACATGTGACAGCACTGATTACTTGTCTCAGTTTCCAACTATCTTCTTCGTCATTCCTTAAAAGCATCTTGTGCATGTATTTGGGTCTCGTAGATTGGGTTTTACCACATCTTACTGTGTTTACAATGTTTTTTTATACACATCCTTTTGACATTTTAGCTACTTCTTACCATGGTTATTCTTTTTTTTGTTGGATGTGACTCAAGTGCCATTAACCCACTTTGGTCATATGTGGACATTAAAAGAACCTTTTTCATGTATCTACACAGAAAATTTAAAAACAACATGTATTTTCACTACCAATATACTGACCTCACAATCTGAGCCATTGTTTCCATCGCAGAGGCTACCTGCAATGCTTCCAATGCATCCAGGTAAGCTTGGTCCTGCCTCTGCAAATCTTCCTGCACATTTTTCATTTATTAGTCATCAAGGTCTCTCAAACCCTCTTTGCATCCAACAAAAATTCATGAGCAAACTAATCATGTATAAAAGGATTTAAGACATTCAGTAAAACTTTCTCTGTCACTAAATACACCCTCTAAACATACGTCCAACAAAGCCCACAACTAATATCAAGGAAACCTCATGGTATCCAGCAAGAATTGGTGATGAGCACCTTTCATTCATACATCACGGCTTTGCAAGCCCTCATTACACCAAACAAGAATTCGTGACAAGATATCCAGTAGTGTTCTTGAATTTTTCGTTGGGTAAAGAAATTAAGAATTCGCGGATTCTTTTTTTCTGTTCTGGTCAATTTGCTCATGTTACATTCGACCTGACTGACGGGTTTTTTATAAAGACTCTTATTCAGGGTAAATATATTGGAATTTGCCACAGCATAGGAATCTGCGCACGCGTTTGGAGCCTCATTTTTTCGGTATCTTTAGGCCGATAGGCCTTTCCTATTGAAAGAGACTTTCGTCGTCTTTTTCAATCTCACGTTGACACCTGGACCATCTACGCTTTTGATCTCCGTCTGACATTTGTGCACAGTTTTTTAGCGCGACCAGTCTGCTTTAACACATTTTCAGGTTTTTAGCGCCACCCGCCGTCATGGTCTTCATCATCCTGTCTCGTCATGTTCTTCATCATCCTTCAGACGAAATGGTAGGAATTTCTGTTAGGTATTTCTGTTATGGTCTTCGTCCTTCCTGCAGAATGATATCCATTTGTGATATCAAAGATCGAATACGAGATGGTGCAGTCAACCACTTAAATAAAAAAAGGCCAGAGGAATCGACGAGCATTATCCAGGCCCTGCAGCAATCGACATAGTTGAAGTTGTGTCCATAGTCTCAGGGTTCCATGGCCATGGCGATCGCAGCGGGAGCTGCGTTTTGTACGTTACCCTCGTTGTCCTCCTCCTTAGAATTGAATAATTGGAAGCCCTTGAATTCCAATACCCACCTTCACTTCAACCATAACAGGAGCCTAAACACTTCCAGATTATCAGTGAGAGCCATGTCCTCGTCGACCGGCGTCCTGACGCAGGATCAGTTGAAAAAATTGGCTGCAGAGAAAGCCGTGGAATATGTGGAGAGCGGCATGGTGCTGGGATTGGGCACCGGCTCCACCGCTGCCTTTGTCGTGGCTAGAATCGGGGAGCTTATGAAGGTCGGGGAGCTGAAAGACATCGTGGGCGTCCCCACCTCCAAGCGCACTGCCGAGCAGGCCGCGTCTCTAGGCATCCCCCTCTCGGTGCTTGATGATCACCCCAACATTGACCTCGCCATCGATGGCGCCGACGAGGTCGACCCGGAGCTCAACCTCGTCAAGGGCCGCGGTGGCGCGTTGCTCCGAGAGAAGATGGTGGAGGCTGCCTCCGCAAAGTTCGTGGTCACCGTCGACGAATCGAAGCTCGTCAGTGGCCTCGGCGGTAGCGGCCTGGCAATGCCTGTGGAGGTGGTGCCCTTCTGTTGGAAGTACAATGCTTCGAGGCTGCAATCCCTCTTTCAGCCCGAGGGCTGCGAGGCGAAGCTCAGGATGGACGGTGACAAGCCGTATGTTACGGATAACGCCAATTACATCGTGGATTTGTATTTCAAGACTCCGATCAAAGATTCGAGGGCCGCGGCTAAAGCCATGCTGGCTTTCGAAGGCGTGGTCGAGCACAGGCTCTTCTTGGATATGGCCACGGCTGTAATCATTGCTGGGGCGGAAGGTGTTAGGGTCAATACCAAGTGAGAAATTTTTGGGTTGCCGTGATGACTGTCGGTGTCTGGGTAGCTTTCTGTAATCAGCTAGAAATAAATGCAATATAAATATTGCATGCATTTGTATCGAGTTAGCAGGTAATTGTTTGACTAAATTCAAATCGTTTAGGCCATATGGGGCTTTGGGTCACTGTACCTATTTGGCATGAGACCAAGTGTTTCCTTTCTACAATATCTTACATTGAACGACGTATACAGTTTCTCTGAAAAGCCTGCAAATGTTGAAAAAGTTGTTTGAAATTAGCAAATGACAAATTTTTCTATCCAGTTATTATTCAATTTCAGAGGCAGAGTTGCCGGACGTTTCTTTGTGATGTTTTTGCCCTTTAAACGCAACATTTGCCATCTTGTTCTACTATCTGCTGTTTAAATGTTTATCAATTAAGCTTGTTCCATTTCAGTAGAAACATCTGGTATTGGATGTATCAAATATATTTAAATTGATTATCATTTTACACTGGTCAAAAATATTGTTGCTCAAACCAATCTCTTTCACTTAAATTTGATGCTTCATTTCATAGGATTAGAAAAGTATTTCCTGAATTTGTTTATCATTTTACACTGGTCAAAAATATTGGTGCTCTAACTAAACTATTGTTTTTAAATTTGATGCTTCATGTCATAGGTTTAGAACAGTATTTTGTGATTTTGCTTATCTATTTGCATTAGCAGACAACAGTCTTAAAATGATGCACTAAGTTAGCCCATAAATTTGAATTTTCCTCCAACGTACTTGCGAGTATGCTGGTTACCAGTGGCAAATTGGAATCTTTTACCGCATTTATCTGTGATTGATAATTTGTTCTTTGGATTATTTGCAATATGTTTTGCCAATTGTGCCATCTGACCATGGAACATCTTTCATTCCTAACTACAAAGTGGTATATTTATTTTCAGAAAAACCACTTGTTGTTTGAGCTTTCTGGGTACAAACTGCGCAATTTTTTTTGGACATTTCACATGTTTTTACATATTTTATATCCAGAAAGGTCAAGCAACATGATGACTAACTGTGAAAACTTATACACTCAAACCATTTGTACTTTTTGCATAACAGCTCCAAGATCTTCCCAAGCTCTTCTGGTAAAAGGTAAACTGCTTTTCCTACGTATGGCCATTGCATATGTGGTGCATAATGTTCAAGGATCGCTAAAGATTGCTTGTGAACTTATAAGTGTGGTAGCTCCCCATGTCAATCCTTTGGAGTATTTCTAGAGCCGGATAAAATTCTTAATGCAGCATTGGAAAACTTTAGCATTGCATATTTGCAGATTTTTGGTTGAGTGAAATCTGTTTTTAAATGGTCTTTGAAGGTTCAGGAACAGGAACCATCTTCAAAACACCAGAGATGTTAATTCAACAATCTTTTTTGACAATATTGTATGCCAAAATAAGGATTTTGTGTATAAACTGTTAGTTCATCATTAAATTATAGTCTAAACATATGACCTACTTGGTATCAGTCTGAAAAAATATTGGATTCTATTCAGCTGCGCTGAGAATCATCTATTATGATGTTTCTGAGCCACATTAGTGTTTGTAGGTTTGTGGATAATGCAAATCCAATGAGAGATGGGGTTCATGTTTTTCTTGTTCTTAAATTTGACATAGCCTTGAAACTTTCCTTTCAGTTAGGAGCAGGTCAATAGGAAATTTTCCAACTGAGGCACTGCAAAAGTCTAGAGGCACATGAACAAATAATTTGAGAATAAATTCCTGAAAGATCTAGCGAAATAGTTTTTGAATGACCTTGTGAGAATTGCGGTGATTGTGGAATACACAGTTGGTCTCTCTTTTTTAATTCCAAGCATTGATAAAAACATGTGACAGCACTGATTACTTGTCTCAGTTTCCAACTATCTTCTTCGTCATTCCTTAAAAGCATCTTGTGCATGTATTTGGGTCTCGTAGATTGGGTTTTACCACATCTTACTGTGTTTACAATGTTTTTTTATACACATCCTTTTGACATTTTAGCTACTTCTTACCATGGTTATTCTTTTTTTTGTTGGATGTGACTCAAGTGCCATTAACCCACTTTGGTCATATGTGGACATTAAAAGAACCTTTTTCATGTATCTACACAGAAAATTTAAAAACAACATGTATTTTCACTACCAATATACTGACCTCACAATCTGAGCCATTGTTTCCATCGCAGAGGCTACCTGCAATGCTTCCAATGCATCCAGGTAAGCTTGGTCCTGCCTCTGCAAATCTTCCTGCACATTTTTCATTTATTAGTCATCAAGGTCTCTCAAACCCTCTTTGCATCCAACAAAAATTCATGAGCAAACTAATCATGTATAAAAGGATTTAAGACATTCAGTAAAACTTTCTCTGTCACTAAATACACCCTCTAAACATACGTCCAACAAAGCCCACAACTAATATCAAGGAAACCTCATGGTATCCAGCAAGAATTGGTGATGAGCACCTTTCATTCATACATCACGGCTTTGCAAGCCCTCATTACACCAAACAAGAATTCGTGACAAGATATCCAGTAGTGTTCTTGAATTTTTCGTTGGGTAAAGAAATTAAGAATTCGCGGATTCTTTTTTTCTGTTCTGGTCAATTTGCTCATGCTACATTCGACCTGACTGACGGGTTTTTGTATAAAGACTCTTATTCAGGGTAAATATATTGGAATTTGCCACAGCATAGGAATCTGCGCACGCGTTTGGAGCCTCATTTTTTCGGTATCTGTGTGGGTCTATTTTTCTTTCAGTCATGAATCAAAATTTTCTATTTGAACGAGTCGAACTGTCCGCTACAAAAATTAGTGACAAAATCGGTATAAATTTAGGTTTGCAACCGTGGAGTTGTTGTTAATCTCGTTCAGAAAGAAATCTTGCAAAGTGCGTCGACTGAGAAGTTCGGCTCTGTTAGCTTTTCAGATGGTAGAATTTTATAAAGCTTCTTGTTGTCCCGTGTGTTGAAATTGGATCCCCAAAAGCCACTCGAACCGTGTTTCTGCAAAATAACCATCATATTTTGATTGATTGAGCGGTTGTAGAATTAGGTTTATAAAATGAACCCAGATTGTCAAAATATCAATCATAGTACTGAATTGTGAACTCTGACACTTTGTATCCTCGGATTTTGGCAACTTTAGAGGGATTTGTTGCAAAACTTCAGTTCTTCATGGAACTATGACTAACACATCATTTCCGCCCAAATTTTACCGTATCAATCAAAAACTTGTTAGTTCGGGATGATAGTTAGTGCACACCTCCCGTGTGTGCTTGTTGTCACGTTTAACTGCAATGGCATACCTAACAAACATCTTCTCACAAGGTAGAGCCAATATATTTGACTATTATATTTTTGAGTAAGTAGATAAATTCAACTTCTTTTGGCAGAAATTATTCTTCAAATTTAGTAAGAATTTTGTTTCACGTTGGAGCTCTAGATGATTGATGGGAATTTTGATCCCGAAACTCTTCCTTCCAGGGTTTTGGTCTGTTTTAAGATGATCTATATTGTTTTTTGTGAAATCAGAATATTTATATTATGATTAAAAACATGAGCATACATTACCAAATGTTTCTATTGGTCTGTCACTCGGAAACCAGACCAATAGCATAGACCCAATTGAGGATTTGATAATGCAAAAGCTGCTAGGAGTGCTACATAGAAAACATAATAATATAATGCTCCTCCTCTTTATCATTTTTCCAATTTTCATACTATTTATGCAATTGAGAATTTGTGATTATTTAATATTCTTAGTTTGAATATTTGTGATTGAGAATTTGTAATTATTTAATATTCTTAGTTTGAATATTTGTGATTATTTCACTCTTCAATTACTAGCCAAACTCATCCTGGCCTTCATTTTTGTTATGGGGGTCCTTCATTTTTATGAGCTGAATACATATCTATAAATGCATTTTTTTATCATTTTTCCAATTTTCATACTATTTATGCAATTGAGAATTTGTGATTATTTAATATTCTTAGTTTGAATATTTGTGATTATTTCACCCTTCAATTACTAGCCAAACTCATCCTGGCCTTCATTTTTGTTATGGGGGTCCTTCATTTTTATGCGCTGAATACATATCTATAAATGCATTTTTTTATCATTTTTCCAATTTTCATACTATTTTTCTAATTTAAAAAATCTATCGGCCTCTTCTTGCACTTTTTAGGGCAATTGCTAGTATAATATTACTTATCTTAATAATTAAGAATATATGTATTTTCATAAAAGATTGTAAATTTAAATTCAAAATTAAAATATATACTCTAAATCAATGTAATAATATATATATTAAATTTAAAATATCTGATATTAAAAATGTAATTTTTTTTACTTAAAAATATTGATTGTATTATTTATGAAGTGTAGATTAATTAGTTTGTAGAGTTTGATTTTTGCCAAGTCATACTAAAATTTTTGTTAATACAAAGATCAGTCTTAACTTAGATTCAATTTAATCTTATATATAGCTATAGTCTAATTTACAAATAAAATAGTCTTTTTCATTCGAGATTTTGAAGAGTATTGAATACATTCAAAAATGTATTTTAAACAATAAAAAATCTTAAATTTATATTACCAAATTTTAATGAATTTCTATAAATTAAACTACATATATATTTTATTATAAATTTCAATAATATATATATATATATATATATAATAGGAATAGTATTTCTAGAATAATATTATGATTTGTGACTGCTTTTGGTTTCAGTTTCCTTTTCATTTTAGACTCAAAGGCAGCGCTTTCTTTGTCATCAGGAACAGTATTTTTGGCTGCTCTGTTTATGGCCCCATGTTACAGCTTATTATATTTTCTTAATATAATTTACATCGTGATTTTCTTTCTGAAAAAAAATAATAGGAATAGTATTAAATTTAAAAACCAAATAATAAATTTTAAAAATATATATATAAAATAAAGGTTTCACATTTGTTAATGACATATTAATTGGATTTTGGTTTAGTAATCGGGAAGATGACGGCATATAAAGTGAACGGAATTATTATTATCGATAAAATAATGATGTACTTTTGAGTTATTCTGTACCAATAAATAACTTTTAACATGTGGATATTATTCTTATAGCATATTCTTGTTTAATAAATATTTTATTCTTTAGATCCATTCAAGTAATACAAAGTTTGGATTCCCCCGGATGCGGGTGGCGGAATGGAAAGGACAGGGAGCCACATGCCACGCATGGGCTACCCCGTGTCGGCACCTTGCCCACCTGAAGAAGGCCGGCAGATGATTAATGAAGCCTTGCTGAGTGAAGGCATTTAATGGCAAGAGGGCAGAGTAGATGGATTTGCAGAACGGAGTTAATGTCCCCCTGCATCGAGGAATTGAGGCAGTATTATACAGGCAAGATGGATTGGGCAAGAAATTATTGCCTGAAGAGAGGTGGAAGCCGCGGAAATACAGAGGGTCGTGGCTGTGGCAGTTACCATCACCCGGAGGCTCGGATACCTGGTGCGATTGCCACTCAGGTCGTTGGTCAAGCAGACGCAGGCAATTGGCTCAAGTGCAACGCAAGTTATGGAAGAGGTTTAACCTGCAACCAAGGGGAGAATTGCAGAAAGAAGATTGGGTGCAAGAGAGAGTTCTGGAAAGCAACTGGTTCAGTTATCCATTCCAAACTCATTCACAAGTTTACAGAAGAAGAATTGGACTCACCATGGTCAAATTCCGAGAGCGACAGCCATGTAGGAGAGGTCCAGCAAGAGGTTCCTCCTCACGAGCCCCTGCAGCAGATGAGCATCATCACTGCTGCTGCTGCTATTGTCACAGGAGAGTCAGGGCCACCCCGCTCCCTATTAGGCAATTCTTGGAAGTGGGGAGTTCCAATGAAGGAAGACTGGAGCTTCCCTCCTTCGGTTCGGTGGTTTTCAACCTGCAAGGCTCTGAGAACTACCCAGGGCTCACTGCTCACATATCAGTCATGTTCACAGCAATTCCGGAAGGCAATGGGGAGGACACCCCTCAGAGCTTGTCGGAGAAGCAACCGGAAGGCAAGGGGAAGGAAATTGACAGAGGAGACAAAGAGGTGGCGGAACAAGGCTCAGCCATGGAGACTCCAGCGTCTGAAGCTGGGAGCAAGGAAGACAAAGACCCGCAAGACACCTTTCCTCCAGTGGGCCCACCCCCTCCAGGCGTCGACGAAGAGGTTTGGAGGAAGATATGGGAGGGACGACCAGAGGGTGATGGCTGGGCGTATATCGTTGAGGACAAAAGCCTTGCTGAAGAGGTAGAGGCCCAGCTCGCGGTTCTCCTTCCTTCGACAACTCAACTCCAGGACTAGCGTGGACGCGGGTATCTATCTCCTGTTATCACTTACTGTTTGCTGGCAGAGGATGCTTACATCCTCGCCATATGTTATCTTGTTCAGTCTCTGGTCTAGTTTTAATTTCAAATGGTCTAAGTTAATAGCTGAGTTTCTGAGTCAGTCCATTTTGGTTGTAAGCCCCTGCGTGGGCAAGAATGCGTTGGGTCTTCATTCTGATGCTCCTCAGGGAGTCTGATCTTTTCTGGAACTGTCTTGAAAAGTTGGTCCGGTGCTGCCCCTGCGAGGGAGCCTATGATGTTTTGGTGACGCTACCCCTTCAAGGGAGCTTTCTGAATCATGGTCAAAGATCCCAGGGTGCTACTACAGGCCCTGGAAGACATGCTCTACTGTCTGTAATTTTCACTTGTACATATAATATATGAATTAGCTAGTTTTTTGCCGAGAAAAAAAAATACAAAGTTTGGATTCTAATTTCTAACTTGTCAACTAAGTTAAGTAGAATAAGGAGACTGTGAGATTGTTCAAACAAGGATGGAACCTAGTCTCTAACTTGTCAACCTAGGTAGAATAAAGATCTTATCAGATTGACCCAACAAGGATGGAATTTATTGTTAAGTGTATAAAGATTTTAATTATTTTTATTAATGGTATTGATTGAGCCAAGAAGTTTATTTTACATCTCCGTATGATATGTAATTTTGTTTGTCTCTCATTAAAGTTGAAATTTTTCTCATATCAACCTAAAAAAAAAAAAAAACTATACAAAATATTTAAATAATATTAGTTCATAAAGAAAATTATACCAAAAAAAATTAGATGTCTATCAACTCATATTAATTTTGTATTTAAAATAAATCTATACTAATTTACAATAAAATTAATAACATAGTACAGGTTGTACCACATTACACATTACATAGTGGAGGTTATACCACATGCCTGCTTAGCTTCTTAGGTTGTCAAATTTAAAATAAAACTATACTAATCTACAATAAAATTAATAACATAGTGCAGGTTGTACCACATTACATAGTGCAGGTTATACCACATGCCTGCTTGGCTTCTTGTATTGCAGGGTATTTTATATTATTATGTGATGGTCATTTGCATGTGATATATTATGACATTAAGTGAGTTAACCCTTTTAGCCCACTCACATGCACGTGATACACATTGCATGAACATTAGGTTCTTGGACTTTTATATTATTATGTGGTGGTCATTTGCATGTGATATATCATGACATTAAGTGAGTTAACCCTTTTAGCCCACTCACATGCACGTGATACACATTGCATGAACATTAGTGTTTATGGACATTTGCTTGATGGTGGGGAGAGATGACAAGTGTTGCTTTGCTGTCCATGAGTTCAAACCATGTGAATTTTTATTATATAGTAGTAAATTTGTAGTTTAGGTTAACATATTCAATATCTTAATGAATTAGATCATTTTATTTTAACTTATTTTCATATGTTTACTCATATAAATTTGATTTTAAATGAAAGATTATAAATAGAATGAGAATGATTTTTTAATTATTTTTTATATAAATTTGTTTTTCATTAAAATACTAATTAATAAAGAAAAAGAATAATAAAGACATTGTTAATTAATTAAGAACATCATAATTTTATCTAAATAAAATCAAAATATTTTGGTTTTAGTGAAAAAATATATAAATAAATTAAAAGTGTAATTATACTATGTCAATATTTAGATATTTAGGTATACTTTTTTCATAAGAGATTCATTATTTTGTAAACTTTTTATTAACATAAAGAATAATAGTGAACTTTTTTAGATATACATTTTTTTTTTATGTTAAAAAGGTTGCATAGCTAGCCTTTAGTTTAATTTAGTTATTAATTTACTTTGTATTGCTATGATGTAATTAGTTTTGGTTAAATGTAATTCGTCTAAAATTTGGTCAAAAGTATTGTTGTTGTCATATTAGTACAACTATTAATAGATATTATAATTGTTGAGATATATTTTGGTAAAAATCACATAGGAAAATTTTTGTCTAGGGGTTTGAACAATCTAGTGCAGTTCATCGTCAAGATGAAGACACAAATCATGGCACCCTGATTAAATAGAGAAATCAATGTAAAGACCTTTAATATTTTTAAAGGTTATGATACAACAACTAGTTTTGAAAAAAGAATTTTTAGAATGTTAAAGTGGACTTGAGTCAAATATTAAGATTTAGATTAAGTCAAAATTTAAATTAAAATATAAATAAATAAGAACGAAATTAAGTCTAAATAATAAAAATTCTTGGAATAGAAGTAAAAATAAAAATAAAAAAGCCATAAACTAAGAATAAAATATTCAAAATGAAAATAAAATAATTAACAATAAAACTAAGTTAATTATAATTATTTAAATTTTATACATTGATGTCATCATGATATATGTTGTTTATCATGTTCTTATACATGTACATAGTCATAGTTGTGCTCTCAATAGGGAAATACTTACTTTTATGAGGAGGATATGATAAGGTGTATTGCCTTTAATTTGAGATCATGAGTTATAAAACACTCTTGGATTTACTCTTTTTTTTACCACAATTCTCTAGAGATACTATAGCCCCAAACTTCACAACCATATAAGATAATAGGAGTGACAAGAGTTTTAAAAAGGAGTTTCTTCTTATCCCATAACCAAAGGTATGTTGATAATTTACAACTATTTTTAAGTTCATTATAAACTTTCCACCCTCCATTTATTTTGTTCTCAATGTTGTAGCTTCAATTAACCTTGTAACAAATATCAATTTTGAGATATTTGTGTGAAGTCACTTCCTTCAAATAGTTGTTTTCATACAAGAAATTAGCATAAGTGGTCTTTTTAGATTAAAATATCATAACCTTTAATATTTTGTTCATGGATAAAGTACATTTAATTGCTTGTTGAGATCATAGATACTCATCATCATAAAAATAATATCATTTATATAAAGAAGAATGATTAGTTTTCAATGGAAACAACATATTTTTTTTTCAAAAACATATATAATTACATTTATAAAAATTGCATATATAAACCAGAATGTATCAAATATACTAATAATAATAAATATATATATATATATATATATATATATATATATATATATATATGGGGTAAGTTAATAGCCCCAAGAGTTAGCTCAATTGGTCAAGTAGGGGCCTCGCCGTTTGGGAGGTCACAGGGTCAATTCTCAAAAGCTCTTAGGGTCAGGTCTTGTAGTGCTTGGCCTATAGAAATTTGAACTTTGAATTTTTTACTAGTGTATGATTTTCTTCTTAAGAATGTTATTATTTGGATTTTCAATTTTTTTCCAATATTTATATAAAATTTAGATAGATTTTAAAGGATTTGTTATAATAATTTTTATTAAATGTTAAAGTTATACAATGAAAATTTAATTTAGGTCGAGGGGCGTCCGCCCTAGATTAAAATAATAAATAACACATGTAATTTAAAAATTGGAATATGAGTATGATTTTTCTTCTTAAGAATGTTATTATTTGGATTTTCAATTTTTTTCCAATATTTATATAAAATTTAGATAGATTTTAAAGGATTTGTTATAATAATTTTTATTAAATGTTAAAGTTATACAATGAAAATTTAATTTAGGTCGAGGGGCGTCCGCCCTAGATTTTCCCCGTTAGTACTTGGCCTATAGAAATTTGAACTTTGAATTTTTTACTAGTGTTTTTAAGTAATATTAAAAAATTATAAATTAATAGATAAATTTGAGTTTAAAATAATAAATAACACATGTAATTTAAAAATTGGAATATGAGTATGATTTTTCTTCTTAAGAATGTTATTATTTGGATTTTCAATTTTTTTCCAATATTTATATAAAATTTAGATAGATTTTAAAGGATTTGTTATAATAATTTTTATTAAATGTTAAAGTTATACAATGAAAATTTAATTAGGTTTTTAAGAGTGTTGAATTTATTTAAAAAAATACAAATTCAATTAAAAATTAAAATAATAACTTTTTTAACCAAATCCAATACAAATCATAATTTTTTTTTAATAAATTATTTAAAATAATCTTCTTTAAAAGAAAAAACTAAATAATGAAACATACATTTTTCATATATATATATATATATATATATATAATTAATCAATCACATATTAACCAGAAATTGCATCAATCAAAGATGTTTTGTTGATATCACATACTTTTTTCATATGTACATATAATAATTTTTATTAAATGTTAAAGTTATACAATGAAAATTTAATTAGGTTTGTAAGAGTGTTGAATTTATTTATTAAAAAAAAATATAAATTCAATTAAAAATTAAAATAATAATTTTTTAAACAAAAATCCAATACAAATCATAATTAAAAAAAAAATAAAAAAAATTAAATAAATTATTTAAAATAATATTCCTTTAAAAGAGAAAAAATTAAATAGTGAAACATACATTTTTCATATATATATATATATGAGAAATATCTAGATTGTAAAATAATATGTATTATAATGTAAAGGGCATAATGGAATTACTTTCTATTTAGTTAAATGTATCAACAAAAACATCTTTGATTGATGCAATTTCTATTTTATATATATATATATATATATAAAATAGAAATTGCATCAATCAAAGATGTTTTTGTTGATACATTTAACTAAATAGAAAGTAATTCCATTATGCCCTTTACATTATAATACATATTATTTTACAATCTAGATGTTTCTTATATTTCAACTTATCTATGTTTTAACATTGTATATACATTATTGAATGTTCCACTCTAGATATATATTATTTTTTATATGAACCATTTTAGTATTAAAAAATGTACCATTATAAAATATCATTGGCGTAATTGAATGTGACATTATAAAATATCATTAGTAATCTAACCCAAATAAAATTTTGTTGAACATTTTATTACTTTAATTTAATTAAAATCCTTATTATTATTAGCCATGTACCTTAAAATTTGGTAAAACAAAAATCAAAATTTTAACCGACTAACAAAGTTAGGAGATCACTTAGGTCTCCGCCCTCTTGTCTCATGTGCCCATACAATGCATTGTACGTAACTGGGATAAGGTTGTCCTACTGTTTAAAAACCAACTACGGATAAGGTTGTCCTAATGTGACTAAATCCAATGTACCAAGGATCTGAATAATATTAATTAGAGACTCGGTTGTACAACATTCAGCACGCAGGAAGAGTACAAATTAAGAATCATTACATAATAAGATAAATGAGATGATTACCAATTAAATCTAGGAAAAATAAAATAAAATATTAAAAAATAATAATTTGAATTATTTCGCTAATGTTAACTTTAGAAATATTAATTTAATTTTCAGTCAAACCTTAAACTAATTTAGAATCAACCACATATGGAATGGGTAATTACCTTGCTAACAACAAGAAATAATAAGAGGTTCACTATTTTGTAAACCCCATATTAATACAATATTACCCTTAACCAATGTAATTCAACCATATAAAAATATTTTAAGTAAAATTAATCTTTAAAAAATATTAATCAACTCTCATAGGTGAATAATATTAAATCTCAGTGAATTTTTAATATAACTAACATAAATTTAGTGTTTTAATATTATATAATGTACAGAAAAGAAACAAGATAAGAGGGAATATAAGATTGGAAATCAGATTTTAAATTAATAAAACATAATGAGTTTTTAAAGAAATAAAAAATATTTTAAGATTTCAAATATGATTTGCTTTATTATTTATGATTATGTTTAATATGGTTATTATAGGAGGGAGATAATGGTTGTTTATCTTACGAGAAATCATTTAGTTTGTTAGTAAGAGGGTTATTATAACATAAGTGCCACTTTATATTATATTGGGATTTATAAATTATTGCATATCATATTTAAATTTAATTTTGAATTTTTTTTATGAAAAAAATAAACAAAATTACATAGTTACATTACCTAAATAAAATTATTGAGTATGAGGTAATCTATGGTATATGATGGGATAAAAGTTAAAATTCCACCGTAAAACTTCAAACTTGAGTGATTTAAAAATATAAAATGACATTATTTTCAAATATTTAAAATTAAAGGCTAAATTGATCCAGAATACACTGAATATAACAATATTTGATAATATAAAAATATTAAGAGCGTGGTATATCTTGAATTTGTTCATCGATAATATAATTAAATAAATTAGTTTATTTCTTTGTTTAAAAAAAATATTTAAAAGATAATTAAATGATAATTAAAGATGAATTCAATACAATAACAAATAAAATGTTAGGTTTTAGATTTTTGTGATTTATATTGTAAATGAGAATGTATTTCTAATTAATCACATCATTAAGATTTGGTTGACCTTTGGAACCAACTAATGTGGTTTATCTTCATGACAAAGGTGAAAAAATCTAGCAATCCAAAAGAATAAATAGCAAGGATGCATTCAGGTCCAGAGTTAGCCATTAGAAACTAGTTATTGAATTAATTAAAATAATATTTAATTACAAACTAGTAGTTGT
The DNA here is from genome assembly GCA_031772625.1 of Pinus tabuliformis. Lineage (NCBI taxonomy): Eukaryota > Viridiplantae > Streptophyta > Pinopsida > Pinales > Pinaceae > Pinus > Pinus tabuliformis. Next base: position 753,081,411 of record CM062807.1, on the reverse strand, counting down.
AAATTAGTGATTATTAATTTATATATTATAAATTAATTAAATTAAAATTCACATATAAAATTATAAAGTCAATAAATCATAAGGGGTCAAATTCTATAAAGTAATCATAAGATTAATATTATTATTATTAATTAATTAATTAATTTTTAGTTTTATATAAAGAAATTAAGAATAATAAAATAAAAATGAGGATAACATTAAAATTAAATAAAATAAAATAATTAAAGAATATATGTAAATTTTACTTAATAATTAATTAATTAAAAAAAATAACAGGGGGGAATCAAGAAGAGATGGACATAATCAAACTCCTACTTAATTTCCAACCATCATCCATGTTGAGATTCACTGCATGCTTCTCAATTCCAATATCCTCTCTTAGATTCCTATGGTGGAAGTGATCAACCCTTGCAATGACCCTTGCATCCTCAATGCAAACATTATGGTTATATTTCTCTGCATGTTCAACTAGATCTGATAAGCGAGAGCAGTTGTGCCTAATGTTAGTTGCATGTTCCTAGATTCTCTGGTTAATGGAGCGGCCAGTTTCTCCAATATAGAGAATCTCACAGGAACAGGGGATTGGGTTGACCCCTTTCGTGTCTTTAGGTTCTATAGGGTCCTTAAAAAATCTAAGAGAATTTTTAATGGTATTAAGGGTTTTGAATTAAGCAGAAACTTTATTCTTTTTAAGAATATGGAAATGTTTTTAATTTTTTAAAACAAAATCCTTACCATAATAAAACCTAAGTTGAAAAACTCAGAATAATCAGCATTAAAAATATATAAACTAGCAAAGGAAACGTTGTAAGCTGGTAGTATAGGGAAGAGTAGCATTGATGAAAGAAAATGAGATATGTTATGCGATTCAATTGAATATTTAAATTATAAATATGAATTATTTTATTTAAAAAGAAATTTTAGGTTTGGAGAATTGTTTGGATAAAGAAATTGGTTTTTTATAGCCTTAGGTTAGTATAGATAGTATATTCACTTAAGGACACAACAAACTTACTATATTTTAGAGGTTAAACATGTGAATTTAGCAGAGTTGAACTTGGGATCACAATGATGTCACCTAACCACCTAAGTTAGATTCAATTGACAAAATTTTGGAGAGATTTATCTACCTTGCTCTCACCTGAAAGGCATGAGAGAGGTCATCTTATTATAATCCCATATAGAAATGGCGTGAAAATGAAGCATAGATATATAATAGTTATATTAATTGTGCCATTTACCATAGAATGATAGTCGTTGAACAATGCAAGTGGGTGCTCAGGGTTTCCTTTTGAACCAACTAATTTGACATTGTTGGTCATTAATGAAAAGACTTCTACATTTCAAGAAACACACTAATGGTATTTGTCATATGTTTACTTTGTTAGATGGGCTATACGAGTTGTGGACCTAGGAAACTAGACAGGGAATTGTTAATCCAATAGAGCTTGAAATAAGACTAGTAAGAGCAGGCCTTAGATATATTAAGTGTTAGTTTACTTATGTGTCTGGACAATGTTCCAGCTACAACATTGTTTCCTGTGAAAAGCAATGCACAACAGAGGTTTGTACAATAGTACAATGCCCCTTATTTTTGTAGCCCATATAATGGTTAGGAGGTCACATTATTATTTATGGAGGGGAGAGAAAGGAGTTGCATCAATACACACATCTTTGATCTCTTTTTTATTTTAGTTGCTTTTCTAATTTAACAATGTAGTTCAAAATTAGTTTGTGTGCTTTGATTAGTCTTTGTATGCACAAGTTGAGGACACATTTGCCTAAGTTTAGATGGTGCACACATGCATGAGATTTTTCATATTACTTGTAATGTCCCCAACCCCTTGCTAGGAAACACTACCCAATAATATTGTGCAATAAATACATGGAAATGCAGAAAACATTTACAACATAATTAGCATGTGCCATATAATTATGATTAGTTATGCAACACAATTTACCATATATTCTCCACATCACAAATAACAACAGTTAAACACCATAGCAGAAGAATTCATGTAATTATGTGGAACCCCAACTGAGATTAATTCAGTGCATTAATACACAAATTATAGGGCACGACACAAACGCACAATATATATAACACAACAATTAACCCAATTAGGGTTTATCACTGAGATGCATAATTGTACATAAAAATAGTACACATAAACACATCAAGGAATATGGTACTTATCTATAATATCGAGCCAACTAGTTGCAGGCTCTCCACGTTCCTCCCAGCCATAGACTTGGTGGTTCATAAGCTCAACCACCGGGTCATCCCTGAGCTGGAATGAAAACTCCAAAGGAAATGGTAACTGAAAAATATCCATACCTCCAAGACCAAGGTGGCAACCCAATAGTCATGGTGCTTTAGGGCTCCAGACACCCTCCAGGCTAATTCCCAAGGTGCCAACCCAATAGTCGTGTTGCTCCAGGGTTCCAAACATAAAATGTCAACATTGGAGTTCATGCTATAAAAACCAGATGCATCCATAAGGCATGGTTAACTTAATAACTCTACCTCAGACAATCCAGAGTCCAATCCTAGGACTCACTAGCCATTAGTCAGTCCCAGAGTCCTTCCCCTGGACTCACTGACCAATCCCCTGCCCTAAATATCCAACCTACACTTCTTTATATATGCATGGCTTAACTTGCCACATGGCACCCTCTAGAACCCTCATGGGTCCCAAGTGCACTTTTCACCAAAAATATCCAACCATTTCCATTTTCCTTGGCATTGTGCCCCCCATACTCTTTCCATGGAGTGGGCCCTACAACTAGCCTTATTTTATTAATATTTAAGGATATGTACATTTATAATATTTATAATATTCACATCATGGCTCCTCTAGCCACTTAGCCAAAATATGTATATCAATATCTTTGGAACTACATGGGCACATAGGTCAATAAAGTATTTCTTGATCACCAACCTAATATATAAAAGGTACATGTATTTACATCGTCAAAACAGGTGGGGGCATTACATTCCTCCCCCCCTTATTTTATGCATTGTCCATAGTGCATCGTATATACAAATATACAACATATACAATGTATCAGTCAAAAAGGTGAGGGTATTTTGCCCTCATAACCTCTTCTTGTTCCCAAGTCGCATCCTCAGGACCGAGCATGGTCCATTGTACCTTTACCATGCCTATGGCTCGATTTTGGAGCACCTTGACTTTGGTGTCTAAAATCTGCACTGGTTGAACTTGGAAATCTCCCTCGGGTTCCACCTAAATCATTTTCCAATCAATAATGTGATTAGTGCCTGGCACATATTTCTTAAGCAATGAAACATGAAAGACATCATGAATATGTTGTAGAAATTCTCATTGTAGATTAATTTGATTATGCAATGTACTAAAGCAAAATACTTAATCTACTTCTACAATCAAAATTGTGGAAGCTTAATCGATTTTGAGCGAGATCAAACAGAACACATATAACAGAGAAGAAGATTCAATCACACATGAAACACAGAAGAATATTCTGGGGAAAGCCTCAGCTTAGAACCTTGCTATCTGTATTATCATACAAATGGAAATATCTCAGGATTACACAAAGCTTTAGCTCTCAAACCATCTAGCTCTCAGTACAATCCCTCACTGCTGCTCATAGACAGAATAGGCAACACATATGCCTTCTTCTCTGTCCTCCAAGCCTCCTATTTCCTTGCGCAATTTTTCCTGGGTCCTTTAGCTGTAAATTGTGTGATTCTCACCTCACACACTACTCTGACCTATGTAGTAACTACGCAATCCTCAAAGAATGAATTCCTTCTGCATGCAAGAGATATTCTCATGGGAATATTCTAGCAACTGATAGTACATTGTCCCTGCCTTTAGTCTCAACTGGGTCTTTGTCTGAACTGACATGCACGAGTCATTTATGAGAGAATATTCAGTTATCTGGAGAACACTAGTTGCATGTATGCATGCATTAACTGACTGAACTCACAATTAGTTCCTCCAACTGTTTGGAACTAATTTAACTGGACTTAACTCAGTTAATTGAGCTAACTAATTACAACTCAAATACAACTCATCCTTATCTCCTTAATTAAGGGATAACTTCCTCAATCAAAGGGATAACTGTTGCATGACTTCACAAAGACTTCATGTTTGAATTTCTCCAACTAATTAACTCAAGATGAATTAATTAATTATTTTTCAAACAACTGGTGAGACTAAATTCGAATTTTAATTCTTAGTTTTAATTCAAGGACAAATTAAAATTGGAATATATCCTGAAATGCTATTTATAGCCATGTTATTTTTAGCATTTATATTTTTATTATTTCTTGTTGCTATGTTCAACATATGCAAAGATACAGGGAATGAAAGCTTATATACAATAGGGCTTATCCTCTCCAGGATGTCAAATGACCCGCGATATCTAGTTGCTAACTTGGCACAATTTCCTAATTTTAATGAGCTCTTTTTGGCTTTTACTTTCAAAATACATGATCGCCTACTTTAAATTCCCTAGTCCTTTTTCTATCAGCATAACTTTTTTGCCTATCTTGGGCAACTTTTAAATTTTGCTTGATTTTACCATTTGCTCTTCCATGTCTTTGAGCAATTCAGGGCCCACCATAATTCTATCTATTGGGTTACTCCAACTGACCGGAGTATTAGATTTTCTTCCATATAGAGCTTCAAACAGGCCCATTTTTAATTATGCTTGGTACCCATTATTATATGCAAATTCCACCAGATGGAGATAGCCCTCCCATTTGGATGGTTTATCCATCACATACATCCGCAACATGTCTTCAATTATTTGATTCACCCGCTCAGTCTGTCCATCAAACTCGGGATGATATGTTGTACTTAAGTTTAATTTGGTGCCCAGTACTTTAAATTATTCGATCTAGAAATTAGATGTGAATTTTGGATCTCTATCCGAAATTATTGCCTTAGGAAACGCGTGAAGCCTGGCAATTTCCCACACATAAATGTTTGCAATATTTTTTTCTTTATGCGTTGACCTTACTGGAATGAAATGGGCAGACTTTGTAAGCTTATCAACTACAACCATTATGGAGTCATGTCCCCTTGTTGTTCTAGGAAGACTAGTAATAAAATCAATGGATATCGTCTCCCATTTCCACTCTGGGATGGGAATCAGTTGTAGTAAACCAGCTGGGTGTTTATGCTCAACTTTCACCTGTTGGCATTCCATACACCTGGCTATATAATTAGCCACTTCCCTCTTTAAACCTGGCCAATAAAATTGTTTCTTAATTGCTGTCAATGTTTTCTGATACCCGGGGTGACCAACATATGGCACCCTGTGCATTTCATGCAGAATTATTTCTTTAACTGTTGGAACATCTGGCACATAAATTATTCTTTTATATAAGAGAATATTCTCTGGGCTTAATTCGAAATCTTGGAAGCTTTGATGTGTTGCACCTTGCTATAAATTATTTTTAATCTTCATATATTGCTAGTCTAAATTACCAACCTGTAGAATTCTTCCCATCAAGTCAGTTTCATAGCTACTAATTGATGTGACATGCATAACATGTACTCTTCGATTGAATGCATAGGCCACCCAATTTTCTTTCCCCTTAATATATTTAATTTCAAAATTATATTATGCCAGCAATTCCAGCCACTGGATTTGTCGTGCATTTAAATTTGGTTGTTCAAATAAATGTTGTAATGCATAATGATCAGTCTACAATTCAAATCTTCTGCCCACGAGGTAATGCCTCCACATTTTCAGTGTGTGAATGATAGCTAAAAGCTCCATGTCATGGACATTATAATTATTTTCGTGATCTTTTAACTTTCTAGACTCGTAGAAAATTACCTGCCCATTTTGCATGAGAACACCCCCCAATCCTTCTTTGCATGCATCTATGCACACCAGAAAATTCTCATTTGGATCAACAATTTTTAATACCGGCGCCTTGGTTAATAAAACTTTTAAATGTTGAAAGGTTGATTCACATTCAGGTGTCCAATCAAATTTTACACCCTTTTTCTGCAAAGAAGTGATTGGATATGCAATTTGGGAAAACCCTTTGATAAATCTCATGTAATACCCAGCTAGACCCATAAAAGACCTAATTTTGGTAACATTTTTTGAAGTTGGCCATTCTTTGATAGCCTTAATTTTCTCTAGGTCCACAGCTATCCCGTCTTCCGAAATAATGTGACCCAAATAGTGGATCTGTCTCTGATAAAATGAACATTTTCTCAACTTAGCATAAAGTTGATGCTCTCTGAGTACTTGTAGAACCAATCTCAAGTGTTGTTGATGTTCCTCTTCGGTTTTTGAATATATTAGGATGTCATCTAAGAACACAATGACGAATTTATATAAGTATTCCCTAAAGACTTTGTTCATTAAACACATAAAAACTCCTGGTGCATTAGATAAGCCAAAAGGTACTACAACAAATTCATAATTCCCATAATGAGTTTAGAATGTCGTTTTACTGATATCTTCTTCCTTAATCCATAGCTGGTGATACCCAGATCTTAAATCAATTTTAGAAAATATTTTTTCTCCATGTAGCTGATCAAAGAGATCATCAATCCTCGGCAGTGGGTATTTATTTTTAATAGTAACTTTATTTAGTTGTCGAAAGTCAATACACAACCATGGTATACCATCTTTCTTTTTAACAAAGAGAACTGGAGCACCCCATGGTGATACATTGGGACATATATATCCCTTCTTTAGCAATTCCTCCAGCTGCATCTGTAATTCTTTAAGCTCCAACGTACTCATCCTGTATGGTGCTTTAGATACCGGAACTTCTCCTGGCACTAGATCAATAGAAAAATATATTTCCCTCCTTGGAGGTAATCTGGGTATTTCTGCAAATACATCAACAAATTCCTGAAGCAATGGGTAATTTCTTATATTAATTTGTTGGTCCATATTTGTCTCCTCCAAATGAGCTGCAAGGATCTGGCATCCTTTCTTAAAATTATTTTTCAATTGCATGGCTGATATTTCTCTAATGGATATTGGTCTAGGAATTCCTTGGACCTGTTTCTGATGTCCTTCATCATCAATACATTTAAAAGACTTCCTGTAGCAATCAAGTATTGCATGGTGCTTTTCCAACCAATCCATGCCAATCAAGCAATCATAAGCACCCAACAGAATTACATTCAAGTTAGTTGTTGTTCCCAACCCATTTCTCTAATTAATTATGTAACCTTTCTCTTCATACCTGTAGCTAGTTGTACTAACCAAGATTTCGAATATTTTATTTTCTTCAAATTAAAATTTTCAACCAGATTCACATTAATATGACTATGGTTGGCTCCAGAATCAATTAAAATAGAAATTGGTTGATTGTTTAGCTTACCTTCAACTTATATCATATGAGATTGATGCTCCACTTGTTGATTATCCAAGGTTGCATAAATTTTGGGCATGCCTCTGCCCACATCATCCACAGTAGTTGTCGCTTGCATGCTATGCATAGTCCTCACCTTCTCTACCTTATGAGGACAATCTCTGAATCGATGATCTCCTTTACAGCCCCAACATTTAATAGGTGGGGGATGAAGCCTTTTACTTGAAGAATTTCCCCCTTCTGGCTAGTTAGAGGCTTGGGTTGTTTGCTGGCCCAACTGGAAGTTATTCTTAAATGGCAAGGGTTTGTAACCCTTCTTTCTTTGCTCCATAAAATTCTTTTTCTTATTTCCCAAAACCTTGTGCAACATGGTCCTATTTTTATTCTGCTCATACAATTGTTCTACTTTCCTCATGGTTGCCTCCACAGTTTTGGGTTTGTCATATTTCAACTTATCAGCATAAAAGGACGACAGACCACTAATGTATCTTTGGATTTTAACCTTTTCATCTTTAATAAAATGGACATACCTCAGTAACTCCACAAACCTTCGACCATACTCTTCCATGGTCATGTGTCCTAGTTGTAGCTCGAAAAACTCCTGCATTTTTTGTTCATAGTATCTTTCTGATAAATATTTCCTTTGGAAATATTCCTTAAATTTTTCCAAGTGATCTGCCTTTCATCCAAGTGTTTGACTACCTTGAGTTGTTCCCACCAAAGATTAGCCTTGCCTTTTAGATGATATATGGCCACTCTAGCCTCTAGATTTGAGGAATAATTGAAGAGATGAAGATATTTTCTCATCTCCAACAACCAAGTTTTTGCTTCCTCCCCTTTCTTGTTCTCTCCATTAAAAGTGGGTGGCTTAATTTTTCTCAATTCCCCTTGCAAATTTTCTCTATCTAATTTTCTTCTTGATTTCTTAGCTGGAGACACACTAGGACTGCTACTGGATTCAGATGTAGAATATGTCCTTTTACTGGTCCTCCTTGATGTGTGGTGGTGTGGATGAGCATCACTCTTAGAATGTCTTGCACTCCTAGTGCCCCTCTCCCTAGTTCTGGCACTGTGCTCATATGTTAGTTTTGACTTGGTCTATTGGCCCAAGTCTTTCTGAATTTGATTTAGGCTCTGCAAAATTCGGTTATTAATTTGTTGTTGCTCTTTCATCAACTTTTCATTGTCAGCTTTATAGCTGAGCACTTCCAATTTTATACTTTTGACCGTTTCTTCCAAATCTTCCCCCTCCGGTGGGTCCATACCATGACCATTAGATTCAGTTTCATTATTAATCAGGCTTATGTTTGCAGCCCTGGGCACTTCCTCGTCACTGTAAGGCCTTTGGGCATCTTCTGGACTCCTGTCTGCCATTAAGAATTTTTTTCCAGAAATTGCACCTATAGCTTTCCCTGCGAGTTTCACCCTAAATTATTGTTGAAATTGAAAATCTGGGTTTACCAAGTCATTCTCCTTGTCAATAGCTCTCTATTGACTATCTACTTGTGCTATTTGGTTACCCGAGATGAAAATTATGCCTTTGGAAAGATTGCAGCCAATTAATTGTTCTATCCCTTGAAAATTTCGTGTAGTTTGTCCTCAATGTTTTCCAGATTTTTCACTGCAAACCAAATTTCTGGGTGCATGGCTATCTTTTGCTTGGAATTATCTTTCCAACAATTGGTCATATGCCCAAATCCAATTTACGCTGTAATCTATGACCTTTGGAAGATTCATTGATTTTTCCCAATTCTTTCGTACTTGATATTCAAATTATGCTTGCCCTCAACGAGCTTGTACTTCTTGGTAATTAACTATGCTTTTTGTAACATATCGACCTCCCTTATGCTCTTAGTGATTATCTATGATTAATTGCTCTCCACAAACTTCCTTAAACTTCTTATTAGAAGCAAACTGACTTTCTTACCCTTTTCTTACACGTGGCCAACATACAATCCATCATAAACCCCAAGTGTCTATCCCTTATTTTTTTTACACGCTTTTTTAAACTATAAATACTTTTATAATCGATTAAATTATGCCTGCTTTTTAACTTATATATAGAAATAGACTATATATATATATATACACGAAAGTTAAAAGTTTATTATAGATTATATTTTATTATATAAATTGGTAAGCCATTTTAGAAAGCTCAATTTATGAACCAATCTATAGTCACTCAATTTATGAACCTTATTAAGTCATTCGACATTTTCGAAACTCATTCTGAAATAATACCTCTGGCCAAAGTAAAGAAACCTCGTTGAACATAAACTTTATAAATCTGAAGTATATAATGTTGCCGCTCATACTTATATATATGTTGTAACTCTTCACCAACCACTCCTTATTAGTCCCTACCTACGACAGAGCAAGGACTGTAGCGATTGATAGATCATTGAGTTCATATTAATTTAGGTTGACTAATCGCCTTACTAAAATTTAAGTAAACTTTTTGGGTGGCCATATCGTTTCAGTAAAATTTAACCAAACTTTTGCAATGGACCTCTTATTGCAGACGTCACGGGCCTCCAGGCAACATTACAATGGCTAATGTGATTTTATCCAAAGTTTTTTTAATCCAACAAAAACAAAGTTTTCCATCCATAACATATCCAAGGTTTTTAGCTCCTTCTATTCTGAGCTTTTCGCTGGTGCCTCTATATCCAAGTTTTTTTGTTGCCCTTATGTATTCATTATATGATTATTTTCTTTAAAACTTAGGATAACCAACAATGAATTGAGTTTAACAAATTTATGAACTTAATGTGACATTTGTTTTGTATATACAAAGTTATGCTGTCGCCTGTCTTGTAGCCTCAAAACCTGCCTCGCCACCTACAACCTCAACACCTGCCTCCTCCACATGTCGTCACTTCCCTTCACGTGGTAGCTTTCCTCTACAGCTGAGACGCCCAGGGTCATAACCTGGTCTTGAATTGCAGCTTCCAAGTGATGAGCGCAACATCCTAACCCACTTTCTTCCTCTACATCTGGAGAACTACGACCTAAGAGAGCTAAGAACATGAATCCTCCTGGAATTATTTCTTCTGCCCTCGCTCCTAAGAAATCCGTGAAGTCTCGTCTGAATTGGTCGAGATAGGCATTTCCCACCACATCGCTAGATATGTAGATATGTCTGCCATTCCAGGCTGGAGAATTTTTTTCCTCAACGCTAGCAGGAACCTGAAATTTAAAGAGATTAAATCTTCAAAATTGGATTTCACGGCAGGAAATCAAATGAATATACGTAGTATAGTCTGCTTCACTTACTTGTGAAAGCCAATGCAGGCTGATGGAGGAATGGCAGAAATGGAGGATTTGTTGTGGGAAAAGTCTTCTGTAATGTGATCCCGTCACAGCTGCTGTGAAAGCCTTATCCTCATCGGTCGTTGTTGCTCTTTTTTCATCCTCAACATTCATGCCTCCTGCTAGGCACGAGGCAACGTCCAGAACAATGTATTGAAATCATTGGACTGAAAATCACAGAAGTAAACTTGGAATTTTGGGACATCCAGGGACTCTAAGACACATAGGCAGGCTGCATGAAGCGTAGACTAGTCAGTGCACTGTGTCTGTGTTTGTTGTGCGCGCCCGCTTAGCTGTGTGGTAATGCTTCTTTCTCTTCAGCATCATTCATTGAATCAAGGTAAACCACTGGTGGTAGGACTAGATCCAAACTTCCAGCACGGTGATCAAAAGAAATGACAACATAGCAGGGAGAACGGTCACGCTGGGAAATGGGGTCATTTATTAGTTTGCTCAAGTCAAGTAGGTCGAGGACTGCCATGTAGGGTAGGCATTGTGGTGGTGGGGGCGGTGGTGGCCATACTTGAAGTTGGTTTTTTTGTGAAATGGATTTGTGTGGACCAAGGATAGAAGTGCTTATAAATGATGCTCCTAAGATAGAAGCAGGGGAGGGCGGTTGTGCACCACACCTATGTGGTGGCACAAGAAGGGGGGAAACTCCTTTTTTAGATTGAAGGTAGGCCTTGCAGCCTAAGGGAACACAATTGTGGTGGCGGTTTTGTAATTGTGACCAAACCATATTTGAGATACAACATGAATGCAAAATTATGCTAACAGATGCAAAAAATGCATACAAATGCAAGATTATGAATGCAGAAGTCTTAAGGGTGATGCTTTGTGAGTTTTCCAAAATAAAGCGTAAGTACTTATATTAGACTTTCTATAATGCCTGTAGCATAGTTTTGCATTTAAGTTTATGTATTAATTTGGAATGAATGTAAGTTTATGTATTAATTTGGAATGAATGTAAGTTTATGTATTAATTTGGAATGAGTGAATAGATCATATGCATACCTTAACCCTGTGGTATGAATACAACTACGTTAGTGATCTTAGGAGGGCCATGGTTGCACCTTATAAACTTCCAAATGGGAAGTATCTATACTTCGATGCTAATATCATTTGCACACAAACTACACCTGGGTCTGTGTCACCAACCTCCCGAAGTTAATTAAACACAACAACCCACCATGGAATGTCGCAGGCATGACCCTCTCCAACTCGGCGACTGCATACCAAAAAGGTCCAATGCCTTGCCTAAATATGGAGTAAAACATTACGAGCGACAAGACAGTTGTTCCTGATATTGAAGCTATAACATGAGCTTGACCCTCATCTTGCGAACAACCACTTGAAAATGAACCTTAATTTCATCATTCTTGAGTATGAGATTAAACATGGGATTGAACATGGGCCTGAGGTTGAATTTGTGTGTAAGTTTGAGCCTGTCATTTGGAATGAGAGCAACTGTGCATCTGAGAATGAAATGAAGGCCAGAGGGCCAAGTCTGGGAGACCTCTTCAACGTGTGTGGAATTGACTCTTATAGCTTGCAAGGCACACAAATTACAATTAGAGCATTCGGTCATAAAACTTGAGGGAGATCCAAGAGTCCAATTTAACACAGATCCATAGACATAGAAATATTAGCGTGATACTACATTAAGTGGCATGGTTCAGGCATGCATGCTATGTTATGGAGACGGAGGCACGTGGACCTCATGCGAGGGCGCACATGGTCCATCTATGCCGTATATTTTTTATATTCCATGCATTATGTTTAAAAATCACTTTAATGAATTAATGGACTTTAACTTTGACTTTGAGCTAGTTCATATTTGTTCAGAGTTGGGCGATGGTGTTAGAGTGAGTAGACTAGTTATGAAAAACAGGTGTTGCATTAAGTCTAATGACCAATGCCTGAGAGTTCTCGATGCTCAGGGTTTGCGGCCTACACATCCCAAACTTATTAAGCATACGCATCCCAGACTTGCAGACTTATTAGAAAGGTGCTGACAGCAGGACTTGCAGACTTATTAGAAAGGTGCTGGTAGCAAGACCTGACACAGAGTAAAAAAAATTCTAAAGTGACAGAGATTCTTCAACAAACTCTCAAAGTGGTTGACACTAAATTTCTATCAATTTGTAAGGTGCTTCATGATAATTTGTGTTTGTGTAGGTTGGATATGAGGGAGAGAATAAGCGAACTCTCAAAGTGGTTGACACTAAATTTCTATTAATCTGTAAGGTGCTTCATGATAATTTGTGTTTGTGTGGGCTGGAGATGAGGGAGAGAATAAGCAAAGGAAGGATAAATTCAACTATCCCTTGATAGCTAAATTCGACTTATGCCTCCTTCCCCAAATCTTCTTCAATTTGCTGATTTGTTGACTTTTAATCTCTACTTAAAATCTTCTCTTCCTCTTTCATTATGGTTGTGTCTCAACTCGATGCTACGTAAGTATATTGAAATCCTAAATTTCACCTTTGCGCTGCTGAAATTTCGCACCTTAGTTTAGTTTTTGAAGTTGTATTTTCGTCTTACAAATTTAGGTAAGTATATTGAAATCCTAAATTTCACCTTTGCGCCGCTGAAATTTCGCACCTTAGTTTAGTTTTTGAAGTTGTATTTTGTATTACAAATTTAGGCTTTTGCACACTTATATAAAAATTTCAGTCCCGACAGGGACTACTGCTGCTCGCAGTTCTTATTACACTCATACCTTCACGGAACTTTATAATTCTCATTATTTATGCAAAAACATATTTATATATGGTAACCCAATTATATGTTGTTTGCTCCTCATAACATAACACCCACTTTTTAGGATTTATAAAGGGGTCATCTATATATATATATATATATATGATTCAACATTTTAAAAGTCTTAAAATTAATAAACCTTTTTTTTGGTATATATATAACAAAAATACCTTTTAAAACTATTCCCATAATAATAAACCTATTTTGCTACCAATGCATTTATGTGTTTATATATATATATATATATATATATATATATATATATATATATATATTCAATATTTAAAGATAAAATTTAAACCTTTTTTTCATAATAGAAATGCGAGAAATTCCCTATGCAGAAGTTTTAGCTCCTTCAAGGCTAAATTTGACGAATTTTATCTCATTAATCCTGTAATTACACTCATTTAATGAACTCATACCTTTCTTGGCATCTACAATTTGATATAGAGGTGGTTTTTTTTGTCACTTTTACCATTGGGAGTTTCATCAAACAGTTAATGAGAAAACTGTAAATTGTCCATTCAACTCAAAATTAGTGCAATTTAGACCCAGTGTTGAAATTTGACTGTGATAACAATTTTTAATGTCCCTAGCCCCCCGTTGGGAAACACTACCCAATAATATTGTGCAATAAATACATGAAAATGCAAAAAAAATTTACAACATAATTAGCTTGTACCATACAATTATGATTAATTATGCAGCACAATTTACCATATATTCTCCACATCACAAATAACACCAGTTAAACACCATAGTGGAAGCATTCATGTAATTATGTGGAACCCCAACTGAGATTAATTCAGCCCATTAATACACAAATTACAGGGCACAACACAAACACACAATATATATAACACAACAATTAACCCAATTAGGGTTTATCAATGAGATGCATAATTGTACGTACAAATAGTACACATAAACACATAAGAGAATATTGTACTTGTCTGTAATAGCGAACCGACTAGCTGCGAGCTCTCCACGTTCCTCCCAGCCATAGACCTAGTGGTTCATAAGCTCAACCACCGGGTCACCCCTGAGCTAAGATGACAACTCCAAAGGAAACGGTAACTGAAAAATATCCATACCTCCAAGACCAAGGTGCCAACCCAACAATCACGGTGCTCCAGGGCTCCAGACACCCTCCAGGCTAATTGCCAAGGTGCCAACCCAACAGTCATGCTGCTCCAGGGTTCTAGACATAACTGTCAAGAATGGGGTTCATGTTATAAAAACTGAATGCATCCGTAAGGCACAGTTAACTTAATAACCGCACCTCGGCCAGTCCAAATTCCAATCCCATGACTCACTAGCCATCAGTCAGTCTTAGAGTCCTTCCCCTCGGACTCACTAACCAATCCCTTGCCCCAAATATCCAACCTACACTTCTTTATATGCATGACTTAACTTGTCACATGGCACCCTCTAGAACCCTCATGGGTCCCAACCATTGCCATTTTCCTTGGAGTTGTGCCCCCCATACTCTTTTCGTGGAGTGGGCCCTGCAACTAGCCTTATTTTATTAATATTAAAGGATATGTACATTTACAATATTTATAATATTTGCATCATGTCTCCTCTAACCACTTAGCCAAAATATGCATATCAATATCTTTGGAACTACATGGACACGTAGGCCAATAAAGTATTTCCAGCTCACCAGCCTAATATATAAAAGGTACAGGTATTTACATAATCAAAACAGGTGAGGGCACTACATTACTTCTTCATTGTGTGTATTCCTTGTTAAAAAATTTAGGCATAAAACCAAAGACATTAGTGATTTTACTAGAAAGGCTCGTATTTCTCTCTTTGTCAAGAGTTTCCTCTTCTTAATTGTCAGGGTTTGAAATCTAATGAAAATTTGTGGATAACCCTGTTATGGCTTATTATCTTTTGGCGTTCCTCCATATTAGGTATTTTAAAAATGCTTCTTATGAGTGGATGATTTCAGTTGAGGAAAGAAAGACAATATGAATTTTCTTGGCAAGGCATGTCTTTCTCTCTTTGTTAGGAGTTCCCTCTTCTTAATTGTCAATGTTTGAAATCCAATGAAATTTTTCAGATAACCCTGTTCTAGCTTGCTATCTTTTTGCATTTCTCCATATTAGGTGTTTTAAAAATGCTTCTTATCTGACTAATTTTTCTAGGCAGATGAGGAAGTAACCATGTTCATAACATAATCTTCACTTAAAAGGAATCTTAACATAACCCACGATGGATGTGCACATAAAATCACATGCATTGAGTTGAATGGCCTCTGGAAGACTCTTATTTATCTCCATGTTGACAAACTTTTGTGAGAAAAACAAAAGTTTAAACCAATAGGCCTTAGATATGTTGAGTATTAGTTTACTTCTATGCCTGGACAATGCTCCTGCTACAACATTGTTTCATGCGCAAATCAATGAACGAAAAATATATGTACAATAGTACAATGCCCCTTATTTTTGCAGTCCATAAATGGTTACGAGGTCACATTATTATTTATGGAAGGGAGAGAAAGGAGCTACATCAATACACACATCTTTTAGTTGTTTTTCTAATTTAACAGTGCAGTTCGAAATTAGTTTTTGTTCTTTGATTAGTCTTTTCATGCACAAGTTGAGGACAAAATTCCCTAAGTTTAGATGGTGCACTCATGCATGAGATTTTTCATATTACTTCTTCACTATATGCATTCCTTGTCAAAACATTTAGGCATAGAAACAAAGACATTAGGGATTTTCCTGGAAAGGCTAGTCTTTCTCTCTTTGTCAGGAATTTCCTCTTCTTAATTATTAGGGTTTGAAATATAAAGAAATTTTATAGATAGCCCCTTTTTGGCTTTCTATCTTTTGGTGTTCCTCCATATTAGGTATTTTAAAAACGCTTCTTATGAGTGGGTCATTTCAGTTGCAGAAAGAAAGACATTAGGGGCTTTCGTGACAAGTTTCATCTTTCTCTCTTTGTCAGGAGTTTGCTCTTCTTAATTGTTAGGGTTTGAAATATAATGAAATTTTGCAGATAACTTTTTTATGGCTCGTTATCGTTTGACATTCCTCCATATTAGGTATTTTTAAAATGCTTCTTATCTGACTGATTTTTCTAGGCAATTGAGGAAGTAGCCATGCTAATAACACAATCTTCACTTAAAAAGAATATTAACATAACCCAGGATGGATGTGCACATAAAATCACATGCATTGAGTTGAATGGCCTCTAGAAGACTCTTATTTATATCCATGTTGACAATTTTTTGCAGGAAAAATAAAATTTTAAACCAAATGTTATGATGATAACAGGTTACTCCTCGTCAGAATAGATTTTTAATGTCCATCATCTCAGGTAAAGTCCTGCTCTAGCCATAAATAGCGTTATATCAAAGAGTTATGAGTGGGTCATTTCATTTGAGGAAAGAATCCAATCAAATTTACCAAATAGTACCAACATATCCACTTACCAAATATAATTTCCATTTAGATTATAACAAATCAATAGCTAGCTTAACGTTGACCACTCATAAAATTATTTGGTTTTCATTATCGTGGAGAATGTTGAATTGAATTTGAATTAGGGTGTTGTTCTATCAATGCTTTAGGGAAGAGTGAATGTGGAGTTTCAAAGAAATCCTCTTTGATCTTAATGCCTCTATTGCATCTACATGGACCTGGAGAACTAGGGCCTAGAAGCCTATGAAGTTTGCACAACGATTGCATGGAGCTTAGTCTGTAGACTGTGCTTATTATATTCATATTTCCTTTAGTGGTGCATTTTTTGGGAGCTGACAAACTGACTCTAAGAGAAGGTGAAGGTTGCAGTGAAAGTCTAGTTGGCCTTAGATGCAATCATGAGGGGGTTGTGCTTGTCACGAGGAAGAAATGAACACGTGACATTCGGTTGCAATATTATCATCTTATGACCATGGATTATGGGTTGAGTTTGGTAGAATGCTCACAATAATATATGAACTTCTTCACTGCATGCATTCCTTTTCATAACATTTAGGCATAGAACCAAAGACATTAGAAATTATATTTTGATTTACACATCCTTAGTCTTAGTGATTAATATCTTATGTCTGAGTTACCCGAGACTTAGAAATGGTTGGCTTCCTATATGCTATGTTTGGAAATGCCTCCTTCAAAATGACATAAAATTAGTGCTCTATTATTTGTTCCATACCTAATGTGAAGCTTGAAAGTCAATTTTTTTCTCTTGGAGAAAAAAACTAAGTTCGTATAATTTATTGGCGAGTTATCATCTTATTTATTTTGCAAATTTTGTTTTATTTCAACATTAATGTTTCTTCACTTATTTTTGACTTAGTTCTTTAGTTGGAGACAAGACTGTTGATGAGATGAAAGGGGAACTTACACATTGTCAGGGTAATATGGTTGCTAAAGCCTCTACATTTCCTTCAGGCATGAAGGCTCTAGCAAATTATGTACACTCCAAGGGACTCAAGCTTGGAGCTTATGCATTTTCGGGGTAATATGGTTGCTAAAGCCTCTACATTTCCTTCAAGCATGAAGGCTTTAGCAAACTATGTACACTCCAAGGGACTCAATCTTGGCATATATTCTGATGTTGGGTTGTTGTACATGAATGTTAGCCGATCAATCAAAACCAAATTTCTTTACTAGACAAGTAATGTGGTTTTTTTGGAATATTTGGCGAGATCCAATACATGCACTAATACCATGTCAGGCTCCCTTGGAAACAAGGAACAATATGCTCAAACATTTGCTTCTTGGGTAGCTTGCTCTCAATACATTTATTCTTTTTACTAATAGATTTTTGCGGAATCATAGCATTATTGTACTATTGGTTGGTTATTTTGTGAATGAAAGTTTAGGGGATATAATTGCTATAATAGTGGCATAAATCCTCTTGAAAAGTATATATTGTTCGTGTTATATTTGGTAAACAATATTTTCATACATAGATCTATGGCTTTCTATTGAACTTGCATGGAAACTATACATGTACACAAAAAATGAATGATTCTCTTAGCAAGACAGGTCACCCTATATTCTATGCAATATGTGAATAGTAAGATGTGTTTGTAAACAATAATGTTTGTGTTTAATCAAGAACAAGGTTTTGTCTACAAGTCGTATGGTATAAGATGCTCATGTTTTGAGTATGTAGGGGTGAATAAAATCCTACAACATGGGCACCCAAGATTGCAAATAGTTGGAGAACTAGAGGAGACATTACAGACACCTTGGAAAGGTGATGAAACTTCCCAGGTTTATGTTCATAGTTTCAAGAGTGTTTTGATTGTAAAACTTGTTTTTATCCAATATCATGTTTATTGCCAATCAGAATGACCATGGGCAGCTTATGCAGGGCCTGGTGGATGCAATGGTAAATTAGCCTCACCAATATGATACAAATGGTCATAAAATTGTTGTTCCTATTTCTATGATAAATAATTTACAAGTTGCACTCTATATCTGGCATAACGTGGAGGATAGGCCTAAGCATAAATTAGCCTCATCAATATGATACAAATGGTCATAAAACTATTGTTACTATTTCTATGATAAATAATTTACAAGTTTCACTATGTATTTGGCATAACGTGGAGGATTGGCCTAACCCTTATCCTAAATATATATGTAGCCTACGAATATCCAAGAAGAGTATTCTTGAAGAGGCCAAAAACAATAAATGTAAATTGTTGAAAACATTCCATGAAAAAGGAGGATTTAAAAGAACTTTCATAACATAAGATAATGATATAGTTGGATGGCACCAGCATGATAATGGCTGAGAAGCTAGAGGTTAACAATAATGATAGTTGTAGCTTCTTAAAAATCATATTAGAGATGTCGAAATAACAATAATCAAAAGAATATACTAAAATAGAATTTTCTAGAAAAGAAGCATGGAAAACATTCTAAATAGGAGGTCAACCATTAAGAATAATTAACACAAATTATTATATAAATTCACTGGAGATTATAAAATCTGCAATTAAAACAATTTCTCAATTCTTATAAATTATATTATAGTGTTAAGAAGTCTATACAAAAAGGAATTGAAGTCGCTACCTCAAAAGTAAAACCTATATATTTATTACAAGTGATGAAAACAAATATCTTAGATTTACAGTGGGCGTCCTCGGAACTACCCTTTAATTAACAAAATGAATCCTTGATTCAAAGAAAGTAGAGGTGAGAATTTGGTCATCCATCACACCCAAAGTGGGTCATGCTAAATCAAACTTGTAGATGAGAAGAAGTTTTGAGATGGGGTAAGGGTCTTGTGCCAAAAACCGGAAAAAAAATTGTGATGTAAGTACTCCTAGGTTCAAATATAAGAGCCCCAAGATTCCCTGTGATATCAAAGAGTTTGCAAACTATTATCAGAAGGTTGAGTATTAACTACCACGTGTCGATTTAAAGAAATTAAAAACTTGAAAGAGAGAACTTATATTTGTAGTGTATGGAGGAGGTAGAATAACGTTCTACCTGTATATAAAAAACCGATTAGTCTCGTTAACTCTAGCAATGAACAAACAATCTACCATAAGCTAAATGAGACTCTAATATATGAACCAAAATAATTACCTAGTAAGAACAACATGAGGCGTGGGTTTCCATAATAGTAGGGGTGACAAGAGAAACCCTCAATAGACTTTGATAAGAGAATATGAGGGTTTGATTTTTATATGGAACTGTGGTGGGTCAAGAGAAAAAGGGGATGAAATTCCCTAATTTCCTATACCATAGTTGAAGAAGCTATGTTAGGACTAGAATTGAAACTCACGAGGAACCTTGAAGAGTCCCTATGCACAAAAAGAAAGCATTGTGAGAATTCAATACAAACCCAAAATCACAAATACAAATATTGAATAAGAAATAAAGTGTGGGGATTGTAGAACTTACCATTCAATATCCAATATAACCCTTCAAATGATATTAGTAACACAGTGGGTGAAAATGGTGAGAGTTGTAGTGAGGAATTCTTGACATTGACATATGGAAACATAGGGAAAAATTGTAAGAGTTCCCTTATATTAGAGTGAAATGGTAGCGAAATATTGTATGTCGATGAATCTATTACCTGCTTGAATACCCTAGTGTATGGAATCCAACTTGCAATAGAAACACTTGAAGGAGTTAAAACCACAAGAGATTATAATACAAAACACAAAACTTGCAAAATGGGTAAGCCTTTTCCCCTGTGACACTAATCTTGAAATAACCCTAGTGTGTAAACAATGGAGCGAGGATTAATTAACCTCAACTGAAGGTTAACCAATATAACTAAGAAAGATCAAGGGGTATTTCATTTAGTTTCTTTGATAATTTAAAAGTGGAGTTCAAAATTAGTTTTTGTGCTTTGATTAGTCTTTGCATGCACAAGTTGAGGACACAGTTCCCTAAGTTTAGATTGTGCCCTCATGCATGAGATTTTTTAGATTAATTCTTCACTCTATGCATTCCTTGTCAAAAAATTTAGGCATAGAACCAAAGGCATTAGGAATTTTCCTGGCAAGGCTCGTCTTTCTCTCTTTTTCAGGAGTTCCTCTTCTTAATTTTTAGGATTTGAAATCTAATGAAAAATTTCGGATAACCTTGCTTTGGGTTGCTATCTTTTGGCCTTCCTCCATATTAGGTATTTAAAAAATGCTTCTTATGAGTGGATCATTTCAGTGTAGGAAAGAAAGACATTAGGGATTTTCCTGCCAAGGTTTGTCTTTCTCTCTTTGTCAAGAGTTTCCTCTTCTTAATTGTCAAGGATTGAAATCTAATGAACTTTTGCGGATAACCTTGTTCTAGCTTGCTATCTTTTGGTGTTCATCCATATTAGGTATTTTAAAAATGCTTCTTAACTGACTTATTTTTCTAGGAAGTATCCATGTTCATAACATAATCTTCACTTAAAAGGAATCTTAACATAACCTAGGATGAATGTGCACATAAAATCACATCCATTGAGTTGAATGGCCTATAGAAGACTCTTATTTATAACCAAGTTGACAAATGTTTGCAAGAAAAATAAAAGTTTAAACCAATTGTAATGATAGTAGGTTACTCGTGAGGATATATTTTTATTGTCCATCATCTGAGGTAAAGTACTGCTCATGAAATAATGTTCTATCAAAGAGTTATGAGTTGGTCATTTCAGTTGAGGAAAGAAGCCAAGAAAATTTACGAGATAGTACCAACATGTCCATTTCCCAAATATAATTTCCATTTAGATTGTAAAAAATCAATAGCTAGCCTAGTACTGGCCACTCATAAAATTATTTGGTTTCATTATCTTGGAAAATGTTGAATTGAATCTGAATTAGGGTGCTTTTCTATCGATGCTTTAGGGAAGAGTGAATGTGGAGTTTCAAAGGAATCCTCTTGGACCTTAATGCCTCTATTGCAGCTACATGGACCTAGAGAACTAGGGCTTATAAGCCTGTGAAGTTCACACAACATTTGCATGGAGCTTAGTCTGAGGACCTTGCTTATTATGTTCAAATTGCCTTTAGTGGTGCATTTTTCGGGAACTGGAAAACTGAATTTGGGAGAAGGTGAAGGTTGCAGTGAAAGTCTAGATGGCCTTCTATGCTCTTGGAGAAAAAAACTAAGTTCATATAATTTACTAGCCAATTCTCATCTTATCGATTTTGCAAATTTTGTTTTGTTTTAGCATTAACATTTCTTCACTTGTTTTAGAATTAGTTATTTAGTTGGAGAAAAGATTGTTAATGAGATGAAAGGGGAACTTAAGCATTGTCAGGGTAATATGGTTGCCAAAGCCTCTACATTTCCTTTGAGCATGAAGGCTCTAACAGATTATGTACACTCCAAGGGACTCAAGCTTGGAACTTATGCATTGTCATGGTAATATGATTGCTAAAGCCTCTAAATTTCCTTCAGGCATGAAGGTTCTAGCAAATTATGTACACTCAAAGGGAATCAAGCCTGTCATATATTCCAATGTTTGTTTAGTGTACATGAATGCTAGTCGACCGATCAAAACCATTCTTTACTACACAAATAATCTATTTTTTTTGGAATATTTCGTCAGATCCAATACATGCACCAGTACCATGCCAGGTTCCCTTGGACACGAGGAACAAGATGCTCAAACATTTGATTCATGGGTAACTTGACCTCAATATATTTTGTCATTTTCCTGATAGATTTTTGTTGAATCATGACACTATTGTACTATTGGTTGGCTATTTTGTGAATGAAAGTTCAGTGGATATAACTCCTATAATGGTGGCATAAATCTCTTGACATGTATATACTGTTTTCGTTATATTTGGTCAACAAGTTTTTCATACATAGATCTATACCTTTGTATTTAACTTGTATGGAAACTATACGGGCACACAAAAATGGGTGATGCTCTTAGCAAGATAGGATACCCTATATTCTAAGCAATATGTGAATGGTAAGATGCATTTGTAAACAATAATGTCTGTGTTTAATCAAGAACAAGGTTTTGTCTACAAGTCATATGGTATAAGATGCTCATGTTTTGAGTATGGAGGGTTGAATAAAATCCTACAACATTGGCACCCAAGATTGCAAACAACTGGAGAAATACAAGAGACATTGCAGACATATGGGAAAGGTAATAAACTGCCTAGGTTCATGATCAAAGTTTCAAGAGTGTTTTAAGTATAAAACTTGTTTTTATGTAGCATTACATTGATTTCCAACTAGAATGACCAATGGGAAGCTTATACAGGGCCTAGTGGATGGAATGGTAAATTAGCCTCATCAATATGATACAAATGGTCATAAAATTGTTGTTATTATTTTTATGATAAATAATTTACAAGTTTCACTCTCTATTTGGCATAACATAAAGGACTGGCTTAAGAATAAATTATCCTCATCAATATGATACAAATAGTCATAAATTTTTTGTTATTATTTCTATGATAAATAATTTACAAGTTGCACTCTATATTTGGCATAACATGGAGGATTGGCCTAAGCCTTATCCTAAATGTATTGTAGCCTGCAAATACCCAAGAAGAGTATTCTGGAAGAGGCCAGAAATAGTAAATGTAAATTGTTGAAAACATTCCATGAACAAGGAGGCTTTAAAAGAACTTAGTACAGATTGAAACTTAAGATAATGATACAGCTAGATGGCACCAACATGACAAATGTCGAGAATCTAGAGGTTAACAATAATGATAATTGTAGCTTCTTAACAGTGATATTAGATATGTGGAAATAAGAATAAGCAAAAGAATATACTAAAATAGAATTTGCTAGAAAGGTGATCTGTTATTGAATGTTAGTTTTGTTGTGCTAATTTCAACTTCAGATTTATAAACAAATGCTTGTCAATTGCTTCATATGCATAGGTTCCCTTATGGTGTTTGTGAATCAAAACAGGTAAATTTATGCCAAGTTTTACGTTAGAATCATGAGTAGAATAGAATGAAAGACAAATGTTGAAAAACAACAAGTAAATGTACAACAAACCATCAAGAATAACACTTAACACAATGTTTTGATAAAGGAGTTCACCCCTCCTGGGCTACATCTCCTTGGTCCAACTTCCATAGCTTAAGCCTTTATATTTGATCAAAATGGAAAAAATTACAGTTTACAATGCTCTACAGCTACTGAAACATGCTTTAATGGGCTCAGAGCATCTAAAAACCCAAAAGATGACTCTCCAAGCTCTACAATTGGACTACAATTGATCTAGGCTTGACCTCCTCCCCTAGTGGCCCTGAGCTTCCTTAAACTTCAACATGGAAAAATCACATACAAAAGTGCCTCTTTGCCTCTGCAACCTATTCCATTGTGTTCAGAGCATCAAAATCATCTAGGAACACCCTTTTTTGATCATCATTTGGTCAAATTTTGCCAAAGTTATGACATAAATGGTTTCTCCTAGTAAACCTCCCCTAGAACTGGAGGAAATCTAGTTAGTCCTGCTAATTTTGGAGTTAGTGCCGAATTTGGTGGTACCACCGAATTTTATGCCAAATTAAATTGTGAGTTTAATTAGTGTTAACTGTGGGTTATTTAACAATAATATGGGATTAACTAGTGCTAATCTCCCGGTTAGATGACATAACTACAGGCAGCTTAAGCGGATTATTCACATGTCATGGCATAAAATGTTGTGAGTATGCTTAACCGTTAACCTCCGGTCTTTGTGTAGAGGTCACATGGTGGTGGATAGTGCCACGGTGATGGAAAGCGGTTACGGTTTGCTGTAGCCCTGGTCTTTAGTGTTAACTGTTAACTGTTAAATGTTATGGTGTTCACATGGAGGGGGTTGGCTCCCTCCTAACCCCCAATCGCCTAACCGTTTAACAACAAATACATTCGGAAACCAATACTTGTTAAGAAACATAGCATGTTGCAACGGTAATGTGTTTGGTTTGTGCAGAGGAGGTCGTGGGGTTGAACCCTGGCGCCTCCATAAAAATTTTATTGTGCGCTGATAATGGTCCTTTGGGGAGGGACACATGGTGGCCTCCACGCTTGCCACTTGTCCCCTCCTCATTGGACCACCTTCAACCAAACAAAACTTGCCACATCACCGCACCCATAAACCAATAAAAACATGAAACTTAGCAAATCCGGATAGGCCATTGACCAACCTTGACTTTGTACAGTCACCTGCCACATCAACAATCCATATTTTTGACTGTGTTGTGACTGCACATTTTTTTTTCAAAATTTCTCATGTTTGGCAAAGTGGTCAGCAGGCTCTATCTTCCTCTTATGAAATCCGTTTTGAACAAAACAAGTTGCGTTGGTATCTTTTTGCCAAGATAGACGCGGTCATTTAGGTTTTGAACGATTCCAAGAACTTTGATTTTTGAGCTAATTTTTGCCCCTAATCTAGATTCCGATCACTCCTTCCCATTGACAGGATTTTGGACCCACAAAAGCTTGCTATATGATGAGAGTTGAATATTCTTCTCCTTCCCAACTTCTATCAACCGATTCTACTTGGAAAAATCTCCATGACAACCACTTGGGTTCACTGACCTGCCTGCCTTGCCAATGGCTTGGCACTTCAACCAATGTTCTCCTTTTGTTGCTGACCCAATCCAACACTTGATGGATGCTTGTTGATTAACTCATTGTACCAAAGCAATCCCTTGGTGCTTGTAAAGCTGACTGATGGCCTTCCCACTGAGAATCATGTTCCTCCTTTGCATCACATGCATTCGATGCAAGCTTCCCCTTGGAAACCACTTTTCCAAGTTAAGCCCATCTAAGTGAACTACAACAATGGGTTCCAATATCAGTAATAATAAGAAAAAAAATGACCATTCTTTTACCTCCACAGTTCCAAATTCCACATCTGGAAGAATGCATTCGCCATCTCTTTTGCTTCTTGTCGTCAACACATCAAATCGCATACAATGGCTTCAATTTTTTTTTGGCATTGTCATCCATTTTCGCTTTCTAATTCCATCATCCTCCAGAATTAACATGCTGCTCATGTCATGATTTGAGAATGAAGGCTAATCATGAGCCTCTTGCTCAAGCATGGACCTTCCAAAATCCTGCGACATCTTGTCACAAGAAACACCCTTCAAGATTAATGGTGTTTGAAAAACACTCATGCAAGAACATAACTTAACAACCTCTTCTTTTTGCTTCTTCAAAGCAACAAATGTCACATCATGTGAACATTGCCATGTACTCTTACATCATGGTGTATAAAATATCGATTAAACACTAATTGACAAAACATGCTTCTTCAAACAATTGACTTTCAAGTCAAGCAAAATTATGTACAACAACTTGAAGATTTACAACAAGAATTCCACTTTCTCATGACACAATTCGTCACATATCTCTTTCATCTTTGGAAGAAAAATCAACTCTTCCAAGTCGATATAACATACATGTAACAATCAATTGACCACACAAGTCAATCACTTATGCATGTTCAAGCACAATGAAACTATAAAAAATTCCACTGTTCACACACACAAACTCTCATTCATGTATAACAATTCTCAACTCTCTCACATGTACAATCACGAGTACAAGAACCCCATTGGTATGTACGAGTACTTAAAGAGATGGAATGATCTAATTTGTTGTAATAAAGTGAGTCAACATACTCCACTTTCGAACACCTTCCTCACATAAACATGCAAGTTCAAGAATGCAACATACATGCAAATTTGTAATTGCAAATTGCCATCTTTGTTGCATCTAAATGGGTCAACATAACTCTAATTTTCTAACATCTTGCTTCATGCAATATGCAGCATACTTTCAATAGAAAATAAATGCATCCACATAACAAGGAAATGCATCCCTAAGGCAATATTTGCATCAATTATCAAAAGAAATGCAAGCCCTTAATTGGTTAAAAAATCTAACCATCTCTTTCCAAACCTTTTCAATGGCGCTTCTTTCAGCTACACTTCATCATGTGTATCATCCTAACCCACATCAATTATGGAATCCTCTTTTCCATCTTTACCAAAATCTCTCTCAACCTTCTTCAAATGTTGTGGATGACTCGTTGGATGAAAAGTCCAACACTTGTCTACAAGATGACCCTGCTTATGGCAATGAGTGAAAAATAATTGGAACTTCTTTTCAACATAGCCTCCATTATCCAATGGACCTTTGGCCTTCTGTCTCTTTTCTTTTGAAATTTTCCTGTGTATGGATATCCTCTTCCAACACCTCGGAACAGTATGGCTATTCAAACCACAAAAAGAACATGTAAAATCTCTCCAAATCTTATGTGAAGAGTTATCATGTTTATCATAATCAAAAGAAACATGATTAAAGGAAGATTTATACCTTGTACATTCACCTTTGTTGCCTTCTTGAGGAGGTGAATTTGATGAAGTAGTGACTCTCTTCAGAATACCAATAATGGTTTCAATGACCTTAGATATTTCAACATCCTCTTGTTTTCCATTTCCACTAGTTGCATGCTTATGAGCATCTTCTTGTAAAGTGGGTATACAACTTTTGCATTCCTCATGAACACAAACTTCACAAGCTTGAGGGTAATGAAAGTTCTTCTTGGAACTCCTTCATATGCCCCCTTGGCTTTGTAGCATTCTCTGTCATGTTGTCCATAACCAAGACCCAAATACCTAGGACTTTCCTCAACAACAATTGGCTCAACTATGCCTTGTGCATGTTTGCCTAGCCCTTTACCTTCATAGCCCATCTCCATCAATAATTTTGACCCTATTCCTCTAGAGTGTTTTTCAAAAGCACCAAAACATTCATTTTGAGAGGAAATTGAACATAAACTTGAATTGCATACCTCATTTTCATGCACATACTTGGCTAGGGTTTCCTTGGCATCATGGAGTTGAATCTCCATCTCATGCATCTTTTCAAGAAGATCTTGCTTCTCCTCCTTCATGGCCATCAACTACTCTTGAAGTATAGTGTTATCCTTCCTATCTTCATACAGTTATTGCACCATATCTCTCATGATGATAAGCTCTTGCAACATCTCTTCATCAAAGAATCTTGCTAAGGAAGATGGATTAGAAACATCACTTGTTGAAGCTGCCATCACACTTGTAATGCATCAATAAGCTTCACAAATCTGCAACCATTAAAACCCTACTTGCACAAAACTCAAGCAATCAAGCAAATAACCTGGCTCTGATACCAACTTGATCTGTTATTGAATGTTAGTTTTTCTGTGCTAATTTCAACTTCAGATTTATAAACAAATGCTTGTCAATTGCTTCATGTGCATAGGTTCCCTTATGGTGTTTGTGAATAAAAAACAGGTAAATTTATGTCAAGTTTTATGTTAGAATCATGAGCAGAATAGCATGAAAGAAAAATGTTGAACAATAACAAGTAAATGTACAACAAACCATCAAGAAGAACACTTAACACAATGTTTTGATAAAGGATTTCACCCCTCCTGGGCTACATCCCCTTGGTCCAACTTCCTTAGCTTGGGCCTCTATATTTGCTCAAAATGGAAAAAAAGTACAGTTTACAATGCTCTACAACTCCTGAAACTTGCTTCAATGGACTTAGAGCATCTAAAAACCCAAAATATGACTCTCCAAGCTTTGCAATTAGACTACAACTGATCTAGGCTTAACCTCCTCTCCTGGTGGCCTTGAGCTTCCTTAAAATTCAACATGGAAAAATCACGTGCAGAAGTGCCTGTTTTCCTCTACAACCTATTCCATTGTGTTCAGAGCATCCAAATCATCTAGGAACACCTTTTTTTGATCCTCATTTGGTCGAATTTTGCCAAAGTTATGACATAAACTGTTTCTCCTAGTAAACCTCCACTAAAACTGGAGGAACTCCAGTTAGTCCCACTAATTTTGGAGTTAGTGCCGAATTTGGTGGTACCGCCGAATTAAACTGTGAGTTTAATTAGTGTTAACTGTGGGTTAATTAACAATAATCTGGGATTAACTAGCACTAATCGCGCGGTTAGATGACATAACTGCAGGCAGCTTAAGTGGACTGTCACATGTTGTGGCATAAAATGTTGCGGGTATGCTTAACCGTTAACCTCCGGTCTTCGTGTAGAGGTCACATGGTGGTGGATAATGCCACGGTTATGGAAAGTGGTTACGGTTTGCTGTAGCCCCGACGGTTAGTGTTAATCGTTAACCGTTAAATGTTATGGTGTTCACATGGAGGGGGTTGGCCCACAGGCTGGCTCCCTCCTAACCCGCAATTGCCTAACCGTTTAACAACAAATACATTCAGAAACCAATACTTGTTAAGAAACATAGCGTGGTGCAATGGTAATATGTTTGGCTTGTGCAGAGGAGGTCGCGGGGTCGAACCTTGGCACCTCCATAAAAAATTTATTGTGCCGATAAGGGTCCTTTGGGAGGGACACGTGGTGGCCTCCAGGCTTGCCACTTGTCCCCTCCTCATTGGACCACCTTCAACCAAACAAAACTTGCCACATCACCACACCCATAAACCAATAAAACCATGCGACTTGGCGAATTAGGATAGGCCATTGTCCAACCTTGACTTTGTACAATCACCTGCCACGTCAACAATCCATATTGTTCACTGCGTTGTCACTGTACGTTTTTTTTTCAAAATTTCTTATGTTTGGCAAAGCGGTCAGCGGGCTCTATCTTCCTCTTACAAAATCCATTTTGAACAAAACAAGTTGCGTTGGTATCTTTTTGCCAAGACAGACGCGGTCGTTCAGGTTTTGAATGATTCCAAGCACTTTTATTTTTGAGCTAATTTTTTCCCCTAATCCAGATTCCGATCAAAAAGGTATGGCAAGAATTATGGACAGGAGCTCAACCGTTAAGAAGAATTAAGACAAATTATTACATAAAGTCATTGAATATGATAAAATCTTCAAATAAAACAATTTCTCAAATCTTATAAATTATATTATAGTGTTAAGAAGTCTATAAAAAAAAGGGAATTGAAGTCGCTACCTCAAAATTAAAACATGTATATTCATTACAGATGATGAAAACAAATATCTTATATTTACAGAGGGTGTACTCAGAACTACCCTTAAATTAACAACATGAATCCTTGATTCAAAGAAAGCCGAGGTGAGCATTTGGTCGTCCATCACACCCTAAGTGGGTCATGGTAAATCAAACCTGTATATGAGAAGAAGTTGCAAGATGGGGTAAGGGTCTTGCGCCCAAAAATGGAAAAAAAAGGAAGTTATGTAAGTACTCCCATGTTCAGATATAAGAGCCCAAGATTACTTGTGATATCAAAGAGTGTGAAAAATATTATCATAAAGTTGAGTAGTAACTACATGTGTCAATTTAAAGAAATTAGAAACTTGATAGAGATAACTTATATATATAGTGTATGGAGGGGGTAGAATAACCTTCTACCTTTATATCAAAAACTGAGTAGTCTCGTTAGCTCTAACAATGAAAAATTAATGGTCTACCATAATATAAATGAGAGTCTAATAAAGGAACCAAAATAATTACCTGGTAACCACACCATGAGGCATGGGCTGCCACAATAGTAGGGATGAAAAGAGAAACCCTTAATAGACTTTGACAAGAGAATACAAGGGTCAGGTTTTTCTATGGTACTACGGTGGGTCAAGAGAAAAAGGGGATGAAATTCCATAATCTCCTATACTAGAGTTGTAGAAGCTAAGTTAGGACTAGAATCGAAAATCACAAGGAACATTGAAGAGTCCTTATGCACAAATAGAAAGCATTGTGAGAACTCAACACAAATGAATAAGAAATAAAGCGCGGGGATTGTAGATTTATCATTCAATATCCAATATATCCCTTCAAATCATATTAGTAGCATCGTGGGTGTAACACCTTCCTCCCACATTTACCCAAGCTAACCGGTCCATCGGGGTAAACATGTGACGAAGAGTTACTATGATATGATTCAACTCCCCATGTACAGTTAAGGAAGTGGAATTGACACACAAAAAATCAAACTGACATTCCTCAGGAGCTATAGGACCCCCAGGGGCTAACCACCCACTCTAGGTTCCCAACCCTTGAGTTAACTTGCCATTTTACTGACCTAAACTGTTGAAAAAGCAACAAGAAAATCCTAATTTAATTTTGTCCTTGAATTAAATTGGGAATAAGATTGTAATTCCACATCTCATGACAACTTGTATTAGTTAACTAAGTTAATATTACTTATTTGGCTCAGTTAATTCGAGTTGAGGGTCTAACTTGAGTCACGTAGAATGTCTCCTGCATTATAAGAGCCCCGATTGAGTTTATTTTGAGTTGTAATTAATTAATTCAGTTTATTTGAGTTAAAGTCAGTTAAACTAGTTCCAACTGTTGGAGGAACTAGTGGAAGGTCTAGTAGTGTGGTGTTTCCTACAGTGATAAACTCGTAAACTGATGATTCACTCATAAATAAATCATGCATGTCATATCTGAGAGTTACCCAGTTGAGATTGGAGTTTAGAGACAATGTACTATCAGTTGCATGCAGTCAGAGGAAGGCCTTGAAGGATTGTGCAATT
Organism: Pinus tabuliformis; assembly: GCA_031772625.1. Taxonomy (NCBI): domain Eukaryota; kingdom Viridiplantae; phylum Streptophyta; class Pinopsida; order Pinales; family Pinaceae; genus Pinus; species Pinus tabuliformis. Next base: position 753,050,063 of record CM062807.1, on the reverse strand, counting down.
CCAATTGAGGGATTTTCCTAATTAATAAGGGGCTAATTCCTAAGGAAACAACGCAAGGAAATATGTATTTGGGAAAGCAGAAAATTGGTTAAGTATTGGCCTGGTCTTTTCTAGGAAGCAGTGAGACAGATAGAGATAGTGCAGAGGTTGCTCGGGCTTGAGAAAAGCATTGTAATCTTCTCATATTTTCTGACTAATGCAATATACAGATAGCAAGGATTTTTAGCTGTGGCTTTCCCCAGGGAATCATTGTGTAGTGTGTTAATTGAATTCTTTCTCTTGCATTCTTCGTGATTTCGCAATTGTTTAATTGTTTCCGTTGATGAGTAGAGTAGATTCAAGTCTATTGTTTTAGCATATTACAATTAGCATTTTGAATCTACAAGGAATTTCTACATAAACCCCCAGTCGCTCTCATGACAATCCCATGCATGCGAACGAAATCCTCCATTTAATCCCACATCAAGGCCTCCATGCAATTGCAATTTTTTTCAGGCAATTCCATGCCAATGACCTCGAAATCTGAGCCGCTTTTTCAGGGTTAGGACTGAGGCCTCTTCCCAGAACTTGATTAGACTCTTAGAAATGATAAATAACAAGAATACAAGGCCTATAATGTAAAACTTGAATCAGGAACTGACTAGACTCGCCCTAACAAGGATAGACATTTCGTCAAACACATCATAAACATGTAATGTATAAGTCATATAAACACATATGAACATAGGGACCTCATACTTATATGAGATTCATTAAGAACGTCTGATTCCCTCTCACAATATTTGCATTATCATCTATTAGGTGATTCATTCATTAACAATTCATTTACTAAACAAAACATGAGGAGATTCATAACCAAAGTCTATGATAAAACCATGCTTATAACCAACAAAATAACAATGATAAAACATCCATCAAAGCCACATAATAACAAGCAAATTTACTCATGAAATACAATAGGAAAAGATATTTTATTAACATGTGAAAAAGCCAACCAAATCAGGGACTTCCACGTATCACCCAACCAAAGATTGTGCTGAACCAAATCTTTCTTTCATCCAATTACCCTCGTGCCATATTCCAAGCATGAATTTGGGACTCACAAAAAACCAACTAGGGATTCTCAGGCTTTACCGTGTATCCTGTCATTACTGGTTAAGGGACTCCTAGGCCCGAAACCCTCATCTATACCACCAGGCTTTATTCCTAGGCCCAAACAAATAAATATACACTATAGTCTTTACCGCAATCCCACCATATACCGGTCAAGGGATCACTAGGCCCTAAATAAGCATGGATGCCTCCAGATATCTCCACTTAAACCGTGAGAAATTTTCCATCTCCACCCTTAGGATTTAACGTGTATCCCGCCATTACTGGTCAAGGGATTCCTAGGCCTTTGGGAATTTTTCTGAGACCACCCCACTCAATTTTGAAACCACCTGGTAATCTAGCTCAACCAAGTAAAAGAACCCTATCACTCCATGGCTATCCGAAAATGGAAAGGAAAGGCTGAAAATCACTGTCACACCTGGCAAAACCCATGCCAATGACAACAAGAGAACCAAATACACATATGCATGTACCATGCATGCCAAAACTAGCAAGGAAATCATACATGCAACTCGATACCTATAAGTAATCCCACTGTAGCCGCTTGATCCAACTCTTCCTTGCTTGATCTTTGCTTTCCTTTGCCTCCTTGTCCTTCCTTTTCCTTCCTTCCTCCAATGCTAGAGTGCTCCAAGAATACTCTAAGTGTGCAAGAGTATGAGAGAATAGAGAGAATAAAGAGAGAGCTCCAAAACTTGACTGACAAAAGTTGTGAACTGATCCTCATAAGCCTTTTTATTAACGAGACCTTTATTTTCTTAAATTTCCATCATTTTCCTTCAATTTGCTTTCACCTTTCACCTTACTTTTCTCCTAATTTCCTTTATTTTCATAAATAAAATGCCAATTAATTCCTCTTGCCTTTTCCATTTCCTTTGCCAATTTCCCCTTTGCCATAATAACCAAATGAACATCCACTAGGATGTTTTGCCCAACATTCAACTTGGAATATGTGTTCCATGGCTTTGGTCATATTTTTCCTTTATTAACTTTTATTACATGGACTTTTAACCCGGGGCTATTACAAACTCTTCCCCCTTAGGGGAACACCGTCCTCGGTGTTCAATGACACCTACAACTAGCAAAACCGCTAAAAAGAAAAACATATTGATCATTCTTCTTGATGTCTCTCTTTAGTTTATTAAAAAAAAAAAAATTCTTTATTTTAGTTTTATTGTTTATGTTTTTATTTTAGTTTTATTTGTATTTCATTTTATTTATTTGTTTATTTTTATTTTTAATGAGTTCTTTCTTGTTTTAATTTCTATCATTTTTCTATTATTTTTATATTTTTTTACTTTACATATGTCTTTTCTTTGTTCTTTCTTTCATTGTTGTTATGTTCTATTTTAATTCGATTATTATTATTACTATTTGTTTTAAATATTAAGACACACGTAATATAAATATAAAAATTAGTTACTTTTTTATTATTTATTTGGTCAAACCTTATTTCTTTTGAATTTTTATGTCCTTTTCATAACCGTTATATATTTTTTCTTTTGTCTTTGATTTTTTATATTAATAATATTATTTATATTATTCATTTTTAATTAATGTCTTTATATTTTTCTTTTCTTTTCATAACTAAATAACTACTTTTAATATTATTTCGACCAAACTCTACTCCAATGTTCATCTTAAAACTTAAATTTATTTTATTAAACTTATTTTCCAACGTTTATTTATGGGACCTGATGCATCTTTGCTATTTATACCTAATGATAGATCTAGTTTTTCATCCTTGTCCTGAGGATGAACCATAGTAGATGGTTTGAAATGTCGAATCAAAACCAATGATGTGATTAATCCAAAATACATTCTGAATAATGAACAACCTACTAAAAAGAAAACCAACATGACAAACATAACAACATGACACATGTGCCACTTATAGGAGCTTTATAACACAGTTCATGGCGATATTTACATCCCTATACATATATACATATACCAAAACTCAAATGCCTTCACCAACAAATAATGAAGGACACATAGCCCGCATCTGATCAACCATCTCCAATGTAGCTTCTTCGGGCCCAAAGAGCTTCCACTGCACTTTAACTTGTTCGATTGCTCAGTTCTGGAGCATGAGCATCTTTCTCTGCAATATGAACTGAGGTTCGGATGGAATTCTCCTTCTGGATCCACCTGCAATACATACCAATCAATAACATGATCAACATCCTTTACATATCTTTTAAGCAATGAAACATGGAAAACATCATTTACTTTCACTGCCAGAGGCAGTGCAAGTCTGTAGGCCACTAGTCTAATCCTCTCAAGGATCTCGAAAGGCCCGCAATACCGAGGTTCAAACTTCGCACATGACCCAATCCTCAAGAAGATCTTCTTGGGTTTAATGCGCAAGTACACATGTTCTCCAACTTGAAACTCTTTAAATACCATGTGCTGGTGTTACACAATATTTTGTCACACCTCCCACACTTCCCTGTGACATACCCTGAAGTGCCCGAAACATGACCATCATGCAGTGTGCTCATCCAGATATGCAGCTCAGGTCCTCCCTAAAGCACTGATGGAGAAATGCCTTAAGCTTTCTCTAAAGGGCTCTAAAACCCTAATTTGAGGATCATCACTCCCCTGACACTGAAAACTGCGATGGTTTCTAGTTGCACTATACTAGCCCCATGATGCTAGTGCGCTTTTTCCTTGTATACCAATGATGATCCCTAGAAGGAAATTTTGCCAAAGAGTAAAAGAAGCTTCGTGATCTAGAGGCTTCTAGAACGACGAGCTGGAGGTTGTTCGAGGTGGATGAGGTTGAATTATCTCAACTTGGCCTTTTGGTCTTATCCCTATGAGCTACTTCCTTGAGATGAGGGCCTTCTCCTATCTTTGGAGAGATCCTAACTCCCTTTCCCTACCTATATATTTATATTTTTCCATTCCCAAATGGTTGTTCTTTGGATATTTGCACCCTTGTACTGAAATTGCGCCTGCATGCTACTCATTTGGCTTGGAGAAGGAGTGCTTTGAGAGTTTGAGCTTGGACTTGGACATTCACTCAAGGAGAGCTTATTGAAATCAAGGCTTGGTTGTATGCTTCCTCCTTTTATTCTATTAATATACAATTGTTGGTTCACTTTCCATAAATGTTTGTATTGATGCATCATTTATTTCAATGCTCCTTGATATGTTAAGTAGGTTACATTTGATTATGCTATTTGTACTTGCATGATTTGTTGTGTGTTTGATCTCTTGTGCAGGCATTCAAACGCTATGAGCAGTAGGATTGAGCCCATGATGCAAATGATTCGAGGTATTCAATAAAGGAGGACGTTATAACATCATAATGAGGTAGGCCATCTTCCTCTTCTCATTTCGATTGTAACTTAGGAAAGATTCCAGTAGATTGTCATGTAGGTTGCTAGTACCACTCATTGGGCTAGAGGGATCGTCTCTGTCCGCAGAGAGAATTTGCCTAAAAAAAATGGCAACTTCACTAGGGAAGCTATGACCCTTTTCATCCATTCCTTCAGTCATATTTTTTGATGAGTTTGACCAACCATCCGTTTCCTGGTTTGTTTGCTTCAATGTAGTCATTTGTACTCACTGGTTATTGCTTGAAGACACTCAGTTTGTTCTGGTCTTGAAGATTTTTTATTTTTCCCTATTTTTCTCGCCCATCGCGTGTTTTACTTTCACAGTGGCACTGATATCCCTTGCATCGCCCTTTTTCCTATAACATACGCAATGATCCCAAAGGATAAGAAAAATCAGGGTTTCTTGTTGTTTTCAGTGTTTTTTTTGCCTTTGTTAAGATTTTTCGAGTGTTTCTACAGTGTATTGGTATTGATTGTTGTTCTTGTATGATTGCATTCATCTCTTGACTTTGTTAATGTGTTTTCAAGCTTCATGGCTTCCTAGGGTTTCTAAGACTTCTAGGTCACTCTCCACTCATTGTTTGGTCTGTTTCTTTGAGATTGACTGCTTACATTCGACATTCTTTTTGCAATTAGGACATCTTTGTCAAGTTGCTTTTGGTTCATTAAATGTGAAATTGTTTTCATTAGTGTCGAGTCATGTTGATGCTTTGAAAATTTGTTTAGTTCCATTGTCAAGCATAGATTACAAATTGTTTGCCTTGGTTGAACTGAAAGAGAGTACTTGTTTTCATTCTTATGTTTCAGGAAGAAAAAGTAAAATATCTCTTCATTTAAGTATTTTTGAGACAATTTTGCATTCGAAATCATAAAGTGAAAGAATTTTTCATTTTTTATTGAGTTAGATTGCATTTTTCTCTTTGCGCATTGCATTAGTTTGCATCATCAAATCAAAGTGAAAGGAAATCATTGGTGGATCTTCGTGAAAGAAAAGTGATTTTTCATTTCTTATAGGATCACATTTTGGCATTACATTTGTTAGTGAAATGAAATATTAGATTTCATTTCCATTTTTGCATTATAAAGAGTTGTGTTTTGATGCATTTCACTTGTTTGATGCGTTATTTGATTGTCTCTCTCCCTTTACTAGTTTAACCTTCATTGAATGAAAAGGTTTTCATTTTTATCATTTAGTTGCATTATAGGGATTCAAGTGACATCATTGAGCCATCAAATCGAATCTTAATTCAAGATAAACTTAAAATGTAGCTGAATTAACCTAAGGAGCATTTGGAACTTAATGCAAATATCTAGAGTTTTAGACTAGAGATGTGTTCCGACATATTTAAACACAGCAGTTGTCATTAACTGCCTGCATTGTATCCCGGGAGTGAAATATCGTTCCAGTACGGAAGTATATTGAAGGTTCTCCAGTAATTTTGAGTATATCAATGGCACTTTAGTATGATAAGTATATGGGAATGCTCTCATCGAATGGTTATGCATTAGACAGCGCTAACATATACTTGTACTCCCTGTACCATCGAGTATATATTGGGAGACCCCATTAGGTTGCTATCTTTTAGCCATAGGTAATCGAGTCAACTGCCTTGTAAATGTGATACATTCAAAACAACGTTCAGAGAGATTGGTCGTCATATGTTAAGTTCCTGGTTTCAGCTAAGGTGTATATAGCGGTTCATGGATACTTGGTAAACCCTCTTGCCTAGCTTACTGCTCTTTTATTTTATTTTTGTTAAAGTTCTAAAATCAATTAATTTACCGTGGAAAAACATCCTTCCCGTGGAAATAATCCTTAGTAGATATTAGGTTGATACTGATGGAAACATTTCCTAAGTCTACCAGTCAAGGAAACCCCTTTGATAGGAATCCTGGTCCTTTTCCGTCTTTTGGAAATACTGGTGCTCCCTATATGGTGATGTTTTCCCTTCTTGGATTGACCATTTGTTTTCCAGTTTGGTTATTTTCGACCTTGGTGGTTTAAAGTGTCCAAACTTCTTTTCAACTGAGTTCGCCTCCATCTGAACAACATCAACCTCATGTTGATCCTAAAGTTGATCCCTCACCTTCTTCGCCTGTTTCTTCACCCCGCTCTTCCTCTTCGCTTGGTGAAAGTCTGGATTCTAGTAACCAGGAAGCTAAGAAGAAGAAGACGAGGGTGAAGAAGAAGAAGCAAAATAAGCAAGGGGGCAATGAAGCAACCATTGCTACAGATGCAACTAATGTAGAAAAATCTTCCAACCAACCCTGGAAAGTAAAATTCCCTTGTATGTTATGTAAGGGTGACCACCTTCTTCAAAATTTTCTTGGTATTCCTATAGTCTTAGAAGTGTGGTCCATAGGTTCACATCAACCTTTGTCATTAGCCTCTGGCAATCATGCTGGTGATAAACCTTCAACTAGTAAAGTCCATGGGAAAAAGGGAAAAGTCAAATTTCCTTGTAAGTTGTGTGAAGGTAATCATCCCATTCACCTTTGTCCTCTTATGGATGAAGCTTCCAAAGAGTTGGAAAACCTTACAGCTTCTCAACCTTGTCTTCCAACTGGGTATCAAAATATTTCCCCTGATCCTTCACTAGTTGATCAAGTGATTGATCAAAATTCATCTTTGGTCAACCCTGCTCTCTCTGAAAGTGAGTCTCGTGAGTCCATTCTTGACCAACCATTGGTTGAGAAAATGGTAGACTTTGCTCTACCTTCAGTTAACCGTACCTTTCCGGTAGAGAGTGAACCTCATACTACTCAGTTTCTTCTGGTTTCTTCAGTTTCGAATGAACTGGAGGGAAATCCTCCCATTCCCAAGGTGCATGAGAGCAGTTTTCCATAAAGAAAGAGGGCAGCTCTCACTTTCCTATGACACCCCATTCGAGTAGTTTAGTCACTTCTTTTGATTGGAGTCGACTGGAAAGATATCACCTTCCGTCTTATGTGCCTTTCCAGATTACAATACATGCTTACCATATAGACGTACTTAGCACAATCATAGACAAGGCACATATGTAAGCATCCTGTCCTCAACTACTTGGCAAGCTTTAGGTTCTCCGCAGCTTGTCCCCGTCATCCAGAATCTATTATATTTTAATGGAGGAACCAATCAACCGTTAGGGATCCTTCCTAAGTTACCTATTAATTTGGGAGGAAAGACTGTCTATATATACTTGATGGTTGTCCAAGGTCTATTGGATTTTAATCTACTCCTTGGCCGTGACTATGTTTATGTGATGCGAGCTCTTGTTTCTTCCCTCTTTCGAGTGATGCGTTTCCCACATGAAGGAAGCATTGTGGTCATTGTTGGAATTTCGAAGTCTGTCCATTAGAAATTATTCCTGTACTATCTAATTTATTTCTTCCTACTTGTTCAGTTACTTAACAAGTTATTTACCATGTAAATACTAAAAATAAATACAAGTACAATATCAACACATACAGATCATCAACTAAAAGAAACAAGCACACAAGTGACACCGTTGTTTTTGGACTAATGTCCCCAGAAAAACCCAATGCAGGAAAACTGGTGCAACTATTCAGAGGGTTTTATTATTTTGTTATTTTCAGAATACAACCTAGGTGATGGAAATGGCTCACCCAACATAGAATGCCCTCAGCAGTAGTACCTCTCAATCGGAGACAGATATTTCGGCTAAATCACCGGATGAATGATCCCACATCAACAATATAGCTTTCAGCTTCTTAGCATCACCCTGATAGGGACTGCATCACCCTATCTAGCTCTCTAGGTCCAACCTGTCCCACGAAATCTCCCAATGCTACCTCCAGGGTCTATGTTAGCCTCTCTGGCACAACGTCAGCCTATATGGCCCATCGTTAGCCTATTTGGCCCAACGTCCGCCTATCTAGCCCATCATCAGCCTATTTGGCCCAGAGTCAGCCTTTGGACCCTCTGTGTCTCACACGCTAGCCCTCCTCAAGCTCTGCGCAGCTCCTGGCTACCTCTGCATGGCCTCTGACTGCCTGGGCATGGCCTCTAGCTGGCTTTGTGTCAACCCTCTCCTAGCTTCTACATTGATGCTCCAGGTACTAACTCCGCCTCTCTGCTACGTATTCACTGCCCCTCAGCTGCAACTCTGATCACTCACTCAATCTCCTCAGCAAACCCTTCCCTAGAAAATCGAGTTCTTGATCTCTCTTGGTGTATTCTCCAACTGACCCTCAAGCCTCCTCTTATACTTTTCTCGTTGGTCCATCAATGGCTGAGATTAAATCTCTAATCAACGACTAAGATTAGATTTGGCTTGATCCATGACTTTTGGACCATTCTAACTCATTTTTATATTAATTCACAGTAATATTTTATTTTTCCTAAGTTTAGACTTAGGAACTCCATTAAAAATATTAATTATTTTAATATCTCCCAAACTGGTTAGGTTCTTCCTAAACCATTTATGGGTCTTGGAGATCTCATGTACTATATCCTCTCCACCAATTTTCGTGGCTAGAGCACATTTGATGCTACCCAAAATCAACAGTCATTGATCAACTTACATTCATTAATCTAAATCAACTCCCACTCAACCATCATCCATAAATGGTTCTTATATGCAAGCAATATCATCCGTGCCATAGGTTAATTATGTGGGCACCAGTTCCATGCCAACATCTACTAATGATCTAGTAGGTGATGTAGTATGCCATGTATTGGGGGCATTAGAGCTTGATTTTCCATTGGATCCCCGGACATGTATCCCTTCCACAGTGTTGTTCTCCCATTTGATGAGAACCTCTTGGAAGCCATGGCCTCTTTTGTTTTGTGATCAAATGTCTTGGAGCAGAGTTCCTTGTCTTGTGTCAAGCTCGTTAAAAAATGAAACAAGGGCCACGAGGATAGTTCTTTTACTATGTCAACCTTGTTAAAAAATGAAATAGGTCCCATGAGGATAGTTCTTTTACTATGTCAACCTCGTTAAAAAATGAAATAGGTTGTGGGAATGGTTCCTTTACTTGTGTCAAGCTCAGTAATAAATGAAACAAGGTATCATGAGCATGGTTGTTTTCCTATGTAAAGTTCGTTAAAAAATGAAACAAATCCCCTTTCAATTCGAGTTTTTGATTAGATCTCATAAAATACCAGTAGAGTCTTTCACTTGATCTCATAAGTGAACCTTTATTCCATCCACTTAGCTAAATGAAATGAAGTTAGGGGGGTATGTTCCTCAAATTGAGTCATTATACTGGGGGCATGCAAACTTATCTCAAGCATAGTTTGTTTATGTTTCAAGCTTGTGTAAAAATGAAAACAAACCCAAGCATAGTTTGTTTCCGTTTCAAGCTTGTGTAAAAATGAAACCAAATCCAAGAATAGTTTCCCATGTTTCAAGCTTGTGTAAAAATGAAAATATTTCTCTTTTTACCTCTCTTGATTGCCATATTATCAATTGATTTTTTCCAGATGAGCCTTGGTTTTTTCATTCCATTGTCACCATCTCTTTCGCCAATCATATGCTTTCACTTGGTTGTTTTACCCTTGCCTAAGGAACATATGTGATGAGTGGTCTTATTAGCCAACCTCGACCTTTACATGTTTTGAGTAGTTCCATCATTACCGAAACCAATTTCTATCCTTTTATACCACTCATTCCTCTAGGAGTCATCTTTAATCTCTTTTCTGCCTCTCGAAATATGAAAGATCACCGAGTACTTGTCTTTTCAAACTCGTGAAATTAAATGAATTGACGTCGTCTCAGTATACATTTACCCCTTTTTTGGGTTGAGATGGACTATTTATGAAAAAGGTACACCTTAGTCGAGATGGTCAAGAGGTTCTCTCAAATATTATTTTCTACTTTTCAGGTTCGAGAGACAAATTACAAAAAGGGACATGATGGAGTTTTATTTTCATATTTTTTTCAAACTCTCTAAATATGAAAAATATACCGAGTTATCCTTCTGTCAAACTCATTAAAAAATTTTGCGACGAAAGACTTGTCACCATGACAAGACCGAGTTTTTCCTTCCTAGGACTCGTAAAAATTACTAGGATGGATTCATTCAAAGAATGAATTTATATGACAAGCATATGGTAACCTCTTCAAGCTTGTGTTAAAATAAAGAGGTACTCGCTAGAAATAGTGGGTAAAAATGAAAGTGAAACATCCCTTGTATAGGCAACATGTCGCTCTTTAACATGACACTCATTTGTTTCTTGTGTCGAGTTTGGGATATCCTTGCTCAGTCACTTGTCCTCCTAGGTTTGGGTGATCCATTTTACCTCTCATCTGACTATTCCATTTTGTCATCATGACCCTTAGTCTTATGTTGAGTCAAATGCTGCCACACTCCGGATTCGTGTCGCCGATGTTCAAGAGAAGTCCTATCTACAGTCTATTACCTATACATTGTCTGGCCTTTCGTTACAATCTTGGATCCTATTCATTTCATTCCACTTTATTCTTCGTTTTGTTGATGATGGGGGAATCATTATGGCCCTCCTTCGGCGGATCACTTCCTATCGACTTCAGCTCATTATCTAGGAATATTACTTAGAGACTCCCTTTCAATACCTTAGAGCTTGCATGCCTTAATGGAAAGTTATTCGTATCCAACGACATGTTTTCATCATTGGCCTTCAATCAGATGATTCCACGAGTGTTCGACTTCAGCTTCATTTTTCACATTCACAGATTGTACTGTCGTACCTTGAGAGCCATTGTCATTACTGGTGGTTTCTCTTGTGCCTATTAATGGTCCACATAGTTGGCTGGTAATCAAGTGGTTTTATAGAATGTTCAACTTTGACACATTCATTCACATGTTAGAATTCGTACTTGATCGAGTCGGGATGGAGCACATGACCTTGAGTTTTGTCTGATATGACTCAGGTTGCGTAGAGTTATGCTCATGATTGTACACATGTTTCTTTTATAAGGATGGTTGTGACCATACCGTGGGAATTTATATTTATGACGGTCCTGCTATATTGGGTGGCTGCATCCATTCCTTGGATCATAGATTTACATATGATCCTTATCATTCAGATGGTTGCGCCCATGCCATAGATCTTTTCATGTAGTCCTTTCTATTTGTATGGCTACATCCATGCCGTGGATTCATGTTTTGATATTAGATATGTATATGTATATATGTGTCCTTGATTTTCACGTCTCCTGACAGTGTTTGTTCTCGTCCTTGCAAAAGGTTGTAAAGAATCTAAGCCATCACTCCCTGTTTTTCCTTCATGCTTTAGGGGCATTTGTTACATAATATTTTGTCACACCTCCCGCAATTCCCTGTGACATACCCCGAAGTGCCCGAAACATGACCATCATGCAGTGTACTCATCTAGATATGCAGCTTAGGTCCTCCCTAAAACACTAATGGAGAGATGCCTTAAGCTTCCTTTGAAGAAAAGGGCTCTAAAACCCTAATTTGAGGATCATCTCTCCCCTGACACTGAAAATCGCGATGGTCACTAGTTGCACTATATTAGCTCCACAATGCCAGCGTGCTTTTGTCTTGTATACCAATGATGATCCCTAAAAGGCAACTTTCCCAATGAGGACAAGAATCTTTGTGATCTAGAGGCTTCCAGAACAAGGAGTTGAAGGTTGTTTGGCGTGGATGAGGTGGAATTCTCTCAACTTGGCCTTTTGGTCTTATCCCTATGAGCTACTTCCTTGAGATGAGGGCCTTCTCCTATCTTTGGAGAGATCATAACTCCCTTCCCCTGCCTATATATTCATATTTTCCCATTCCAAAATGGTTGGTCTTTGGCTATTTTCACCCTTATGCTGAGATTGTGCCTACATGCTACTCATTTGGCTTGGAGAAGGAGTTCTTTGAGAGCTTGAGCTTGGACTTGGACATTCACTCAAGGAGATATTATTGACATCAAGGCTTGGTTGTATGGTTCCTCCTTTTATTATATTAATATACAACTGTTGGTTCACTTTCCATAAATGTTTGTATTGATGCATCATTTATCTTAATGCTTCTTGATCTGTTAAGTAGGTTACGTTTGATTATGCTATTTTTACTTGCATGCTTTGTTGTGTCTTTGATCTCTTGTGCAGGTATTTAAATGTTGTGAGCAGTAGGACTGAGCCTGTGATGCAAGTGATTCGAGGTCTTCAAAAAAGGAGGACGTTATAGCATCAGAACAAGGTAGGTCATCTTCCTCTTCTCAGTTCGATTGTAACTTAGGAAAGAGTCCAGTAGATTCTCACGTAGGTTTCTAGTCCCACTCATTGGGCTAGAGGGATCGTCTCTGTCCACAAAGAGGATTTTCCTAGAAAACAACTAGTATGCATAAATATACTGCCTATCCTGTGCTGCCTTTAGATTCTGCTTCATTGCCTATATTTCCTATTCCACATTTATCAACATATTTGGTCTTTTAATTACCATGTTCACTGGATCACTCTAATTGATGCGAGTATTACAACTTCGCCCATAGAGTGTGTCAAACGAACTCATCCTTAGTGACTCCTGATACGGTCCCATTGTTGTAAGAAAAATCAACCAATGGAATATACTCCTCCCACTTCCGCTGTTGATGCATGACATGCATCCTCAACATATCCTCTAATATCTTGTTGACCCTCTCTGTCTGTCCATCTGTCAATAGATGATAAGCTGTGCTGAAGGCCAACTTTGTACCCAAAACTGCAAATAACTCCTTCCAAAACTTGGAAGTGAACTTAGAATCCTTGTTTGACACAATCTTCTTTAGTACATCATGCAATCTCACTATATATCTGATGAAGACCTATGCTACATCGTTAGTTGAATACTTAGACTTCACTAGAATGAAGTGTGCTACCTTTGTCAACCATTCAATCGCAACCATAATAAAATCATGTTGTATGGATGTCCTCGGAAAACATGTAATGAAATCCATGGAAATGACCTCCCATTTCCTTCTTCATATTTGGCCAATAATAGAACTTCTTCACCATTGTCAGTGTCTTCTGATATCCTGGGTGACCTGAATATGACTTAGCATGAAATTCTCTCAGGATAAGCTTCTTGAGCTCATTGTTGTCACAAACATAGATCATGTCCCTAAATCTGGCCAAACCAGACTATAGTCCATATCCTGATCACCTATACTCTGTTGTTGTAATCTGTGCTTAAGCTCCATGTACATGTCATCCTGTTGTCCTGCCTGTAAGATATGATCATGTAAATCTGTCCCATAAGAACTCATAGCTGTAATGTGATTTACCTATATCTGCCTGCTAAGAGCATCTCCAACCCTATTATCTTTTCCCTTAATGTACTTGATCTCGAAGTTAAACTCACTAATCGTGGCCAACCATCTAGCTTTCCTGAAATTCAGATTCAGTTCGTCAAACAAGTATCTCAATCCACTGTGGTCACTCATCAGTACAAACCTCCTGCCAGAAAGTAGTGTCTCCACATCTTCAATGCATGGATGATCACTGCCAACTCAAGATCATGTGTAACATAATTCTGCTCATGCTCATTCAATTTCCTTGATTCATAACATACCACCTATCCCTCCTCCATCAAGACTCCGCTAAGTCATCTCTTGTAGGAATCTATACACACCACGAACTATTTATCCATATCTTCAATCTTTAGAATTGGAGTATTTGTCAACCACTGTTTCAATTGCTCAAAACGTGCTGCACATTCCTCTATCCATTGAAATTTCTTACCTTTCTTTTGCAATGATGTAATAGAATAAGCGATTTGTGATAATTTTATGATGAACCTCCTTTAATAACCAACTAACCCCATAAATGACCTTACCTCATCCACATTCCTAGGAGCTACCCATTCCATAATGGCATTTATCTTTTTCGGACCACTGTTATGCCTTCCTTGGAAACAACATGCCCCAAGTAATGTAGCTTTGCTGAAAGAAACTACATTTTCTAATCTTGGCATACAACTAATGCTCTCTTAGCAATCTCAACATTGCTGCTAAATGTTTGGCATGCTCTTCCTCATTCTTAGAATATATCAATATATCTTAAATGAAGACAATAAAAAACTTGTCTAGATAAGGATGCAACACTCATTAAGCACATAAAAGTAGCTTGAGCATTAGTCGAATCAAAAGGAACTGCAAAAAACTCATAATTCCCATAGCTAGTTTGGAAGGCAGTCTTATAGATGTCCTCTTCTTTAATGCATACCTGATGGTATCCTGATCTCAAATCAATCTTCGAGAACATCGCTGCTCCCTTCAACTGGTCAAACATATCATCGATCCTTGACAATGGATATATGTTCTTTATGGTTACCTTGTTCAATTGCATGTAGTCAATGCACAATCTAAGAGTATCATCCTTCTTCTTCACAAACAACACTGGTGCACCCCACAATGATACACTTGGCCTAATGTATCCTTTGTCAAGCATTTCCTTCAACTGTAATTTCAATTCCACTAACTCTAGAGTGCTCATCCTGTAAGATGCCTTTGATGTTGGTGTTGCCCCTAGTACCAACTCAATAGAAAATTCCACTTCCCTATGAGGTGGTAACTCTGAAATATATGTTGGGAACACATCCTGAAACTGTTGTAAGATTGGGTACCTCTTCAAAACTTCTGCATCCTCAACATCCATACCTTTATCACTAGAAATATGCATTGAAAACAACACACACCCTTTCCTAAGACTATGCTTTCGCCTGCATAGTTGTAACCATTCTAATTGATGTTTCCTTCTTCTTAGCTTGCAAGATCCTATGTTCTCCATTGTCATCCAAGCACTCAATAAATTTTTCATAATAATCCACCTTGGTTCTATGAAGATACAACCAGTCCATACCCAACAACATACTTTATGATCCCAATGGAAGAACATTCAAGTGTGTTGATGTAGGCATACCATTCAACTCAAATGTGTAAGCTCTTACCCAATGGTGAACTATTTTCTTTGTACCTGTAAACAACTTCACTAACCAAGATTCTACATGTACTTCTTTATTCAAACCACACTTATCCACCAGTTCAAGATTAAAATAACTATAATTAGATCCAGGATCAATAAAAATAAAAATAACTTGATTAGAAATCTTACCGTCCATCTCGATAATAAATGCTTGGTGATCCTTCTGCATGTTATACAATGTTGCATAGATTCGAGGAATGCTCTATCCAACATCACCAACTTTTTGCACTTCTTTTTTATTGTATATCTGAGGTCTACCACCCTAATACAACATACAATCCTTTTTCAGATGCTCCTTGCCACATATCCAACACTGCAACTGTCCCTTACCATCACCTTTAGTTTGCTTCCCTCCAGGATGTGAACCATGTCCATGTCCGACTACATTAATCTTCTTGTAAGGAACCACATTCTCTTTCTCACCTTCATCTTGAGGTATTGTTAGCTTCGATGGCCACTTTCCCTTAGCTTTGTCTTTCCATTTCCAACCTTGCTGAGATTTTGTGTTAGACGTTGATTACTCATAACAATGCTTCAAATTTATGATTACTTCCTCCAATGATCTAGGCTCATCAAACTCGATCCTGTCTTTGAATGCTACCAACAACCCACTGTTGAATCTTTGAATCTTATCTTTCTCCTCCTTAAGATACAATACATACCTCAATAACTCCAATAATATGTTAATATACTCCTCATTGGTCATAGACCCCATCTTCAACTCATAGAAATCCTTCACCCTATCATCATAGTATCTCTCAGATAGATACTTCTTCTTGAAATGTCTTTCAAACTCCCTTCAAGTCAACTCTTCTCTCCGAATCCCTCTAACATTCTTCACGTCTTCTCACCAATGCCTGCTTTACCTTTAAGACTAGACATAGTTATTCTGGCATTCATGTTCTCTGAGTAATCATGCAATCTGAAGAACTTATTCATTCCAAGCAACCAAGCTTCTGCATCCTGTGACTTCTTCATTTCTCCATCAAATGTAGGTGGCTTGGCTTTCTTGAACTCATTTGGAAAATATCCCCTATCATTCCTCTTGTACGAATGATGGCGATGATAATCATGGTACCTGTCTAAACCAAAACTAGAATGATGCCCATGTCCACTGCCTCTCCTATCAGGTGTATCCAAGAATCTTCCATCCATGACAGTATCATCCCTGCCTGACCTATGTCCATGACTGATCATAAGTGGTCCCTGTCTCGCAAATCTGACAAACTCTGAAGGATAACTGAATTAACCTTTTCTTGTTTCTCTTGTGCCCTGGTAAGTCTCTCCTGTGACTGAATTATCATGTCATTATCCGCTTTGCAACTCCTTATTTATGCCTTCAAACTTCTCAAAGTGTATGCTATGTGAGGGGAGTACTCATCACCATGTTTCTCATCTGATCTATAGGAAGAATATCGTGAATTATAGTATACCATCTTTGTAGTCATCTTTTCTCTTCCTACAAGTATATCATGTCAACTAAACCAAAATATAAACATAATCAACATACCTCAGTATAGTTTAGGGGAGGATATATCGTTTGCAAGATCAACCAAATTAGCATAATACATGTATAAACATAATCATAGTAGTATATAAACATCATCTCAATCATCATCTAGTTACCATGCATGACCATACCAACCACATACCATGACCCCATGCACGACAACTATAACCATGAAAATGCATGCATACATCCACATAGACAACAAACATACACAACAAATTCATATTCAACCGACATGCATGCATGACAACCATATTCTGCCCATCTAGTCTAAGGGGTTAACCATATTTTGTTACCACTCTGTAATACCCTCCTCCCATATTTACCCAAGCTAATCGGTCCACAAGGGTAAACATGTGATGAAGAGTTACTATGACATGATTCAACTCCCCGTGTATAATAAATGAAGTGGAATCAACACATCAAAAATCCAATTGACCTTCCTCCAAAGCTACAGAACCCCCAGGGGCTAACCACCTACTCCATGTGCCCAACCCCTAAGTTAACTTGACTTTTTACTGACCTAAAACCCCATTCGCTCCCGTGAAAATCCCTCCATGTGATCGAAAACCTCCAGTCGCTCCCACAACAAGGCCTCCATGTGACTGCAGTCTTTTTTAGGCAGTTTTGTGCCAGTGGCTACAAAAAATGATCCACTTTTTTAGGGCTAGTACTCATGCCTCTGCCTAAAATTTGATGAAAATTTCAGAAATGATAAATAACAAGACGATAAGGCCTCTAATACAAAACTTGAACTAGGAACTGGCCAGTCTTGTCCTAACCATGACAGGAATTTCACCAAACACATAATAAACATGTAATGTACAGGTCATATAAACACATCTAAACACATGGACCTCATACTTATTTGAGATTCATAAAAAAGGCATGATGTCATCTCAGAATAGCTACATTATCATCTATTAGGTCATACATTGATTTATAATTCATTTACTAAACAAAACATGAGGAGAGCCATAACCAAATTCTGTCATAAAACCATGCTTATAACTAGCATAATAACAATGATAGAACATCCATCAAAGCCACATAATAACAAGCACACTTACTCATGAAATACAATAGGAAAATATATTTAATTAACATGTTCAAAATTCAACCAAGTCAGGGACTTCCACGTACCACCCGACCATAGATTGGGCTTAACAAAATCTTTCTTTCAGACAATCACCCCCGTGCCATATTCCAAGCATGAATGTGGGACTCACACAAAACCAACCAGGGCTTCTCAGGCTTTACCATGTATCCCACCATTACCGGTCAAGGGATTCCTAGGCCCAAAACCCTCATCTATACCACCAGGCTTTACCGTGTATCCCATCATTAGAGGTCATGGGATTCCTAGGCTAGAAACCCTCATCTATACCACTAAGATTTACCATGTATCCCACCTATACCAGTCAAGGGATTCCTAGGCCCAAAGAAAGAAACATACACTAGTGGTTTTACTGCAATCCCACCATATACCAGTCAAGGGAGAATTAGGCCCTAAACAAGCATGGATGCCTTTAGACCTCTTCACCTAAACCATGAGGAATTTTCCCATCTCCACCCAAAGGCTTTATCGTGTATCCTTCCATTACCGGTCAAGGGATTACTAGGCCTTTGGGAATTTTCTTGAGACCACTCCACTTAGTTTCGAAACCATCCGACAATATTGCTCAACCAAGTAAAAGAACCCCATCACACCATGGTTATCCAGAAATGGAAAGGCAAGGCTGAAAACCACTATCACACCTGGAAAAACCCATTCCAATGATAGTAAGAGAACCAAATACACACATGCATGTACCATGCATGCTAAAACTAGCAAGGAAATCATACATGCAACTTGATACCTACAAGTAATCCCATTGTAGCTTCTTGATCCAACTCTTCCTTGCTTGATCTTTGCTTTCCTTTGCCTCCTTGTCCTTCCTTTTCCTTCCTTCCTCCAATGCTAGAGTGCTCCAAGAATACTCTAAGTGTGCAAGAGTATGAGAGAATAGAGAGAAAAGAGAGAGATCTCCAAAACTAGACTGACAAAAGATATGGACTGATTCTCAGAAGCCCTTTTATTAATGAGACCTCTATTTTCTTCAATTTCCATTATTTTCCTTCAATTTCCTCCTCACATGCAACCTGTGACCTTTCACCTTCCTTTTCTCCTAATTTCCTTTATTTTCATAAATAAAATGCCAATTAATTCGTCTTTCCTTTCCAAAGCCTTTGCCATTTCCTTTTCCAAGTTCCACTTAGTCATAATAACCAAATGGACACCCACTAGGATGTTTTTCCCAACATTCAGCTTGGAATACGTGTCCCATGACCTTGGTTATTACATAAACTTCTAACCCGGGGTTGTTACAGTGAGTGAAAATGGTGAGAGATGAAATGAAGAATTATTGACATTAACATATGTAAACATAGGGGGAAATCGCAAGAGTTCCCTTGTAGTAGAGAGAAATGATTGTGAAAGATTATATGTTCATTGATCTATTACCTACTTGAATACCCTAGTGCATTGAATCCAACTTTCCATAGAAAAACTTGAAGGAGTTAAAACCATAAGAGATTACAGTACAAAAGACAAAACCTACAGAATAGGTAATCCTTTTCCCTTGTAACGCTGATCTTGAAATAACCCTAGTGCACAAACAATGGAGTGACGGTTAATTAACCTCAATTGAAGGTTAACCAATATAACTATGAAAGATCGAGGGGCATGGTAATAATTGTCTGAAAAACCCTAGGAGCAGAGTTTTCCTCTGCAAAATGAAAATGAAAATGTGAAGGTGAAGCTCACCATCATGGAGGGGGTTATATGCCATGTGTTTTCATTCAGTTAAAACTATAAAACATGATGGAGGCTGACAAATTTTCAATCAGGCGACAGACGATTGTTCAATTGTCTAATAATGGATATGACAGTGTAGAGTGGTGTAGAGTGGCAACTGTTGGAGTTCTTCCCAAAGGAATGCCTTACGACATAATGAACATCATTAAAAAAATACTAAATTGATTTAAGCTCTATAACCCACCTAAAAAATTGAACACAAATTCCTGCACAGTTGAAGAAGTCCCACTTTCTAATGGAAGGCAACACGAAGAGCCCTTTTTGTGTATTTATAAGTGAAGGCTATCTATATCTATATCTATATATATCTATCTATATCTATATATATATATATATATATATATATATATATATATATATATATATATATATATATATATATATATAGATATATATATTACTATAAGAATTTCCAAAAATATTGATATTTAAATTTATTATTGTAAATTTCATATATTTACTAGATATATGACTAATTTTGTTCCATATACACAACCTATAATCTAGATAAAGATGCCCTGAATATATATGTTTGTGAAGATTTCAAATCTCTACTTACTATCCCTTGCTCAGAGAAAAGATTTTGTTGCTTCTCATTTATGGACGAAACAATCATAAATGAAGCCAATATACTATTGAATTTTGCATCCATATCTTCAAATTAAGCTTGCAAAAATGTTTGCATGTCTAAGCAGAAGTGGAAAATAGACCTCCAAGTTGCATCTGAGTGGTTGATGCACCATTGAAAACATGTTGGTGAAGGTTGTCCATTTCATGCATGTGCATAATTACATAGAGCAATGCTCTTATGCTAGAGAGATTAAATTACATAGAACAATGTTCTTATGCTAGAGAGATTAAAATAACAACGTTGATTGTAACATGCAACTTCATGAATATTCATCTACCAAACACTCCTTTAATGCTCACGCCTATAAGCACGGAATTCACTTCATTATAGTGGGTGAAATGAATCTTATCCAAACATTGTATGGTTTGATAAATGGACTCATGGATTTGAGTAGCCTGGTTTAAATGCCTCTTCCCAACCCAACTCATTAATCTCCTCTTCCATCTCAATCATGTAAGGTTGAAATAATAAAATGGAGGGGCCTTTGAAATGGGCCTACTTAGTGTTTGGTGAGGAGTTTTATTGATCATAACCTTTGCACCTAAATAAAAAAGTTTATATACTAACAAAATAATATTAAATTAAATTGAAAATTGTTATATATATATATATATATATATATATTATTTAGTTTAATCCAACAAAATAAAATTATTAAAGTTAATTAAAAAATTATATCAAAATAAAACAAAAACACACAATGATTTTAAGAAGAGAATACATTTTGCATCCCTTTGCCAAGGTGGCTGGCTTGCAAGTAGCACACAACTCGAAAGAAACATATTTTTTTATGCATTTCAATTTTTCTTGGTGTGGGCCTACTCAAAATTACACAAAGTGGGCACTTAATTTTGTCTTATGACTTTCATTAAAATTGTTTGTATATCACATGGAAAATAAAGTTTGGTGCAACAAGTAGCCATTCTACATACTTTTGAGTAGACTAACACAAAAAAAATTGAAAATACATGAGAAAAATGTGTTTCTCAAAAAAATCGATTTAATTAAGTATGGAGCTAAGTCTTTTGGAATTGCCGTCCCCTTCCATATTTTTTCAACGCTCCTCAATCTTTGTTCGGTTCGACATCTCCTAATGGTATCATTCATTGGTGAAATTTGGGATTTAATTTTAGAACCCTTGTCCAATTCATCAAATTTCATTCCATGTTGGCATGCCACCAAATTTTGTTCCATGCTGCCGCGCCCTGGAAATGAGTACACTCTACATACTTTTGAATAGACCCACATCAATAAAATTTGAAAATACATGAAAAATATATGTTTATTTCCCCAATTCAAAAGGATTAATGATAGAAATGCATGTCATTGTATTCAATCCAAAACACCAAAAAAAATGAAAATACATGAAAAAACTTGTTTATTGAAACATATCTTTTTCATGTACTTTTAAGTTTTCCCTATGTGAGTCTAATATCCAATGAGTACACTCTGCATACTATTCAATAGACCCACACCAAGAAAAAATGAAAATATATGAAAAACACATTTGGTTTATTAATAAGGTTTAATAATAACAAGATTCTATAATAATGATTCATTTTTTTTCCAAAGAAATGGGTAGGAATTTGTAATATTAAAAAAATTTGGCTATTAGGCCAAAACCTTTACATATTCCAATCTTCCTTGGAGGTTTGAAATTGAGCACATGGGTTCAATATGGACTCCCAAATGAGTTCTCCATGACACAAAAATTTCAGACCCTTTCCAACTAAAAATTCTCCAAAAAATTCCCAATATCCAGATACATTTACATTCCATTATTTACTACTTTTTTTTTGACTTATTCTGACTTCTTGTTTTCCTTGTTAAAATGCCTTTTCCTTTCTTCCCAACCTGAGTCTAGTTTGTGTTTTATTCTATTTCCAGTGTATCATTCTTCGGCAAGTGAAATTTGTATTCTTCCTCATCTTCCTAATCTGCCCAAGGAGATGTTTTTCTCAGCAAGACTCCTTGTGGATTCAAGAGGGGATACATTTTCCATGAGGGTTTGTTTGTTTTCTACTTTTGTTGTGTCTAGAGGATCCTCATTAGAATTCGTTATTTCCATCTTGGATTTAATTGTCATAGATGCACTTTTTTTGTTCGTATCTGCTTCCTTCTTGTCTTCTGGTTATTTCTTACCTTGAAGCACTTCTTCTTTAAATACCATATAGTGAATACCCTGAGCTCCTTCCCACCATTTGGTCCTTTGATTTTTTTTCCAAACTTTATTGTAAAATAAACACTTGTGGAAATTTTTATTATGTGCCCCATTTCATATCATGCTCTACACCAAAAAATAAATGTTCTCATAGTCTATCTTTTGGATCAAAACATAGTTTGGAGTTGACATATTAATTTCCATGGAAAAACCCTTGTTGAAGTCCAACCTCGACACATATTTGGGCATAAGTAGTCCTGAAATTTTTTGTAGTTTTAGGAAAATGACAATAAAAATTTCCCAACGCATTCCCAATATTGGAAAGTGATGGAAGATCCCAAAATTACAATGGAAGGTTCAAATGCCTTACCCAAATGAGAGTTGTAGAGATTGATGTTGTTACCAGATCAAAAGTGGGAGTCTAGGGCTGCATGAAGAGACCAACACTATCCAAAAACCACGACCCAACTTCGTAAATGGCCTTCTTGTCCTTTATATTATCAAAAATCACAACGAAAAAACCCTGATCCAAAACCCTGATCCAAAGGGTAAATATTTAATTCATTTGTCAAAAGGGGCTTCCATGTCTGAGAGATCCATTTATGCAAATCAACTAGTCATGGCCATAACCTATTAAAATTGCAAAGCAAGCCTTGCTCTAAATTTTTTTTTCACAACTGATAGCTTCCTCATCCATAGGAACATTGAGGGAAGGAATTTCTTGAACCACTGGAAGACTAGAACCAAATTTCAAAATGGAAATGTACGAAAACCAAAGAAGAGCTTGCTAGACTGGCAACCATACCTGTCACAAACAAATTGTCTTTTTCGTTGAATCACTAGAATTTTCCATTACAAAAGAGATCTGCAAAATATTCATGCAAACTAAGCATATAATGGTTGGCTACGGAAAAACCTTATGCGTTGTGAGGGTTGCAAAGTTCCATCCATCCTTAGCAAAAATTGTAATACATTCGAATAATAAGGATTTATTAAAAATATTAATATTAGTTTTATTAATAAAGTTTTTTATTAAACACAAAATTAGATCATACATTTAATAAGTACTCACTTTGCATATTTTGAGTACACTTACATCGAAGAAGAAAAATATACCTGAAAAAAAACATATTCCCTAAATCCTAAACACTATTTTTACTATTTTAAGTAATATATATATATATATGTGTGTGTGTGTGTGTGAACATTATAACATAAATTGATAATAGTTATTATCACTAAAAATCATTAGAAAATTATCTCGGTGATAACACTACGGTCGAGGTGGGGATATTTCTGGATGCCAATAATGCATGAGGTCTTAATGGGAATGTATGGGTGGTGGCCATTCTTTAGAATCACCACAAGCCACATTCATTGCATCTAGGTGACAAAGGTTCAAGTGAGGAAAAGGCATTTATGCATTGGGCGAAACATGAATTTCATCATTACTGGACAACCTAACATTCATTCCGTTACTCTCTACTATGTGAGTGGATGGTTGTTGGGGGTCTGGTGGGGGAGTGAAACTCAGGTGGTTTCAAGTTAGAGGAAAATATTACATAGGTCCGCTCATCGTGGTGAGGGAAAGGGGACAAGCCAGAAGAAGTGGAAGAGGTTGTGAGTGTTAACCCCTCCCTGGCATGGTCAGGGTGAAGAACAATTCGATGAGGACTTTCCAATCCACATTCACTGCCTCATTGTTTCCATGGAGGCACAAGAGAGAAGGAACACATGAAATGGCCATTGGGTCGTCTGAATTCCGCTTGGCATATAACTCCACGAGCTAGAAGAAGCCAAGGAGAGAGTTGAAGGCAAAATAGTTGAAATCGACACCTACCTGGTTCACACGTGCACTTCCTTAAGAAATATGTCTAGAGTGATGGGAATTGCATTTCCCCATCCTCCCCCTCCTCCAATGTCCTCCAAGTTGAATGATGGGACAAAAGAAAATGACTCTTCTCATCAAGGACAAAGACCCTCTTGTCTAGCTCAACTAGAACCTCAGGCTAAGAAACAAAAGGTGGGCAGCTGCAATAGCTCTCCAGAACCAACTGCATAGGACCCAAACTTGGCCAATTAGGCTAGTGATGAGGCCCAAACCAAGGGAGAAACCTCATGGAGGGAGGTTGATTCCTATATTGGGAAAGCGTTCATCGAATGAGAGCGTCATCCTTGGCTTCCTAAAGCACATGACGACCCCTTCCTCCACCTGGAGCAACAGGAACATGCTAAGAGGAAAATTATCAACAATGAAAGGTTCCAAGAGAGCAAGGACATCTGACTCAAACCAAGACTGACGAGGACAAGGACTAGCCCAAACAGACATGCTAAATTCCTAAGACAAGCATTCTTAGTATCTTAATTTTCCATGTTTTCTTTCTCTTGTCTACTTAGTTTTAGATGTGTTTACTCCATTACATTTCCAAATCATTACAATCATGGTTCAAAACTTTTTGGAAGATCATTTGGTTTCCTCTCATGGACATATAGTCTCTCTAATTCTCTCATCAAAACACATATATTTTTCTATCTACTTATAACTCCCATATAAAAATTACTTCAAACCTCCATAACTATATTTTATAAAAAAAATTAAAATTATAAAAAATTTGGCTGGCTTAAAAACACATTTTATTAAAAATAACCTAATAGAGAAAATTTTAAATTTATATAAACTATTTCCCCGATTGATGAATGTGATTTTGTTGATTTTTTTTGCATATTTTTGAAGAATTTTTTCATCCTCAAATTTCAATAATATTGACAAGGAAAAAACAAGCACCGACACAGAGCTAGGGTTTGCAGCAGGCATTCAGTGTTGGGTACCATGGAGAGGCGAGAGGGGGGAGTTCCACTCCCTCATATAGTTAGGCAGTCTCTAATCGATTCAAGAAACCACTGGGGGCTGAAACCAGGGATTTAGGAAAAGGGAAATAGGAAAACAGAAGCTCACAGGGGCAGGAAGATACGCAGGAAGAAGTCAGACGAGAGAAGCGAATAGGAGGAGATAATCAGAATGCCGATACCAGAAATTGGACTGGACCATGTAAGCCTAGGGCAACCATCACACCCCGAGTGGTGTTAAGTGATCCAATGCTATAGGCGCATAGGGAACACATGGAGACTTATGTAGTTATTTGTAAATTCATGGGGTTATGGCCAACGGAGAAGGCCTTAAATGCATGGATAAAGAATCATTGGAAACCTAAGGGGGATATAGATCTGCACCTTGGATCCAAGGGTTTCTTTACTGTAGTTTTTACAAACATAGAGGATAAAGACAGGGTGTTTGAAGGAGGGCCTTACTTCTATGCTGCTGCAAGCCTCTATATGCGGCCTTGGGTGATGAATTTCGTACTGGAGCGTGAGACATTCACTTCGGTCCCGGTATGGGTAAGGCTCTATTCCCTACCTCTAGATTATTGGTAGCCAGAATCATTAAAAGCCATAGGAAATAAATTAGGGCATTTTTTAAAAATATCAGAGGCCACAATGTGAGGAAAGTACACCTCCTTTTCCTGTATATGCGTAGAGATGGACCTTTCTGGAGCTCTACCGGATGAAATAATTCTAGAGGTTTTTGATGAAGAATGGGTGCAAGCAGTGGATTATGAGCATGTTCCTTTCAGATGCCGCAAATGCCATGAACATGGGCATCTATTCAGAGACTGCCCCTTAAACAAAATGGAAAGCAGAACTAAAGCAACCTCAGGGAAAGAAACTGAAAGCTTTAACAAAGTGGGGAGTAGAGGTAAAGGAGGGAGAAGGAACCAGAAGAAAGTCAGTGAGGAAAAGCAGTTTAGTCAGAATAGGTTCAAGATATTAGAAGAAGAAGAGAAGCATGATAAAGCGAACCAGATACTGGAGGACAACACTGCAGAGAAGGAAAAGGAAGATAGCATGGAGGATTTACCTGAAAACAACCAACAAATGGAGGATCTGCTGAATACTATGGAACTTGACAAGGACCAAGAAATGACCCCGAGCGAGGTGGGAACAGAGGATCATGAACTGCAGGATATTCTGGATAGGGAGCATCTAGATCTGGAAAAGTTCCTGGAGCAGGGAACTACCAAAGGAATGGATTCGCTACCTCAAGAGGAGTTTAATAGGGTGCAACAACTATTCCTATGGAGAACTCAGGCAAAAGGTACGGGGGTCAAAAGAAACCATGATAGTCAGGACAACGAAGGGGTTAAAACAATGAAGGCAACATTGGGACTAGCTCCTAGGAACCCAGGCAGGAAAAGAGGTAGGAAAAACAGAATGAGCTGCTGATAGAGTGTGGAAAACTCATGATCAATTCAGGTAAGATGAAAGACCTAACTAGTTACTCATTTACAAATCTTTCTTAATGAAGCTCACAACATGGAATATTAGGGGTCTAGGAAGTAAAAGGAAACAAAGAAATCTTAGCAATAGAATGAAAGAAGAAAAACCAGATATGATTTTCATCCAAGAAACAAAATGTTCAGTAGACAAAATAAGAGAGATACATAGCAAATGGCTTATCAAATATGAATATCTAGAAGTTAAAGTAGACAAAGCAGCAGGAGGAATTCTCACACTCTGGAACCCTCAGAAACTTGGTATCCTAGATGCTGAAGCATCCAGGAACTATTTATCAGTGGTCATCCAACCTTTGGGGGACAAGGAAGTTTATTTTCTCACAAATGTTTATGGTCCACAAAAGCCGGAAGAAAAACTCAGACTTCTAACCTCATTGGAGGAGTTAAGAGGAAGACATCTGGTTATCCCATGGATTCTAGGAGGAGACTTCAATATGATCAGGTCTCTATTAGAAAAAAAAAGTGGGGACCAGATCACTAGGTAGAGATTCTATAGCATTTCAGAATTTCATAAACAACATGAAGCTTGTAGATACAGAGACAAGTAATGGCATCTTTACCTGGAATAATAAGAGGGGAGGAGAGTCTCAAGTGGCCTCTAAACTTGACAGATTCATTATCTCGGAGGACCTCATCCTCACAGGCCATAACTTGGTAGCAATGATACTTCCTTTTGGAGGCTTGGACCACTGGCCTATTCAACTTGAAGCGTCCTTTATAGGAACTCCAAGAAATAGACCTTTTAGGTTTGAAAACATTTGGCTTAACCATCCTGACTTCATCAGCAACATTGAAAGATGGTGGACAGAAGATATGCAAGTTTAGGGTACTAAAATGTTCCTTCTGCATCAGAGATTGAAACACGTCAAACAAAGGCTTAAAGTTTGGAACAAGAATGAATTTGGAAATATATTCGAAGCCAAAAAAGTAGTAGAATGGAAACTACAGGAAATTAACCAAACCCTCATTTTAGAGGGCTTCACCGAGGAGAGTAAGGAACAAGCAGATTATGTTCAACAAGAATGGGAAGACTTATGCAAGCAAGAGGAGATTTTCTGGAAACAGAAATCGAGGGTTCAATGGTTAAAAGAAGGAGAAAGGAATACAAGGTTTTTTCACAAATCTACCATGGATCATAGGTCGCATAACAAGATTTCAAAAATCAAAGATACTCAAGGAAAACAGTTCACTACACATCAAGAAATAGAAACTGTTCTGGTTCAGCATTTCCAAGGCATAGCCGAGGAGCCTCTCATAGACAAATCTCAATTCATCAAGGAATTCACAAAGCACATTCCTAAGCTAGTGACAAGAGAAGACAATTATAATCTTAACAGGCCAGTGAATGAAGAGGAAATCAGCGAAGTCATCAAAGAAATGCAAAATGGGAAAGCTCCAGGTTCGGATGGTTTCAACGTTGACTTCTTCAAATCATGTTGGGAAATATTCAAGCAAGATATCCTTGATTTGGTGGAGGACTCAAGGAAAAACAAAACTGTTCTAAAAACACCTCTTTCATAGCCCTGATTCCAAAGCAGGAGAAGGCTATCACACCAGACAGATTTAGACCTATAGCATTATGCAACATGGTGTGAAATTATTTCAAAAGAAATTGCGAACAGACTTAAGCCCCTGCTCCCAACTCTCATGTCTGAGGAGAAAATTGGATATGTGGAAGGCAGGAAAATTCTTAATAACATCATTCAAGCTCACGAGGTGGTTCACTCACTTAAGAGCAATAAGCAGGCAGGTATGATCATTCAGCTTGACCTAGAAAAGGCTTATGATAAGCTGAGCTGGGATTACATCAAGGAAGTACTGATAGCATATGGCTTTGACCATAATTGGATTAGATGGGTAATGGCCCTTGTAACCACCCCAAGTTTTTCAATCCTGCTAAATGGCTCACCATCCAAGACCTTTAAGCCCTTGAGAGGACTCAGGCAAGGAGATCCGCTCTCACCCTTCCTCTTTATTCTCATGATGGAAGGGCTAGGCAATGCGATTAAATATGCCAAAGGAGAAGGCAAAATCCAGGGTCTCAAACTCACTTTAAATGGGGATGCCTTGTCCCATCAACAATTTGTGGATGACACCATGCTGCAGGGTACACCCACGGTCAAGGAAGCTCAAGCCTTCAAAAAAATCCTGAACGACTTTGCTCTGGCTGCGGGGACAAAGGTAAGCCTAAACAAATCAAAAATTTTCTTTTTTAATACTGATATTGCTATTCAGAGAAACCTCACTAGAATTCTAGGCTTCCAAAGGGATATGCTACCCTCCAAATATTTGGGAGTACCTTTGACAGACAAACCTCTGAGCAAGGCAGTTTGGGAGCTGGTTATTAATAAACTTCAAGACAAAATCTGGAAATGGACAAGCAGGTCTTTGAATTTAGCAGGAAGGCTAGTGCTTACAAAAGCTATCCTTCAAACTGTCCCCATCTTCATGCTTTCAGCCCTTCCAGCTCCTAAAGAAGTAATGCAAAACATCAGAAATATCCAAAGGGATTTTCTTTGGGGCAAGGGGGAAGAGAAAAAGAAATGGGCTTTGGTAGCCTGGGATAAGATATGTAAACCAAAGATACACGGAGGTTTGGGACTTGATGACCCCGAAACACTAAACAAAGTCTTGGGGGCAAAACTATGGTGGAGATGGCTAAAAGAATCAGTTTCCCCTTGGGCCAAAGTATGGAAACAGAAATATGCAAACAATTGGCAAGAAAGGGATTACATCAGGATGTCTGGACTCATCAAAGGCTCCCACATTTGGAACAAAGCTTGGGAGAATAGAGCCTTAGTTCAGGAACACAGTTTCTGGGAGATCAGAGATGGAGACCTTGCTTGGTTCTGGGAGGATAATTGGCAACAGGAACCTAAACTGTTAAAAGAAGAATTCGCCAATCTCAAGTATGATACTGATGACAAAGGGTTACTCAAAGTAAAGGACTTTTGGGATCAGGACAAAAGTGATGGAAAATGGAGAATATGGAAGAACCTTGTATACAGTGATGATTCCCCGTTGAAAGCCCAGGCATAAGCTCTTACAGTCATCTTGGAACAGAGAAAGATTCTGAAATCAACATCTTTAGACCAACTAAGATGGGGTAAAAATAATGAAGGCAACTTTAACCTCAAAGAGGCCAAACGAATAGCACTGGGGCTCGACTTCCCAAACCCGGATAAGGTATGGAAGGACCTATGGCAGAACCAAAACTGGATGAAAATTAAACTGTTTGTGTGCTTAATGTAGCATAAAAAGATTTTGACTTGGGAAAACCTTAGGAAAAGAGGGGTAGCTGGTCCATCTAGATGCCAGCTATGTGAATTACAAGAAGAAACTATGGAACACCTTCTCAACCTCTGCCCATTCACCTCCACCTTGTGGAATTGGATGGCATCAATCTTTAGACAAACAGACAGGGACATTGGCAGCATCACCAGTACTTTGAAGAATTGGAGGAAAAATTTCTCTGCAAATGAAATAATCAACAAAGCATGGGCTTTGGTTCCAGGCTTTATAATCTGGGATGTCTAGAAAGAATGCAACAACAGAATCTTCAAGAACAAGTTTGGATCACCCCAGAGCATCATGGCTCAGATTATAAGTCAGCTCAAAGAGACTGTAGGAGCCCTCATAAAACCCCCCCCCCCCTGAAAACCAGCCTCAAGTTCAGGATGAGCAAATTCTTCTTAATTTGGGACTGCAGGGGCTTTTCCCCTAGGGCACAAACAAGACTGTTAGTCATATCACAGCTGATAAGGAATTCTGGCAACCTCCACCTCAGGGTTTTATGAAATGTAATATAGATGGAGCCTCAAAAGGAAACCCTGGTATGGCTGGTTATGGAGGAGTCATAAGAGATGAAAAGGGTTTCATACAAACCATCTTTCACAGTCACTTGGGGAGGGCCACCAATAATATGGCAGAGCTCATGGCCATGGAGCATTGCCTAGAAATCTTGAGGGACTCAAATTTACACAACACCATAATTGAAGCTGATTCCGAATTGATAATTAATTCGGTCAAGAGAATTGGAAATGGCTCAGTACCAGAGAAAGTGTCGAGACACTGGAGGTTACTGCAAGTTTATCAACGTATTCAATCCCACTTGCAGACCATGAGAACCCTTAGTTTTATCCATGTGCGCAGAACAACCAACAGATTAGCGGATATTTTGGCAAACGAAGGTGTGCTCTGTTCCAAAAGCAATATAAGATATGACTGGATAAGGACTCCCCAAGGACGTCTGCGGGAAGAATGCTCCAAACAGGTAGCCTTAGACAGAGAGTTCTATCAAAGCAAGGAAAATAGGTAGGATGAAGACTGATGGAGACAGAGGATTTTTGGTCCACAGGGGGAAACAATATATGGCAAAGTGCGAGCAGGAGGTCAGATACCCCTCTACAGTCTGCATATGGTTTTCGGGTGGGAAAATGCTCCCGGAACTATACACACTCATGGTTCTCAGGTGGGAAACTATAAACAGGCCTAGTCTTCGCATGGACCCTAATAACATTAAGAAGGGCCTTTTAATTTTTTGGGCCGTGGACTCATTTAAAATGGTGGCAAGTTGGCGCAATCGCAACAATCCCATGGATTTCGCGAGGACAACAACAAGAACTTTAACAATTAAATCGGACCCGAAATTACTTAGGCCGGATTTTTATCAAGCTTCGGGTCCGATAGGAAGGTTAAGTTCCATGCTTGTTGCACTGTCATCCTGGAATCGTGCGCTTATGGTGGATTTCGGGCAGGTAATGTGCTCGGGGGTTAACTCCCCAGGCGGACCCGAAATGACTTTTAAAGGTGGTTCAATGGTCTTATCGGGTCCGAGTTATTGGTTAAAGGGTGTGCATGTTTGCCACCCGAAATGCCTCACAACCGTTTGATCTGTGGAGGAAGATCGCTCGGTCTTCGGAGAAGATTTTGTATTGTTTTGTGGGCCCTCGGCCCAGGGTATGTAATTTTGGCTCGGTAACAAAGGTTGGGTTGGCTTGTCATTTTGGTGGGCCACACCACCTTTGTTCTTTATGTACAAATATGTAACTTTTTAATTAATTGAATAGAAGGAACCACTCTCGCTTAAGCAAAAAAAGATGAATGTGATTTTGTTTAAGTTATTATTATATATTAGTATTTTTTTTTTGCTGAAGCAAGAGCCGAACCTTCTATTTCATTAATTCAAAAGAAAAGTTACATAGTATACAGAAACCTATCAATTTGTACAAACTCAGGAGAACAGGTAATCCTGCCAAAGACTAAGACCCTCTACCTAACATCCGTAAACCCAAAACCCATGGGAAAAAAACCCCGAAGGGCTACCAGAACCCTAACCAAAAGGCTGGACTAGACAAAACACACCCCCAGAGTCGACCAACGACAGTGATCACCCCTGACCACCCAAAGTACACAAAGGACAGAAAAGGACAAGACGCGCCAACAGAAAACGGGGAAATGACCCGCCTGGCCCCACTAAACAGCGCGAACGATCCCAACCATCCATCCAAGCTGCCGGATCCAATGGTCAGGAGCCATATCGCGCCGCCATACCCGACCGAACCATAACGAGCGATGAAGGGTGGTTTTCGAATCAACCACCTTGCCACGTGTTGTGATCCCTGTGGGATCGCACCCGAAACTGCAAAACCACTTACCACTTTACAGACTTGCAATCGCTAGAAAACCGACTATGGCTAGGATCTCTAGCCTGAAAGCGGAAAGAGGGAGAAAGCCAACTGCTGTACACTATTAACCGCCCGTTCTGCCTATTCATACAGTGAAACCAGAACCCGTTCCAGAGTTTGTTTGGGAACTGATTCCGCAGAGTGCCAACCAGTAACCTGGGGATCCCGGTCGAATTGCTCCAGGGAAAAGTGAGACCGAAATTGACTATCCAACCTTCCCAGTTCATCCTGCTGGGCTGAGGGTGTACAATCCGGCAACGTCAATTCGTGCCATTCAACCTAGCCCGAAATCGAAAAACTTCCCTGTCCTCAACAGCTTGATCCTCGCAGATAGCTTTAAGATGACTTTGAGGAATCTCTTGCCACTTTTTAGCCATCTCATAGTCTGCACTGCACACACCTTGATTGGCTAGTAAGTCCGCAAGCTTATTGGCATTACGACGAACATGGTTGAAACTTATGGTTCGAAGACCCTGGAGATGAACTTGGATTCTTTGATAAACCTAGATAAGTTTCCAGTGATTCGAGACTCTCTCCGGCCGAGAACCACTGCTGATTCTTTTCACGGCGTTAATGGTTATCTTAGAGTTCGCTTCTACAATAACATTTGAGCGATGGTTTTGAATCAGAAACTCTAGACACTGCTCTAGAGCCATCACTTCCACCATGTTATTGGTAGCTCTTCCTAAATGACAATGGAAGAGAAAGATAATATTGCCCTCTTCATCCCTTAAAACTCCTCCATAACCAGTAGTTCCTAGATTGCCTTTTGAGGCACCATCAATGTTATATTTCAGAAAGCCTTTCGGTGGAGGTTGCCAGAAGTCCTTCTCTGTAACCATAGTTGTATCCCTTCTGTTTGTACCTTGAGGAATTATCCTTTGCAATCCCAGTTTCCTGAGAGTTCTCTACTCATTATCTGAGGGTGGATTCTTGGGGATATTGCGAACAGTGGAGCTGACTGTCTCTCTGAGTTGTTTCAAGATAAGATCAAATAGACTATGTGGTGAATACTTTTCATTCTTTCCAAACATTCCAGATAATGAAGCAAGGTGTGAAGGCCCATGCCAAATTAAGGAATTCATTCTTCGTATAGTTTATTCTCCATTGGTTTAGGCTATTTGTGATACTTCTTCTGTCCCTATCAGACTGGTGGAAAATTGAAGAGAATGAATCCCACAGCCAGGTGGTGTACGAGCAGCTGTTGAGAATATGTTCCATTGTCTCCTCCTGCTCTTCACAGAGTTGGCATCTGGAAGGCCCCATAACTCCTCTTCTCCTAATGTTGTCCCAAGTCAAGATTTTCTTATGATGAACCAACCACATAAAACGCTTGATCTTCATCCAGCCTTGATGCCTTTAGAGATCCAGCCAGGTCTTGTCTGGAACACTGGAACCAAGCCCAAGGAGAAATTTTTTTTCTTCCTTAAGATTAAAGGTTCCTTTCTTGTTGTTACCCCATCTCAATTGATCCTGCCCCTCTATTACTGAGATCATTCTTTGCTTTAGCAAGTCCCCAAGAGCCTCTGCTTTGATTTTTAAGGGGCTATCCTCTCTGCAATCAATGTTTCTCCAGCTTCTCCACTTTCCGGAGATGTGAGTAAGATCCCAAAAATCCTTTACTTTGATTAACCCTTGGGCATCTGTTTCCTGCTTGAGGCTTAAAAAATTCTCTGTTAACAGTGTTGGTTCTTGTTGCCATTTGTCCTCCCAAAAGAGAGAAAGATCTCCTGCTCTAATTTCCTAGAAACTGTTCTTTTGAACTAGGCTTCTATTTTCCCAGGCTCTATTCCATATGTAGGAGCCTTTTATAATTCCAGACATTCTTATGAGATCATTAGTGTGCCAAGAGCTGGCATATTTCTCTTTCCAGATCCTGGCCCACTGGGCTTTTGGCTCTTGAACCCATCTCCACCAAAGCTTGGCTCCTAGAACTTTACTAAGAATCTCTTGATCGTCCAAGCCTAGACCCCCATGACTTTTGGGTTTACAATTTTTTTCCCAGGAAACCAGGGCCCATTTCTTCCTTGTTTCCTCCTTGCCCCAAAGGAAATCTCTTTGTATATTCCTGAATTTCTCTAAGACACCTTTGGGAGCTGGGAGAGCTGATAACATGAAAACCGGGATAGATTGCAGAACTGCCTTAGTCAGAACTAACCTGCCTGCCAGGTTCAAGGCACGGAAGGTCCAATTTTTGACTCTGTCCTGCAACTTATTAAGAACCAGTTCCCATATACTTTTGTGCATGGGTCTGGTAGTAAGGGGAACT
This sequence comes from Pinus tabuliformis, assembly GCA_031772625.1. NCBI lineage: Eukaryota > Viridiplantae > Streptophyta > Pinopsida > Pinales > Pinaceae > Pinus > Pinus tabuliformis. The sequence goes on along the minus strand of CM062807.1, from coordinate 753,015,235 downwards.
CCTAAATATTTTGAGGGGAGGGAATCTCTTTGGAAACCAAGAATTCTTGAGATATTTCTTTGGATAGCAATGTTAGTATTTAAGAAGAAGATTTTTGATTTAGAGAGATTGACTTCCATACCTGTAGCCAAGGCAAAATCTTTAAGGATTTGCTTATAGGCCGAAGCCTCTTTGACTATGGGGATTCCTTGCAGTAAGGTATCATCCACAAATTGTTGGTGAGTCAGAGTAGAACCATTCTCAGAAACTTGAAGACCCCTGATTTTGCCCATTGCCTTGGCCTGCTTAATGGATCGCCCAAGTCCTTCCATCATGAGAATGAAGAGAAAGGGAGAGAGTGGGTCTCCCTGCCTGAGGCCTCTAGAAGGATTGAAGATCTCTGAGGGAGAGCCATTTACCAGAATAGAAAAGCTGGAAGAAGTAACCAGTGCCATGACCCATCTGACCCAGTTGTGGTCGAACCCAAAGGCAGAGAGAACCTTCTTGATGTAAATCCAATTCACCTTGTCATACGCTTTGGCTATATCCAATTGCATGATCATCCCCGCTTGCCTTTTGCTGGTTAGTGTGTGAACCACCTCATGTGCTTGAATAATGTTGTTTAAAATCTGTCTTCCCTCCACATAACCTGACTGTTCCTCAGACACTAGCGAGGGAAGGAGAGGTTTGAGTCTATTGGCCACTACTTTGGATATTATCTTGTAAACCACATTACATAAGGAAATAGGTCTGTACTTATCTGTAGTTTGAGCTGAGTCCTGTTTGGGAATCAGGGAGATGAAGGAGGTGTTGAGAGCTTTCAGGATAGTTTTGCTGCTTCTGGAATCCTCTACCACATTCAAAATGTCCTCTTTGACAATATGCCAACAAGCTTTAAAAAAATCCACATTGAAACCATCCGGGCCTGGTGCTTTGCCATTCTGCATGTCTTTGAGAACCTCACTGACCTCCTCTTCAGTAACTGGTCTATTGAGGTTAAAATTGTCCTCTCTGGACACCAGCTTAGGGATATGCCTTGTGATTCCCCTGATGGACTGATCCCTGTCTGGAATGTTTTCCCGAGTGATGTTCCAGAAATGTTGAACAAGCACAGCTTCAATATCTTTATGAGTGTTCTGAATCTTCCCTTCCTCATCCTTAATCGTTGAGATTCTGTTGTGAGCTCTGTTAGCCATAGTGGATCTGTGGAAAAATCTTGTGTTCCGCTCTCCTTCCTTGAGCCATTGAACTCTGGATTTTTGTCTCCAAAATATTTCCTCTTGTTTGCATAACTTTTCCCAATCTAGATGGTATTTATCAGCTTGATCACTTTTGGCTTTGTCAAATCCATTTTTTATCAGAGCCTGGTTGAGTTCTAGAATCTTGATTTCCACTGATTTTTTTGCCTCAAAAATGTTACCGAAATCCTTCTGGTTCCATTCCTTAAGTCTGAAATTAATATGCTTTAGTCTTTTATGAAGGAGGTACATCTTAGATCCTTGGATTTGCACGTCTTCAGACCACCATTTTTCAATGTTACTGATGAAATCCGGGTGGGAGAGATAGATATTTTCGAATCTGAAGGGTGTATTCCTAGGAGAATCTATACCCTTGATTTCCAATTGAATCGGCCAGGGATCTGAACCTCCAAATGGAAGAACTCTAGCTATTATTTCTTTGTTTAGAAGCATCAACTCCTCTGATAACATAAACCTGTCTAACTTAGAAGCTACCAATGCCTCACCTCCTCTTTTGTTGTTCCATGTAAAAAGACCATTGCCCGATTCTAAATCAACCAAATTCATATTATCTATAAATGATTGGAACTCTAAGGAGTCTTTGTTAAGCGCTCTAGTACCTCCCTTTTTTTCTGAGAGAGATTTGATCATGTTAAAATCCCCTCCCAAGATCCAAGGAATTCCAGCCTGTCTGTTCCTGAGGTCAATAAGGGCTTCTAACAATTTGAGTTTATCCTCTGTTCTTTGAGGACCATAAACATTTGTGAATAGGAATGTTTCCAAAACCCCTACTAGTTGAATGACCACTGATAGGTAATTTCTTCATGCCTCTGCATCCATTATGCTGACCCTTTAGGGATTCCAAAGAGTGAGAATACCCCCCGCTGTGTTCTTAGCTTTAACCTCTAGAAACTCAAATCTATTGAGCCATTTGCTGTGTATAAGTCTTATTTTCTGGATAGAACATTTCGTTTCCTAGATAAAGATCATATCCGGCATATCTTGTTTCATTCTATAACTAAGTAATCTTTGTTTTCTTTTACTCCCTAGACCTCTAATATTCCAAGATGTGAACTTCATATTTAAATACTTGTAAAGGAGTAATTGGTTAGGTCTTTCATCTTACCAGAATCTATCTTTAGCTTTCCACACTCCATCAAAAGCTCCTTCTGCTTTTTCCGGCCTCTCTTCTTGCCTGCATTTCTAGTAGTTAGTCCTGGGGTTGGTTTCAATGTTTTCACTCCTTTGTTTTCCTGCTTGTCAGTGGTTTTTCCTATTCCTAACTCACATTCCTGTGTCTTCCATAGAAACAACTGCTGTATTCTGTTGCAATCCTCTTGAGGTAATGAATCTATCCCTCCTGTGGTTCCCTACATCAAGAACCCTTCTAGATCTAGGTGTTCCTTTCCCTAGAATTTCTCGAAGTTCATGATCCTCTAGATCTATTTCACTTTGGGTCATTTCCATATCCATTTCTAGTTCCATCTCACTCATCATAATCTCTTTCTTGTTACAAATCTCTTGTGTTGGGTTGTAGTTCTTTTCCTTCTCCTTTTCAATAGGGCCTTCCTCCATTGATTGATCTTCATTTGTCATTTCTTCATTTTCTTCCAATGCTTGAAACCTATTCTGGTTGGTCTTTTGCCCCTCATTGCGTTGTTGCTTTGAACCCTTTCTGCCTCCTTTACCCTTACTTGCCACTTTCTGAAAGTTTTCAGTATCCTTCACTGTATTAGGTTTTCCCTTGTTGTCTGCTTTACTAAGAGGACAGTCTCTGATCAAGTGACCATGTTCGTGGCATTTACGACATCTGAACGGGATATGCTCATAATCCACCGTTTGCACCCATTCCTCATCAAAAACTTCCAGGATAATTTCATCCGGAAGAGCGCCTGATAGATCCATTTCTACGCAAATCCTAGCATAGGAAGTATATTTACCCCGTCTTGTGGCTTTTGAAGCCTTAACAAAATGACCTAGTTTATTGCTTATGGCAGCAAGCGATTCATTTTGCCAGTAATCGAGAGGTAGGGAATAGAGCCTTACCCAAACAGGTACCGAGGTGAATGTCTCCCTCTCTGGAATGAAGTTCATCAACCACGGCCGCATATAGAGGCCCACTGCTGCATAAAAGTAGGGTCCTCCTTCGAATATTCTATCTTTATCTTCAATGTTAGTGAATACCACGGTAAAAAAACCCTTTGACCCAAGATGGAGATCAATACTACCTTTGGGTTTCCAGTGGTATTTGATCCATGTCTGTAATGCCTTTTCAGAGGGCCATATTCCCATGAATTTGCAGATTATGGCATAAGTCCCCATATGTTCCCTGTGCGCCTGCAGAGTAGGATCATTTAACACCACTCTAGGAGTAATCTCCGTTTTGGGTTTGCACGGTCCCTTTTGATTTTTGTCCCTTGTTCCCTGGCTTTTGTCTACTTCCTCCTTGTCCTTAGTGCCGCTATTTTCCTTGGACCTGGCCCCATCTGACTCCTTTTCATTATTTTTTTCCCCTCTTCATCAGATCCTCTGACATTACCCAGTGGTGTCTTGCCTCTACTGGCAACCACTTCCTTGTAGGAGGGAGTGGAGCTCCCTCCTCTGCTGCGCTCCATAGGGAGCAAATTCAGAGCCCCGTTGTAACCCTAGCTGCGCGTCCCCAAGTCCATTTCCGCCCAAAGCTCATTGTTATATATTAATATTACAAAATAATATTATTTTCATTAATGTATATCATAAATGAAATTTATATATGTCCTAAAATTAATATTAATTGAAGGTTGAAGACGAATGTGATTTTGTTAAGGGTTGGAGATGAATGTGATTTTGTTAAGTTATTGTTATATATTAATATTAAAAAATAATATTATTTTCATTAATGTATGTCATAAACGGAATTTATATATGTTTTCAAATTAATATTAATTGAAGGTTGAAATTTTTTTATTATATTTTTGGATGGATATTCTTTTTAATAGTGTCTTTTACATGTGTGATTAGTTTGTAATTTAAAAATTTGTGAAGTTTGATGTCACACAAACTAATTTTTAATAAAATTAGATTTTTAATTTTAATTATTTTATAAAATAATTATTTTATAATTTAATTATAATAATAAAATTTAATTAAAATTAATAATTTTTTTAATAAATTAAAAATTACTTAAAAATATTGATAATGATGATAATTAATATTCACTAAGATTAATATGGTCTATTACACTTTAAGAAAGATTAATATGGTCTATTACACTTTAAGAAAGTAACAAAATAATTGACTCTTTAATATTTTATTTTTATGATTAATAGATGGGAGAGAAGCATTCTTAGATCATTATAGTTTTCCTGACTTAACAAGTCAAGAAGGTTGGTAGTGTGGCAAAGGTTTTGGAAGTGAGAACGAATAGGAGTAAGCACTCAACAATACAAGAGAATGTGTTTTTTTATCTTCAACCCTCTTACTATCACAAAGGTGACTAACTCTTTCATCCCAAGGTGTTTTTATAATTGACCAACGCCCGATTTCAGTTCAAAGCTCATGAGAATTACTTCTTATCTTCACAATGTTCATTTTCTTCTTAGCCTAGTCAAGACAAAAAAATAATGTTGTTTATTAAAATTAAAGTTGATCACTTCCTTATAATACCTTAGCTTCTTCTTTCCCTCTAACTCTATATCATCCCACAAATTATCTTTAAATTTAAATATAATAATATTTTTAGTATTATTCTTATTCAAATATATATAATCTAATTTTACAAATCTAAAACTAATTTTTTTTGTTTTAATAATAATAAAAAATATCGAGCATATATTTTAATCAATTAAAAAAATAAAAATATATTCAAACTCAAATCCAAAATAATAATATTTTACCTACCTAGACGAAAAAAAAAAAAAAAAAAAAAAAAAAAAAAAAAAAAAAAAAAAAAAAAACCTTTATAGAGCTCATATAGATTGACCACATGAATGGTTTTTAGCTTATAATAACTATAAGGTTATAGAGAACCTAGAGATTGGCCTATATGGATAGTTTTGCCGTTGGTATAATTATTTTAATAAAAATATAATTTGAATATTAATATTAATAAGGAAAAAAATGCCATTTACTTTTAATTAATTTGAATGTTATAATCATATTAATAACTTATTAAAGTTATACATATTTACTTTTAATTATTTTGAATGTTTTAATTTTATTAATCGAATCAAATTTACAAATGCTTATATAATGGTAAAAGTAATTTAAAATAAAGAAATATATATATTACTGGTTTTCAATTAAATTATTAATAAATTTATTTTAAAATTAAGTGGAAGTGAATTATTTTCATAAATGTGTATTTATAAGGGTAATTTAAATGTTTTATGATTTTTTTTTATAATATGTTTTTTAATGGGTTTTATTTAAAATTTGGTAAAAATAAAAATAAGATAATTGTTAAAATAATATATTTGAGTTATTAAAATTTTATATGTTTAAGTGTTATATGGTTTTTTTTGCAGTTGTCTATAATGCGACTTTTTGGAAGTTTTTCCGGTCGGTTTTTCCGGTCAAAATCCAACAGCAATTTATTGGAATCGCAAGTTTGATAGCTAGTTTCTGCACAATCAAAGCATCCCAGGGGTTTTTTAGGGTGCTGAATCCAAATATGTAGTTAAAAAACCATATTAAATAATACAAATCAAGATTTAACCTCAATTTTTTCTGCCGGATTCCGTCACCGGAATCTCCAAAAAGTCGCATTATAGACAACTCCGTTTTTTTTTAGAGTTTTAGATTTGTTTATGCATTTAAAATAATATTTAGGGTAAAAAATAATAAATATTTCATGAAAAATTATATCTCTGTATTTTGGTTAAAGATAAAAACATAGAATAGTTAGACTTTCTTTTATACTTATATTTTGAAAAATATATAATTACGTCGTAAGGCGTTTCTCTCTAGAAAGAACTTCCATATGTGCCATCGTTTACTGCTTTGTGCTGTTGATATGATATGTTAGACGATTAAAACAATTTCTACCTTTGGATCATTATAAGTTGTGGTAAATGCTGCATTGAAAGTTCGTTGTTGGAGGTTTGTTACAGTAAATGCTGGCTGAAGTTCGTTACAGTAACTGCCTATGCCGCTCAAAGATGATGAATATATTTCGGTGGCGCTTACTGCCAGACGCCTGAATTTTTATTGCGTTACCAATTGCAGGAGGAAGTGATCGACAGAGGGAGGTTCAGGGTGATAAGGAGATGCTTGAACAAGCAAAGTGGGCAACAGGCCGCCTGCAAGACCATAACAAAATCAGATCTTCTTCAAGATTCATTCGACTGAGAATGCCTTGACAACGAAATCAAGATAATGCAGTATTTTACAGGTCACCCTATTGTGGTTGCCCTTCATGATGCTTATGAGGATGATGAGTTTGTCCACTTGGTAATGTGGCGAATATCTATTCGAAAAGTAGTGTGTAGGCAGTGTATCCACATGTTTAGAGCATGAACTACTACAATAGTTCTAGTTCATGTGAAGGATAGTTCATCTTATGTTCCTTCAATTTTTAGGACTCATAACATGCTACACATAAATTATAGTAAGGATAATTAAAATTCTCTTTTTGGACACATATATGTAGAAAACAAGATCTTTATCTAGATTTATAATATTTATCACTAGCGAATTTATGAGAACATTTTTCAATATCTAAATATTTCTTCACACCTCAATGTTCTTTCAAACTTCCTACATTTTTTGTATAATGATGTAACTAGATGTGAAATATAGAGAATCCAATAATAAATCCTTTTTAATACCTTATACGAATGCAATTCCTTACGGCTTCTATTGCTACCACCAAGGTTCTTATTTTTACAACCTTGTATCCTATTTCTAGAGGGGCTTTCCCTTAGCTTCCAAATCTTAATGATTTATCCTTTTGTGATATGATATTTACTCTTGGGAAGTCTAAAAATCATAACCTTATCATTATCAAGAATCTTGAAAACATTATGGAGGTTCATATTTTGTCTTCCATGTCTCAATATATAGGCCTTGGTCTCTGTTAGCACCTAAATCTGCCCTAGGCTGAAGGAAGGCAAAATTCAGGGTAACCACAAACCACGCTCAGTCTGGTAGCTAGCCCTACCAGAACAGGAAAGGGCTCTCTCCGAGTCACGCTTATTGAATAGATAAGCAAAAAACGGTCTGAGATGACTTACAATGAAATATTGATCTTAGGCTAGTAAGTGAATATGGATACAAGAAACAATTTTTATGAATGACCGAGCTTCTGGGATGGTATGGGACCAACAGTCAACAAAGAACAGAGAATTTAATACAAAGGCACAGATTACTTCATGAGGCAAGGCAGGCGGAAAGTATAGCAATTTAGTTTGGAATAATGCGGATGTAGAGATTGCTGAGGAGTGTGAAAAGGGCATAGGAACATGAATCCTTTTCAATAGAAGAAGAACACTGAACATGAAATTTTCCCACAGGCAGAGCACTAAAATTGAATTCTACCTAATCTCACTCAGAAAATTTCACTGGAAATGAACATGAATTGAATTATGAAACATAACGAAATACATATGAAAACATAAGAGACACATTTGCTACACTCACAACCACAAGAATCTCATGAAACAGAGCCGTTTCCTTTCATTAATTCTCTGTCAAAAATATATAGTGAAGAAACAGAGTTTCTTTCCCACAGTCTCCCAGAAGTTACAAGCCAACCAACCCTTTGCAAATAGTTTGCATGCAATATATAGAATGTGTAAGGAAGAGATAGAACGCCCAAGGGTTGGGGAATTACTCGAATCATTAGAAAATGGAGATGAAGAGCCAACCATCAGCTACAGGTGCAGCGCTACAAACATGACATTTGGCTTGGGTGACCGTTTTCCTTCCTTCGCCACTTGGATAGAAGCCAATCTGGAGAAAAAACACTTTAAATGCTGCCTTTGGTGCTAAAAAACTGAAGTGTAGATGAGCGGGCCCACTTGGAGAAGTCGCAAACCGAAATTTCGCGAAACGGAAGCAAATTGGCAATTTTTCCTCTGTGCGCCGCGCCATTTTCTCTGTGCGTCGCGCTACTTTGGGGCCTGTTTTGGGGCACTTGCAGGTGTCAAAAATGTGCCCAAGTGGGCTTGCTAGAAAGCATGTCCTGTCTACTTTCTAACCCAACTGGAATTTTTAAATTTGGTGCTCATTTGCCCCTCCAAATCTCCATTCTCCCAAGACTGCTTTCTGTGTGTCAAAAAAGTGGCAGAGAGGCCATTTTTGGGTGTTTTTTGACCTTTAGGAGACTCAGATCTTGTCAAAATTTCTTGCCCGGACACCAGTAGTCATGATTTTCCATGCTGAATCCAAAAATGCAAGCCATTCCTCATTTGGAGCTCTAGAATTTTAGCGTCGCGCCAGTGGCGCGGCGCACAGGGAGAAAATCCCTGTTTTTTGCCCAAAAAATTACCATGTGACCAAAAATTCCCCAAATTTTTTGAAATTTGGGCTGGAGGTTCCCTATGGGGTGTTATGATGGGCCAAGGAAGCCTCAGCCAAGATTCGAAGCCGATCTTGCTCTTTTGCCTTTCTTGTTGCTTTCCTCAATTTCGCTTTCAAACTCCTTATTCGGGCCTGTGCACTCATGTTTCGCACCCTGTAATGGAAGGCCATGTGTCTCAGTAGAGCAAGGTCCTGGTCGGACTTGTCTAGCAGCCTCTCCAAATGCATGTTGACCCTCTCATGGTTGGCTTCCCAATCCTCATTGATTTCTTGCTCCAAAGATGTGAGCTCAACCCTTCTTCTTTGAGCAGCTTGGCGATGCTCACGAATGTTTTGCAGCTCCATGATCGCCTGCTGATCCTCTAGCTGCTTGTTTCTCTGTTCCAGGTACTTCATGTTCCATTTGGCCCTCTCCAAGTCAAGGGATAAGGCCTCAATCTCTGATTGCTGCTCCTGGATGATCTCTTTGAGCTCTGCATGTGTTGGCTTTGTGTCTGTCTCATCATCATTGAAGGGGAATGAATTCTGTCTCTTGTTCACCTGATGGCCCTCTCGTCATGCATAGGTTTCTTGTCCTTGTCCTGTATTGCTCTGAGGGAAGCATCAGCAAGAAAATCCAACTTAACCTTCTCTTTTTGCCTGATTAGGGTTTCCTGGAGTATTTTCTTCAACGGCTTGATTTTGACTTTGGAGACCTGATTCCTTGTGTAGCAATGAGTAGCCATGTGTCTTTGAAATTTGTTGTCTCTTTTGGCCTTCTTAAGAAGATTGTTTAAATGAAAATTTACTTTGTCAAGCCAAAACTCCCTATTTTCATTGATTTCTCCTGCAATTAGGTCAACTGAAGACATCTGCTCCCTTTGTTGCTAAAGTCCCCTTTTGAGTCCTCTAGTCTTTGGATTCTTCCTTGTCACTTGCTCTTGATGCTCATCTGAATCACCTGTGTCAACCTATTATTTTCCCTTTACATCTTCTTTGCTAACATCAACCTTATGCTTATTCAAGAGTAGTTGATTTACCTTCAATTGCTTATTATCCTGCTCTAGGAATCAAACCATGAAATTGGCCTTAGAAAAATTGTCCCTAAGCTCTTTGATCTTAGCATCTTTCTCCATGATGACCTAATCTACTATCTTATGCTATTCATTAACATTCAAGTTTACTATATCAGTGTAAAGATGCAATTGCTCCTCATCTTGCAAAGGTGCCTTATGTTCTGATGGTGATCCCTGTTCTGCTGATGTAGGCTTGGACCCTTCCACAATGTTTGGAGAAAGCAATGAGTTTTTAAACCTTGGAAGCAACAACACAATGGCACAACCCTAGCAAAATGGCCCTTTGTGTTTCTTGTGGTTGCTTTATGAGTTTTGTTGCATTTCAATCATAGGCATAAAACCACCATATCTTTTATCAAATTTGATGAACAAGTAATGTTATAGAGCCTACCTTGAAATTTGATGGGCTTTAAAAGAAATTTGAGGCAATTTGTCACAATTTCAGGCCTTTTTTCCCTGTGCGCCGCGCCAGTGTAAATTTACACTGGAAATTTTCTCCTAGTGCGCCACGCTCCCTCTGTGCGCTGTGCCATTTTCCAGGTGACTTTTAGATGCCTTTCTGGTGTCCAAATTGGATGCAGGATAGCTCGTTGGAAAGGTCTTTGAGTCTAATTTCCAACCCAACCAGAATTTTTCAATTTGGAGTTCATTTTACCTGTCAAAAATCAAATCTCCCAAGACTGGTCAAAATGTGCCAAATGACGCTGCCTCAAGGCAGAGTGCTGTAGCAGTCAACTTTTGAATGCCTTCATCAACTCCAAATTGAGCTCATGATAGCTCATTTGGAATCTATTTGTGTCTAGTTATCATTTGACTCATCAAGCAAGTCATTTGGCCAACTGAGTTAGGAGAAAATTTGATTTTCCCAAGGTCACTTCAGAGGTGCATCAATTCTCCCTTAGGAAACTATATTTTTGAGATTTATCCAAAACCATGACACCTGTGTAAAAAGTGAAGGAGGTTTTTATTCCTTGGAATGTTGTGGACAAAAATTTCTCTTAGTTTTCCCAAATTCATCTTTTATTGCTCAGAAACCTCATTTGAGTGAAACCTATCCCGATGTGTGGAACAAGGGATTTGTCGAAATGAAGCGAAATGACGGGGATAGGGAGCTTCTAAATTATTGAGGAAATTTTGGGAAGTAGGGAGGGATGTTAGGAAGTAGGGAAAAGTGTAACATCAGAAATTGAGTGAGGGGAAGGGGTCCAAAATGGCAAAACACAGGTCCAACCTAGAAAATTGCCAGGTTGTAGCAAGAAACTAGGGTTTGTGCGAAAATGAGGAATTTGGGGGATCTCAGTAATGGGAAGTGTTTTATAAGGTACTTTGAGGATAGGGGAAGGTGTATGAACATTAGGATACAAGTTTTTCCAATGATTTGGCCGTCCAAGAGAAATTGCCTTCAAAACCCTAGGAGAGGGAAATGACCTTACCTAAGCGCAACTGAAGCATGAACAAGGTGTAAAATGACCTAGTGGGACTTGACATGATGATGAAAACCCTCTGAATGATGGTAGACTCAGCTGCATAGTGGCATAGACCGACATTTGGATGACTTTGGAAGGAGTGAAAGCAAACCCTAGACCTAATGCCTAGTGATCAAATTTTATTTGAAGACTCACTGAAATGACAAAATTTGACCTTGACACCTTAAAACCACTTTGTAAGAGCATGTTTGATCACTGGAGGAAGGCTAGAAAGACTGACACTAACAGTATCATTGAATGTGGTAAATGTTTATGGGAATTTGGCCCTCACCTAAATCAATGGTTATTTATGTTCAAAATAAATTGTAGGTATTAATAAATGGAAAACTAACTCAATATTTTTGTTGTTGGGGTTTTTATGCTTTCTTGTTTGAAACAAAAGGAGATAGGGATCTCATATTGAGGAGTGGCCCATACTTTTTTGACACCAAAGGAATGTAACTAAATAAATGGACCATTAATTTCAAACCTAAAATTGATGTTCCAATTGTGGTACTAGATTGGGTCACCTTCTATATCTATTTCTACATTACTAGAAAAAATCACTATAAAGCATAGGAAACTCTTACAGGCACTACATTGAAAAATCTAAGCATAAATAAGGAATGTTCTCCCACACTAGGATTTGTGTACAGGTAGACCTAAAGAAATGATTTTTGAAAGCAATCATTCTATCTCTCAATGACTACAAGTATTTTAACCTTTATACTATAAGAAATTACCCTTCAAATGAAAATAGTATCATGATTGTGGGCAAATTTTTAAAGACTATAAGAAAAATATTCCTCCATCTTATTCCACAGTTGAAAAGGAATAATAATTGCAATTTCTTAGAAACAATGGACTCTAAACAATCGACCTCCATATTAATGCTAAAATCAGGCCCATCATCCATAAGTCATCCAACACCTATATGTTTAAAGAAAATGGTTCCTAAAAATAAATTTGTTGAGATGATGTCCAAACCAATCCTATTAGCTTAGATCTAAGGAAGCTTAGTTCAATCCCTAAGTTGTCCCAAGGATGGGCCTTGGATTTTATTAGCCAATAGGTTTGAAGGTATCTCCCAAGAAGATCCAATTTCTTTTGCTAAAGTGATTGCACCCATAATCATGACCCTTATATTGATTTTTACTCCCAGATCATCCATTCATTTTGAAACCTGAGAGATTCCTTCCTTGTTATCCAATTAAGACCTTCTCTTACACAAACAAGAAGAAACTGATCATATAAAAAACAAACAATAACACTCGGGTATTTTAACTCATAAAAGAAAGTAAATCAAACAATAAAATATGAAGATAAAGAGGAGGATGAATAAGAAGAGATACAACCACAGAGGGCAAGTAGAAAGTTGGCAAAAGAAAAAAAGGGAAGAAACGACAAATAAAAAAAAAACATTGGGTATCGAAACAACCATTGAAAAACCATTAAGGGATGAAATTCAAAGCATAAAGAACCCTAAAGCCAATGTTCAATTGCAATTTTGAATCTACAAACACTCCTCCAATAAACTTAAACTTTTAGAATACTTGGTTTGCAACATAAAACCATTTATTTGTCAAAATTCTACACTTAAGAAATAATGCTTGACGCCTAAACTAGTCATGGTAAAGTTGAACACAATCATATTATACCCTCTATATTGCATCAACCTCACTAAGTATGTTGATTTTGTCAACTACATAAATCACTATGTTGACATAGGAAAATGTCCATGAGCCAACTGTCACATGGAATTCATCAAGTTTAAATGTCCATATCAAATTCTCCACCATTAAAAGATGATTCCTCCAATTATAGTCATACATTGAATGCCATATGATATTAGTAATTTATCTCACTTAGTAAAATGTATGTGCATTGGTGGTGATGGGTTTGTACTACTAGGAATGTTATGTTTCATGTATTGTTTCTAGTTCTAATATGCTTTTCCTTTCTTAAACAATCTCTAATAAAGTAGTTTGGATTGGAATATTTTCATTGATTACCATCTTTAAACATGAAACATAGAAGAATTGATGTACATGTGAATATGGAGGCAATCCAATTTATAAACCATAATTCCAATCCTCTACAACACCTCATAGGGGCCATAATACCTCAGTGTTAATTTATTGTTCTTCTATTTTTCCTTGAGGGAAATTTGTTTATAAAATGGTTGTAGTCTCAAAAATATTGAATCCACCACTTCAAATTTCCATTCACTATGATGTTGAATGCTTTTTGTTTCATCCTATTTTGTGATATAACCAAGTTTCCCTTAAAAAGTTTTAGAACCTCTTGTTGGTGCCCTATATGGTCCTCCACAACATGAGCATTTTTCATTCCATTTCAATGGGTGATGTGATGGATGGAAGATGATTCCATAAAGTTCCATAAATGGTTACACTTTTTATGAGGTATGGAAATATGTGTTGTGCCACCATTCTACCAAGGGAAGTCACTTGACACATTGTGCTTGTTTATTAGATGCAAAGTAATGAAGATATCCTTCTAAATTTTTATTCACAATATCAGCTTTCCCACTAGATTGAGGATGCTATGATGAGCTATGAGCCAATGGAATACACAAACAAGAAAATAATTGATTTAAAAATTTCTAATGAAAATTGGATCTCTATCACTTACATTGTTCTTCGAGATTCCATGTAACTTTTGGATTGTTTTCAGGAATTTTTTTTCATTATACTTTCTTTTATATGATGGGAAAGAGACAAAAATGGGCATACTTCATTAGTTGATCGACCAAGCTTTGGTTGCATCTTGAGTCCAAGAAAATGCTTCCTTCTTTAATAATGTTGTTAGAGGTGCCTCTATTTGACCATAATTCTTGATAAACTTGTAGTAATAGTTTGTCAATCCTAAGAATCCTCTAATTTTCTTCAAGGTTTCGGGGATTTTTCATTCCATCTTAGCTTTATTTTTATTAGGGTCCACTTTGACACCTTCATGAAATACAATATGACCTAAGTATTCCACTTCTTGAACCCCAAAGTCACACTTGGAAGGCTTTGCATATAGTTGTTTCTCTTCCAATAGTTTTAAGACCCTATCAACATGTTGTACATGCTCTTCCAAAGATGATATAGATTAGAATGTTATCAAAAGACACTGACACAATCTTTTCATAAGGAAGAGTTTGAAAATATAATTCATTAAGCTTTGAAATGTTGAATATGCATTGGTAAGTCCAAATGGCATAACCAAAAACTCATAATGACCTTCATGTGTTTTAAAGGCTATTTTGGGAATGTTTTCTTACCTCATTTTGATTTGATGATATCTTTAATGGAGATCCAACTTAGTAAATAAAATTTCTCCATGCAATTCATCTAATAATCCATTAATGACAAGAATAGGAAACTTAACTTTGATGGTCATTTTCTTTAGTTGTTTATAATAGATACACATACACCATGAAGCATCCTTTTTTCTAATTGTCACATCTAGTGAAAATAAAGCACTTTGGCTAGGTTGAATGTTCTTGGTGTCTAAAATTTCTTAAATCAGATGCTCAATATAAGTATTTCATGCATATGGAAACATGTAAAGCCTAATGTTAGGCAGTACACTTTAGGTTGAAAATGAATAACGTTGTCATGATCTTGAGTAGGTGGAAGACTCTTAGGCATATCTCCAAATACCTTGGAATGATTGTTGAGAACATTTTGGAGAGCCACTGGAGTACAAGATATAGATGTTTGAACATCTAATGAGCATAATTATGAAATTACACCATGGTGTCATTTTTTGAGTAATTTTATTAGGTTATTAGATACCTCTAAGATCAATTTCATTACCTACTAAAAAAAAACTCATGAAAATATCTTGAAAATTAAGATCCATTGTTCCCAATGATTATAACCATTGTACCCCTATGGCAACATCAACTTGGATTATAATCATGAGTCTATTTAGTAAATAATCTCCCATATTTAGCTTAATATTATGACATTTCCCTAAACAATTTATGGTACATCTATCTACACTCATTACTTGGAATTTCGGTGCTAGAAATACAAAGAAATTGAGAAGTTTTACCAAGTTATAACTGATGAGGGTAATACCAGAATCAATCAACAATGTTACCTTTTTGTTTTTGATACATCCTTCTATATTGATGGTTTGTGGAGTATTGTTGTTGGCCAATGCATGACAAAATATTGTTTCCGTAGTTTTTTCTAACTCCATATCTTGTCACAGTTCCAATTCTATTTCTTCTTCCTCTTCATAGTCTATGCAAAATAATTTATTCTCACTACATTTATGCCCCTTACTTTACTTGTAGTCACAATAGAAACATAGTCCCTTTGCTCTTCTTTCATCCATTTGTGTAGGCATCAACCTTATTAGTAGAGTGAGTTTAGGAGAGGGAACATGACTTTCTCTATAGTTGTTAGTGACCATTCTTCTAGTTTCCATACTTTTATTTTCAAATTTCCTTTCCATAATGAAAGCATGCTCTAGGGATTTAGATTCAAAGAGAGACACCTCATGTTGGTTTCTTTCCTTTAAAGTTCCCATAAGGAGGTCTAAAAAATTATCTGAAATGTTGTTTACCATAAGACTCAACTTTTGGAATTGTTGAATGTTCTTTGTTAATGGACTTGTGTGCCAATGATTTTCCAATTTACTATATAATGTATTGCGATAATATCCCCATAATGTGTTATCAATTCCTTCATATAAATGAACCAAGATACAATAGAATTCTTTTTCCTTTCACAGAGCCATTGATACCATACAAATTGATCCTATTCTAAATACAAGAATACAATATTTAGCCTTTTTAAGGATACCGCTCCATGTAGATCAAAGTATTGATCCATCTGAATTATCCATGTTATAGGCTCGTTAACTTCAAAATCCCTCATATCTATCTTCAAAATGATGTATTTCCTTGGAGTGACATTGAATCCTTGATGATGTGGATCTTGAGGTGATGAAAAATCATGATTTTGAGACTCAATCTTTATTTCCTCTACATTTTCATGATTTCCTCATATCTTGATATCTCCTTTAGGGAAATTTTCCTCTAGGGTATGTAAGAGAAGGATGTACATGGAATTTTTCAAATCTTCCATATTATTTTCCATTTCATCCATATTTTTGCCAATTTCTTTTGGTTAGAGCTATCTTCAATATAATGAGAAATTTATTGTATTTATTCTTGAATCATAGTAGATATCTCTAGGGGTTTAGTTGGTGAACTATATTTTGAAGCACCCTTAGAAGCATGTGAGAAAATAGTAATACTCTTATTTTTCCTCTTTATCACAAAATTTGAATCTCCAAAAATAGATCTTCTAATCAAAAGTTATGTACCTTTTAAAACCATAATTTTTAGACTATCTGAATGGTTTAACTTTGTCCTAATATATTTTTTAGATTTTAGCACTTATGGGTCTGAATTTCCCCCCCATATATCCTCTTTGAAATTCCATGAGCCTATTCAAAATTTGATGTGCCAAGTGAAATATATGATAACTTTCCCAAAAATTGGTTGCATTTTGGCCCATTCCCAAGATATAACTTATTCAATATGAGTCTCTAAATTTTTACCTAAGGCACTTCCATATGTCACTTCAGAACCCTGAAAACTTCAGAATTTGAAACTTCTCAAGGTAAATTTTAAGAGATGATTTTAGGACTAGTCACAAACCATAACTTCCATAAGGTATATCTCTAAATTATAGTGAAATAGAATCTGAAATTTTGACCAACTAGATATTTGTTATTAATAGCCTAAAAATTTTGTGGTCTGAATCCTCCTAGAAACAAGTTATAATGAAAATTCCAAGCTGACTTGTTTGAAATTGATTTCCTGACCAATCACAAACCCTAACTTTCATGGGGTATATCTCTAAAATTATAGTGAACCATAATCTAAATTTTTGATCACTTGTACTTAAATATTTTGTCTTAGTTTTCTAAAAGTTTTTGTATATGAAGTTTACGAGAAAAAAAGTTATAGAAAAATTTCTAAGATGTCTTGTTTGGAGAAGTGAAACCCTAGGATCATAGCTTTGATGCCAAATGTTATGTTGAAAATTCCTTCAAAATGATAAAAGTAAATGAATACAATATAGTTCAAATGGGAGACCTCCTTTTATAATGAATACAATGTATAAAGATGAGATGAGATGATCATAAGACTAGGTCTCCTTCGTTTATATATAGGAGACAAATAGTACACTTATAATGAAAGGGTATAATGAAAGGTTTTGTATTCCATAATAATGTAACAATAAAAATTTAGTAACTCAATATATAGGGATTAATAAGTGGTTTTAGGGTTAACATGAAGCTTTTCTAGGGCTTAACAACAAATATGTTTTGCATTCATATTTTCATGCTATGAATATGGATGGTGTGGATATTATTTTGGGATATCCATGGATGGAATTCATTGGTACAATGAATGTCAAAGTGAAAAAGAAGTGATTGAATTTTTTATACAAGGAAAATAAAATTTCATTGCAAGATATATCTCTTACTAAGAAAGAAGGGCCCAAGGGGGCATATGAAGTCCTTATAGGAACACAAATCATAACACGTGATGACACATTAGATAAATAATATAAAGTTGAATAAGAAGAAGAGACTATATAAAAACTTAAAGAGAAGTCAATCGAAAGGTATAAAAAGGAAGAAGACACTAAGGAACTACATGTTAAAGAGTCAAATAAAGAATAATAGATGGTTAAAGTTATTGTATATCCACCACCATTACATATAGAAAAAACATCCTTTAAGGCAAGAGCATGAGCATCAACAAATTTACTATGGATCAACATGGAACCAAAGAGGTAACCAATAAGAAGACACATGGAAGACTAAAAATAATGCACATATATCATAGTAATACAATGAAGATATAAATCACACGAATAAACCAAAATCAAGATCAAGGAAAGGTCACAGTTGTACCCCATCTCCATATCTCACTAGTTTGGATGGATGCTCACGCTTGGTACTTGTTGACTACATTTCTCAATATGTCATATTATATGGCTTCATCCCATGTTTCTAGGATGAAACATGCCAAGGGGGATGGAATGTAATATACCTATGAGAGGATCATATGGGGTACCAAGTGAAGCAACTAAAGGGATAATGGAAGTAATGTGACTATAATAATGGAATATGTCCAATTTGTAATTAAAATGAAAGAATATAATAATAATGGGTATTTGGCATAAGGACCATAGGAATTTTCATGACAACATATAAATACACATTAGTATCATTGTATTGGATGTGTGTTGGATTCTATTATCTCATATCAAGCATAGGTTATGGAGTATTTTTCTCCATAAAGAATATTTGATGGCCCCTAATTTAAGGATTCTTCTCTACATATTCTTATTTTGTTCATAGTGGATGTTTTGGTATCTTTTGGTGTTTATGGGTTTATCTTGGAAGTTTTATGGTGGATTATTTCATATTCCTTTTAATTTTTAATACACAGACAAATCCATCTCTATGATTTTTCATACATGTATTAAAATAGAACCATTTTTGGTCATCAAATTTGGTGAAAAGTAGTCATGATAAGAAACCTCATTCCAGCAAAAATAAACTCATCACCCACTACCTTTACCATATTTTGTCTCCATTTTAAC
This sequence comes from Pinus tabuliformis, assembly GCA_031772625.1. Classification (NCBI taxonomy): domain Eukaryota; kingdom Viridiplantae; phylum Streptophyta; class Pinopsida; order Pinales; family Pinaceae; genus Pinus; species Pinus tabuliformis. The sequence continues at coordinate 752,996,348 of CM062807.1, read as the reverse complement.
TAATAAAACCATTCAAAAGGCATTTTTATCATTTTCCTTCAATTCTTGAATTTTATCAAATTTTATGCATTGTTAATATGTTTTTACCAAATTTTGCAGGAAACTAGGTGTTGTGATCAATTTTCCTTCATTGAGATATATGCAAGAAAGGTGGGAAAAAATGAAAACATGGGTTTTTTTCCATGCTTTCCATAAATGGATTGTGTCCTATTGGTTTTAATGAAAAATACCTTGCATAGGCCCGACCAATGCATGGTCAACTTAGCAAATAAATAGAAAAATACATTATTTTAACGAGAAAATCCACCCAAAATTCATGAGCTCTCGATTTTACACAATTTGGGAGTCGCTCACAGAATTTATTTACTAGTGGTTTTCTACACATTAGGTACCATTACCATGGCTTTCCATGGGTTATAGACAAGTTTCTGGCATTAGGGGCATAGTTACACTTTTAAAGGAATTATAGTTGGTTCTCCAAACATCATCATCTCCAACCACATGGAAAATCTGCTTAAAAATGGCATTCAAGAATTGTGGCTCAATGTTAGGCCATTCAAGGCTTTGATTTATCTTCTCAACCCATTCATTATGATGCAATTAATCTTGGCCTAACACCAATCTATCTTTGAACCTCACTAATTACTACCACCCTCCCTAGTTCAACAAGATAATTATATTTCTCTCCTAATCTATAGGCTTCCTCCCAATGTATCATGTATCACTCATCCACCCTTGTACCTACCATTATTCTTTGCAAGTCATCATGGTCTTCAAGAAAGGAGGAACTTGGTGCATGTGTTCAAATTTATGAACTTTGAACAAACTAAAAATCAAGGAGAAGAATCCCATTCTAGTCATTCATTACCTTTTGGATGAACTCAAGCATGCTCAATTATTCACTAAACTTGTTCTCTACTTGGGATATCACCAAATTGCATGAAGGAGGTTGATATTCCTAAAACTGCTTTTCACACCCATGAAGGCGATCATGAGTTCTTACTTATTCCCTTTGGCATTTACAATGCACCTCCCACATTCCAGAGTCTCATGAACAAAGTATTTAAACTCCTTTTGTGTCATTTTGTCCTTGTATTTTTTGGTGACATATTAATCTCTGGTAAAAACTAGAAAACCCATGTCATGCATGTGGGTCGCATCTTACAACTATTTGTTGACCATCAACTCTTTCTTAAGTGGTCCATATGTTCCTTTGTCCCTTTTGTGAAATATTTGGATTATATTTTTAGTAATGATGGTGTGCACGTGGAACAAAATAAAATTGAAGCAATGAAACATTGGCCTTACCAAAAAACTATTGAAAGTTTAAGAGTTTGCCTTGGTCTCGTTTTTTATTATAGAAAATTTGTAAAGAACTATGGTAAGATTGTAGTTCCACTGACAACCTTGCTAAAAAGAATTCTTTTAGGTGGAATGACACCACAGAATGAGCCTTCTAGGACTTGAAGAGTGCTATGTGCACAACCCCAATATTCACTCTACCCAACTTCACTAAGACATTTTTTTTGAATTTAATGCCTCGAATAAAGGCATCAAAGCACTACTCATGTAAGAAGGATGACTATTGTCTTTTAGTAGCTAAAAAATATGAAAGAGACATTTGGGAAAACCAACATATGAAAAGGAGATGATGACTATATTGCATGTTGTATAATTTTGGTATCCATACCTACTCAAGCAACATATCTATTGATTTTTCCTTGACACTTCAAAGTTAGGTCTATTTCTAAAACATGATCACAAACACACTAAAATGTCACAACACCAAGCACTTTTCACAACGGAAATGTAACAACAATGAATCAATGAAGTACACAATAGATTTGCGAACCAAAACTTGCTTGAATTAAAAATTTAATACAATAAACATAGGGCTTCTATACGAGGGCAATTTTCCCCGATACAAGGAGAAATAGGGCTTGATTTCAAAAACACTTGACTAAAATATGGCCAAGAGTGAGAAAAAACTTGATTTACTTGCTAAAGAAGCGCTTACACCACCCTTTTCACTCCACTTGTCTTAAACACCTGACAAGTCCTTTGGCACCTATACTTGTAGAGAATATGCTCTCCAATACCTTTGCCCTAGCTTCTCACAAGGTCCTCTACTGCTTTAGATTTGCTTGCACATACCAACTCCAACAAACTGCCTCCTTACAATGATTTTCCTCCTCCATTTTAGTCTTACGTTCCCTTTATCCCATGAAAGGTACCCCTCATGCATCCAATGAATAAATAAAGAGATCCCTCTTGGGGTTTTTTGCCAACAACTTTGGGTACAAATCCCATCACTTGGGTACATTGCCCACAAAACCAAATTTATGTGGGTCAACTCCTCATAAACCTAGTACCTAAGGAGTTGTGGGAGTACCACCGAAGCTGCACATCTCAACACTCCCTGTTATTGAGGGAGGTACTTCCACTGGCGACACTAGCCCAATATTTAGTGTCCAACACAGTAGCATAACCTATATAATGAACCACACTATCCTTGGTAGTGTTCCTACCACCAGAAGCCTCTTGCTTCTTCTTCTCATGATAGGCCTTCAACCCATTCCATGGTTCCTTCTTTCCAATTGTAGAAGTCTCCTTACTCCCCACTGACCATGCACTCTTCTTAGGTTGTAGATTCTTTGTCTAAATCTACAAAATCTTGCCCAAACTTGACTTCTTCTAAGTCTCAAGAATCTACTTCTTCCCTTGATCTATAGTATTTCCTTTCAACCTATATAGACCATGATCCTTAACTCAAATGATAGGTCAAGCAGAGTTAGAGCCTTTGGGTTTGAGAATCGCTTTCCCATCTCAAAATATCACCTAAAACCTCTTTGCCTCGTCACTGAGATAGGAAACATGTTGTACTTGAGATTTGGTACCCACAATACATCTTGAAATCATAGAAGCCCACCCACTCCATCCTAAATGGCACAACACTTGACCCTTTGATAGCTTTTTGAATCTTTTTGTCAACCTCCACGTGCAACTACGAGTTCATTTAGTAAGAGTCTGAAAAAAATTCCCGTGAGCCTATAATATGCTTCGACGCTCCACTATCCACATACCATGCATGCTCGTTAATAATATCCTCAAATAAATGATAAACCAGAGGAAAGTCCTCCTCCAACTGTTATAGACATTTTTGTGCCTTACTACTCTAAGCATGAAATGTCCATAAACCAAGGGCTCCTAAGTCCCTAAAAGTGTTGTTCTAACTCCTAAAGGAACAAGGTCAACAAATTACAGCTTCTCCCAGAAGTTCTCCACCAGAAACTGCTCAGAATCAGTCAAATCAGGATCATTTCAGCTGCTCCACTAGCCAAGTGCGTTGCATAGCACCCAAGTCCACTAGCTAGGTGCGTTGCAACGCACCTAAATGCACTACCAGGGTGCGTTGAGCGGGAAATGACAAGTGGCAGAGTCATTCCACGAGGTGGAGAGACAATGGAAGCTTCCAGAATCTTCTCCAATGACACTTGCCTCACTGAATTCGACCAAGGATGAGTAAGAGGCTCTCAGTCTCCAAGTGGAAGCAAGAACTGACAGAGAGAAGACACTAGTCAAATCATAAGCTGACTCATACTCCTTGCATACATCTATATATGGATCCCTCATCCCAGAGATCCAGAGGCTGGAATTTTGTACATTGCAAAGAATTGCTGTTGGTTTTGAGATAGATATCAGAGTATTGGGTGATTTATGCTTTGTTGGAGGTGAAGAGGGGCTTCTTTGCTGGGAGGTTGATGCTGGATCAGGAATCATCGGTTGTAACTCCTCCTGGATCTTCTTGTTATATCAATAAAACTATTTGAGTTTCTCCTACATGCTTGTGTATCATTGATGCTTGTTACATTTGTATGTTTAGCTTAAATCTGATCCTAATCTATTTATGAATATAAATCCATGTCTTTGTGTAGTTTTCTTCTTCTGTGATCTTACAGGAACTTGGTGAAGCTGGGCAAGTAAGGAAGCAGGTAGCTGGAAGCTGTCAAAGAAGAGAGAGATTGGATCAAAGGACTAGCGCAAGACACAGGTTGGTTCATCCTATTCCTCTTTGTTTATAGTTCATAAAGAAGAATACAAAAGTAGTTTTCTCTGTTTGTTTCTAAGGTAACTATCACACCTTAGTGGGATAGAGTCATTCTGAATAGACACTTATCCCGATAACAAAATGGCGACTCCACTGGGGACGATTGTCTAGTTAGTTTGTTTGTGTTTCTCTTGTTGTTTGTTTCATAAACTTAGAAGTAGCAAATCGAACTGCATTTGCCATTAACAAATGCAAAGTAGACATCTGCTGCTTCAATCCATTCACTGGATCTGTTTATGATTTGAACAGCTGATTCACAAATGATCTGATTGCCCTTTGTGATAGCTCTTAGACCTTCTTTAAATCTACCCTCTGATTGTGCATTACTGATTGCTTTTACTCGGCCAAAAACCATAGATTAAACTGCAAACCGTGACCCAGAACCCGGATAGAATTCTCGTTTCTGCCCCAGCGCAGGTACTGTGAAGAGTTCCTGCATTTCAGCGCAGTTCCCGAGAGGGAAACCTACATTGCAATCCAGTTTCTCTGTGTAACAGGTGCGCTGATCAGCCTAGCCTTGTGCAGCTGAGGTTCTTTGCTTCATTTTTTTTCAGTTTTGTCTCTGATTTTTGCAGCCTGTGATCAGTGTATGTGTCTGTTTAAAAACCCCTTTTCCTTGTTGTAATTCCACCTCCTTTGTACAAAAAGACTGTAGATGTTTTTGTGTGTTTGTTACGTCATTTACAGTTTTCCATTGCAAAAGTAGAGTAGTCATACTGTCGTCCTTTGATTCAGATCTGTCGCAAGTGTCGATTTTGATCATAGGAGAAAGTTTATTTGCTGTTGACAGTCGATTATGCTTTTACTTTTGCCTTTGGTCTGAATTTGTGACTTTCTAGTGTCGAAACGAGTATTTATTTCAAAATCATAAAGTGTTGTAATCATCTCTACCTTTTGATTTCGAAAAGAAGCTTGTTTGTGTTTGTCACTTGAAAGCAAATTCAGATTTGTACATCAACTTTCTTTTTAGGCATCAATATCAAGAAAGTAAAAAACAAAACACATGCATGTGCATTTGCATATTGACAGTCTGTTTGGCTTGATTTAGGAAAAGTGCATTTACAGTGTGCTCTTTGCTCTTTGCGAAAAGATTGTGTCTTTCTTTTCCCCTTGTAGCTAGGATTTTCATTGCTGAAAAGAGATAAAAGTTTGTTTATCATCTTTAGATTGCATTTTAGGAATTACATCTACATCTCGTGGTGATCCCAAAAGGCAAACTTCATAAGAAAGATCAAGTTAAAATAAACTCAATGAACTTAACAACGCTTTGGAACTTAACGCACAACATTTAGAGGTCTAGGCTAGAGACGTATTCGGGCGTCGTAAAGCCTGGTAACTGTTGTCCTCACTGATGGTTGGGTGATTCCTCCACTTTGAGACGATAAGTGCCAGTACGGACTTGTGCTCCCACGTACCGTCGGGTATATATTGGGAGACCCCTATAGGCTTAAAACCTTTTATCCATAGGAAGCCGTGTCGGCCGCCCTACTGATCGCAATGCATCGAACACAGCATTCGGGAAGATTGACTGCTGTACCGTAAAAAGTATTCTGCAGTTTTGCGATTGGTTTGGTACTCCCTCTACCTAGACCTCCAGAGCAGTCCCTTTCGTTCCTTTTCAGACTCCTTAACAGAAAAGGTCCATCTGAGCACTTGTCACTTCAGGCTCATTAAAAATTGAAGGAGACTAGAGTCATCTTTTGTTTTTTCTCGACTCTTAAAAACTGAAAAAACAAGTTGTGTCAAAGCGTGTTAAAATTTATTTTAAACGAAATATTCATACCCTTTTCCTACATTGATCTTGGGTTGAGAAAATGGAGCCTACCAACCAAGGAATTCCCCTTGGTGGAAATCCTAGTCCCTTCTCCTCTTGGGGAGATGTTGGTGCGCCCCATATGGCCACATTGTCGCTTCCAGGACTGACAATTGGCTTGCCAGTATGGCTCTTCTCAACCTCTGTCGTTCAGAACACCACTATTCCTGAACAATCGAATCAGCAATTAGACGAGTCCAGAGTTGCCCACCAGCCTTCTACTTCCTCTAATTCTTCATCTCCTCCTTCCTCTTCGCTTGATGGAACTGGTAAAACTAAAAGCCAAGTTCCTAAGGAGAAGAAGGAAAAGAAGAAGAAAGAGAAGAAGAAGAAGGAGCCAAAGGCAAATGTGGGAAAACGAGTGTCGTCTAACGAAAATCCACACACTGCACCGACCAGGCCTAAATCGGCATGTGTCATTTGCAAAGGAGACCACTTTCACAGAGATTGTCCTTGCATCCCCCGGATACTAAGGGACTAGTCTTCTCGTTTGCACAATCCGGTGTCATCAACCTCTGGTGATCATGTTGAAAGCACACCGTCAACTAGTGAAAGTGAAGCCCCAGGACAAAAAGGGAAAGCTAGATTTCCTTGTAAACTGTGTGAAGGCAATCATGCCCTCCACCACTGTCCCTTCTTAGACGAAGCTAAAAGAGTTTTGGATGATCGTCTGGTTTCACCGTTACGACTTCCTCCTGGATATAAAAAAGCCGAGTCCGTCACTAGTTGAGAATCCAGCTGGCCCGCTCAGGTGGTCGGCTGAAGCGCCTATCATTGAAGATAAACCAACTGAATCCATACCAGACGAAAGTCAAAAGGTCGAGGCGACAGTTGAACCGGTCTTGCCTTCAGAGGTTTTATCTTCGAATGATACAGTCACTGAAGAGAACAAGGATGACATCGTCCAAATTCTCTTCATCAACACAGACTCCGACGAACATGGGGGCAATCTACCCATTCCTTTACCACAGGAAGGAAGTTCGTCAGAGCCATACCCGGCCGTCTACTCGGTCCCACCTCCAAGCAACCTAGTTGTCTCCTTCGACTGGAATCAACTAGGCAGACCCCGTTTGCCAGCAAGCATACCATTCCGAATTATCGTTCAAATATATAGAATGGTCATGGCTGGTACCATCATAGATGAGGGGGCTTCTGTGAGTATCCTTTCCTCTATTGCTTGGAAAGCGCTTGGTTCGCCATCGCTTTCGCCTGAGATGAGAAATCTGACAGGCTTTGATAAAGGAACCAGTCGACCTTTAGGGATCCTTCCCGATGTGCCCATAACATTGAGAGGGAAGACAGTTCGCATGAACGTAATGGTAGTTCAAGGACCCTTGGATTATAACCTACTCCTTGGACGAGACTATATTTATTGCATGGGAGCCATCGTCTCCTCACTCTTTAGAGTAATGTGTTTTCCACACGAAGGAAGAGTGGTCAAGCTCGTGGACCAGCTTTCATTTCCCGGATCATGCATAGAAAATAGTCATATACCATCCCTAAATGGTCTCTTCACACAAGAAATGTCTCAATCCCCAGTCCGTCCTCCCGATAAGCGCGAGTAATTCGGAGGGATATGACTGAAACCCAGGGGGCATGCGTCCTGGTCTGCTTCGGCAGGAAAACTTCGGGTATAGGGTAGGTTTCCGCGGGAGAATATGACTAGTCTGTACCCCGTCTGTCAGTGGAAGAGGGGTTATTCTAGAATAAGATTCTCTTGTCAAAGTTATGTGAGTTGGCGGGCATCGTCACTCACCTTTGTTTATCTCGGTAGACATCGCCAAAGAAGTGTTTTGTTTACGCCGTAAATAGAACAATCTTTGGGTAACCTGTAAGAGGTAGGCCTCTCCCGATAGAACAAATGTTTTGTCTGCAAATTGAGGGGTAACCTTGAAACCATATTTTATACCTGGGGGCATGCAAACCTTTTGGAGTGCAAGCAAAGAGCGATTATTTATCTGTTTTTTGGATTAGTCGTTTCCTAACTTGCATAAAGAAAGGATGTGGGGCAAAACTCTAAAAGTTGCCGTTTCTATATGAGACATTCTTATCATATGACTGGATTAATCGAGCAGTTTTAGCACATAGTTCAAGCTCGTTAAAAAATAAACATAAGACATGAGCAAATGTTTCCATCTGCGTTTAAGCTCGTTAAAAAATGAACTATTCCCTGGTAAATAACCATCGTGAATGTAACATTTCAGCGATTAAAGCCTTGGTCGTGTTTGCACCGTCACCTCCACTTTTCCATTGGCCGATCATTCAGCTCCATTTGATTGTTTACCCATTTTGAGGAACAGCTGCGAAGAGTGATTTCACTAGCCATCCTTGTGACACTGCCGTGATTGGAAAATTCCAAATCTTACCTGGAATCAGCTGCTACCCATTTTATCACTCGTTCCTCAAAAGACGAGTCTTCTTTAAGCTCTTTTCAACTGACTCGTAAAATATGAAAAGATTGCCGAGTTTTGGCCTTCCAGCTTGTTAAAGCGACAGGAAGTGCTATCCCTCCTCTAGATTTTAATCTTTTTGGACCTGAGGGATTATTGCACAAAAAGATCGAGCGCTTGTTTTGTTCGGCTCGTTAAAGCTAATCGAAAATTCATCCCTTCTGTATTGTTTTATACTTTTTCGGACTTAAGGGATTAGATGACGAAAAAGGAATTTTGGAGTTACCTTTACGTGCCTTTTCAGACTCTCTAAAAATGAAAAGGACCGAGTTATCTTTGTCGTTAGACTCGTTAAAAAGATTAATAGCAACAAACTTGTCTTTAGACGAGAACGAGTTTCACTATCGCTAGGCTCGTTAAAACATAGCGATGGGTTTGCCCGAAGGGCAAATTATAGAACAAGCATATGTTATCCTCCTCAAACTTGACAAAAATAAAAAGGTACTGGTCAGCAATGACTGGGGAAAAATTGGGAAGAAAACTCAAAGAATCTTTATTGGTAGCAAGTCGCTCTTGAACATGACACTTCCACTCCGTGCCCGAGTCGGGTTGGGTTGTTTCATTCACCGGTCACATCACCATGGTCACGCCATACCATCCACATTTGGGGTAAATGCTACCAATCCATCACATAAGTGTCACCGACATGTTCAAGAGAAGTCATCCAGAGAAGTCACCTGTGTCCCATCCACTACCATACATTATACTTCATTCTTTCATGACCGCCATCCTGAACCATATATCATCAGATCGTTTTCACCTCCATCAAAATCATTTGCTCCGTTCCGTGTCATTGATGTGGGATTCATTAAGGCCCTCCTTTGATGGATCACTTCTTGTCGACATCAGCTCATTATCCAAGAAGTTGATCTAGGAACACCCCGTTCAGTACTTTGAAGATTGCATGCCTCAATGGCAAGTTTCTCACTTCCGGCGACAGGTATACATCAATGACCTTCGACCGAAAGATTTTGCGTGGTGTTCGACGCCAAGTCCTTTATTCACACCACGTGAATTGTACTGCAGTACCTTGAGGGTCATTATCATTATCGGTGATTCCTCTCGCGCTTGTTAACAGTTTACATCATTGACTGGTAATCAAGCGATGTCTTTCCATGTTCGACTTCAAAACATTTCTCACATGGATCGACTTGTACTTCGAGTGAAGATCGAACGAGATTGAAGACCTCGGATCTAGTTTCATCCATCCGGGCTGCGATATATATTCAGGAAAATAAATACATTGAAATGTACAACATTGCAGCACAGATAATCATCCTACCAAAAGGATGATGGCTCTATCAGAATCATCAGTCTACCATCAGACGATTATCTGTCCTATGTACATGAAAATGAATTTATAAAGCTGAGCATGGGGATGCCCGCCTCAGCTAGATCATGAAAGCAGTATGAAGATAATGTATTGTATTGTATCTTATTACAGGTTTCCTCCCAGCATTGAAAGAACTTCGGATCCTCCTAATAAAGCATTTCACCCGATAAACGGCCTCATACTTTAGGGGGCAACTGTTATAGACATTTTTGTGCCTTACTACTCTAAGCATGAAATGTACATAAACCAAGGGCTCCTAAGTCCCTAAAAGTGTTGTTCTAACTCCTAAAGGAACAAGGTCAACAAATTACAGCTTCTCCCAGAAGTTCTCCACTAGAAACTGCTCAGAGTTAGTCAAATCAGGATCATTTCAACTGCTCCACTAGCCAAGTGCGTTGCATAGCACCTAAGTCCACTAGCTAGGTGCGTTGCAACGCACCTAAATGCACTACCAAGGTGCGTTGAGCGGGAAATGACAAGTGGCAGAGTCATTCCACGAGGTGGAGAGACAATGGAAGCTTCCAGAATCTTCTCCAATGACACTTGCCTCACTGAATTCGACCAAGGATGAGTAAGAGGCTCTCAGTCTCCAAGTGGAAGCAAGAACTGACAGAGAGAAGCCACTAATCAATTCATGAGCTGACTCATCCTCCTTGCATACATCTATATATGGATCCCTCATCCCAGAGATCCAGAGGCTGGAATTTTGTACATTGCAAAGAATTGCTGTTGGTTTTGAGATAGATATCAGAGTATTGGGTGATTTATGCTTTGTTGGAGGTGAAGAGGGGCTTCTTTGCTGGGAGGTTGATGCTGGATCAGGAATCATCGGTTGTAACTCCTCCTGGATCTTCTTGTTATATCAATAAAACTATTTGAGTTTCTCCTACATGCTTGTGTATCATTGATGCTTGTTACATTTGTATGTTTAGCTTGAATCTGATCCCAAGCTATTTATGAATATAAATCCATGTCTTTGTGTGGTTTTCTTCTTCTGTGATCTTACAGGAACTTGGTGAAGCTGGGCATGTAAGGAAGCAGGTAGCTGGAAGCTGTCAAAGAAGAGAGAGAGTGGATCAAAGGACTAGCGCAAGACACAGGTTGGTTCATCCTATTCCTCTTTGTTTATAGTTCATAAAGAAGAATACAAAAGTAGTTTTCTCTGTTTTTTTCTAAGGTAACTGTCACACCTTAGTGGGATAGAGTCGTTCTGAATAGACACTTATCCCGAACATTCTTGAAAAGTCATACAACTCTCTTGAAGATATAGTAGCCCCAACTATCTCCTTCCTTTTCTCATTATCTCCCTTCTTCTTGCATGGACACTTGCCTTCATAATGACCATACTCACCACATGTATAACACTTTAGCTTGCTCAATTAATTCTTAGCTTTTCCCTTCATTTTTCCTACAAGAGACATTCTATCTTCAACAAAATTCTTCTTCTTGTGAAGATCCTCATCCCATAACTCTTCTTGGATGAAGCCATCCCATAACCTATTCCAATCTGGAAGCTTATCTCAAGTGTCTATCCCTTTGATAAATAACTTCTATTCCTCAATAAATCACTTCAAATAATTCCTCACTAGCTTAGAATATAGAATATTATCTCTGATCAAAATTATCTCGTCATGAACTTGATAAAGTCTCGTCAGATATAGACCCACACCTTCACCATCCAACATCTTGGTGCTATTAAACTTTTGTCTCAATACCAAGAACTCATTATTATTCTTATTTTGGAACAAGTCCTAAATATCCTTCAAAATATCTTGTGTAGTGTTCTTCCTGGTTAGATGAGGTATCAAGTGATATTTAACACCATCTAGGATGATGAGCTTAGCCTTTGCATCCAACTCCTCATAAACTTCCAACTCCTTAGGGTTCAATGGATTTTGAAACTCCTTGTAAAAAGAGTGCTATTTCTTATTCACCAACATGACCAACTTGATCCTTTCCTTCCAAGGACTATAGTTGGACAAGCCATCCCATATATCCTCGTACCTAAAACTAGTGACCAAATTTTCCATGTTGTTAGTCCTTCAACTACATGAAAATCAACTCCCTCTTGAGTTGTTCATTGTGCACACTCTAATTTAGTTGTCCCTTGAAAGTAGCTCTGATACCATCTTGATTTTTCCTTGGCACTTTAGAATCAGGTCTATGTCTAAAACACAATCACAAACACACTAAAATTTCACAAAGCCAAGCACTTTGCATAGCAAAAATGTAGCAATAGTGAATCAATGAAGTATACAATAGATTTGAAAACCCAAAACTTGTTTGTGTTATGAACTTAATAAAAAAACATAAGGCTACTGTATTAGGGTCTGTGGCCCTTGAAACTAGCCCCGGTACAAGAAAAATAGGGCTTGATGTCAACAACATTTAACTAAGAATCTTCCCAAGAACAAGAACAAACTTGACTTACTTGTTGAAGAAGTGCTTACATCAACCCTTTCAATCCACTTTTCTTGAACACTTGGCAGGTCCTTTACAACCTATCCTTGCAGAGAATATGCTCCTCCAATACTTCTTCCCTAGATGCTTACAAGGTCCTTTGCTACTTCATATTTTCTTACACATACCGACTCCAAATTTTTAATACACCCCCTTACATAACTAGGGGTGGTCACTATGTTAACCTGAGATTCAATGTGTGGTTGAGAGAAATGGTGTAATTTTTTTTCTTTATGATTCATCCTTCTCTAGAAAATGATTAGTTCAATTAGGTGTACACAATTTAGAGAAGCATTTTCTCTCTAGAGTTCAAGAGCATGGTGACCCCTAAGGATGCTTTGTCCTTTTCCTCAATGATTCATTGTTCTCTAGTTAATGATTAGATTTTTCCATTTATCATTCCTAATAAGCTTTAAGGGAAGTTTATAGGAACTCATGAGGAAATCATTTTTTTAGTTTAATATCTCCTACAAAATTGATTTCGTGGTGCTAATATCACCACTCCTATGGACACAATTTTGGGCTTACATCTCTTAACTAATTCAATTCTTGTGAGTTTAAAATCACCACATTGGTGGGCACAAATTCTAAGTCTAATTTGTCGTTAATTAAAAATATTTTTGTAATAGTATAGCATGGGGGCATAACCATGGCAGATCCCATGCCTGTACCAACCATGGAAAAAAATTCATCACCCAAGGAAACCAAACAAAATTTTCAAGGAAGCCACAACACATCCCAGTTGCCATACCTAGTGGGTAAATATCCAAAGAGTCTATGCCTTTAGTAGAAGCTATCTCTATCTTTAATTAATCGCTGTTAAGTCAATTTAACGATTTAATTATCTTGCTAGTGTGAGAGGCATTGATAGTTGTTGAGAGTCTCTCTTTGAAAAAATTTGATAGCCATGGGGTGGCACTTGCAACTATGATAGATGGTTAAGTAGACATGCATTTTTGGTAGATATTGAAAGTATTTTTAGATTGACAAGATGGTTGTAATAACTCCTGGTTGATTTTTCGTGTAAATAAAATAAGACCAAGGTCATGGGACACATATTCCAATCTTAATATTGGGAAAAACACTTTAGTGGGCATCGCGTGTGATTAATTAATGGCCATGGAAATTGGTAAAGGAAGTGGCAAAGGAAAAGAGGTAATAATTGAAATTTAATTATGAAAATAAAGGAAAATAAGAGAAAACAAAGGTGAAGCGACACATTTTTTCATGCTAAGGAAATTAGAGGAAAAATGAAGGAAAATGAAGAAAATAGAGACATCAGTGATAAAAAGGCTTCAAAGAAACATGTGCTAGCTTTTCTAGTTTTGATTTCAGCTAACTCCCTCATTCTCTCATACTCTTTCACATTTAGAGAAATCTTGGAGCATTCTTAGAGCACTCTAGTATTCACTTGGATTGGAGAAAGAAAGAAAAGGAAAGCAAGGGAGTGCAAGGGAACAACTAGATCAATAGCTACAACTGCATTTCTTTGTAGGAAACAAGTTGCCTATGTGATTTAATTGTTGATTTCTGGATGCATGGTATATGCATGTGATTCTTTGGTTATGTGTTTTCATTGGCATGGAGATTTTCCTGGAGTGACAGTGTTTAGCCTTGCCTTGCCATTTCCTCGATAACCATCGTGGTCTAAGTTTCCCACTTATTTTTATGTTTGGTGCTCAGGTTCTCTATGGTTGTGGGTTGGAAAAAATTCTCTAGAAGCCCTAGAACAACTTGGGTTGAGTTGCTAGTTCCTAGAGCCATTGGTTGGAAAAAGTTCTCTGGAGCCCTTGGTGAGTTGAGTTACTAGTTCTTGGTGTTGCGGTTGGAACAAACTCTCTGGAGCACTAGAAGTTTGCGGGTTGAGTCACTGGTTCCTGGAGCGCTGACAACTTGGGCAGAGACCGATCTAGTTGATGTTAGTGATTTATGGACTATAGAGGTGGAATCACTGTGGTTGAGGGTTAAGGTGGTTTGGCCTATGGAAGCCTTGGTTGGTTTTACTTTGGTTTATTCCATGAGATCCCACATTCATGCTTGGAATATGGCATGAGGTGATTGGCTTAAAGAGATATTTGGTTTAGCCCAATCTATGGTAGGGCGGTACATGGAAGTCCCTGACTTGGTTGGAAGTACGACCTATTTTTGTATTGTGATTTATGAACACTTGTACTGGTTTTCATGTTGACATCATGGCTGATTTTCCATCGTTTCTATGTTGGTTGTTTGTTGGTTATATGATGTATTTTATCTATGGATCTTGTCATGATTTGATAAGTTATCAAATGCTTGATGAATGTATGGACTAACAAGTGCTATTGTAGCTAGATGGAGAGGATTTCGAGCCTTCTTGGTGATTCTCAGATAAATATTATTAGTATATGATTAGATATGCATTCATGATCTGTAGCTTACATATTTACCATATATTTGATAAAATGTATGTTATGGATTAGGCATATTGGGGTTAATTTATTCCTTGAGTTTTTATTGGATGACTTTGTCATTACCTTTGATTGCATTATGGAAAGTTTCAGGCAATTCTAGGCAGTGGCCTAGAGGCTGGACTGAAAAGGTGGCATAGATCCCGGAACTGCATGCTCAAAACTGGAAGATTTAGGTCATAACCACACATAAGTAAGCATGTGAGTGAAATTATAGGCTTCCAACCACATGGATGTAGTGTTAAGGGTGCGGTTAAGGAGCTAGATCAAAGAAAAAGGTTCCAGTTTAGGGATTGATCACTTGGGGTGGTTGTTCAACTTTTGAGTGATCTATAGTCCCCGTGAGATGTCAATAAGTGTTCAGTTTGTAGGCCCCGCTTCCTTAACTAGAACTTGGAGGTCAAGTCATTTCATACTGACACTTGCCTCATGTTTACCCTGACAAGCTTGTGAATTTGGGTAAATGTGGGGTGGGGCGTTATAGGGCGTTATCAGAGCTTCCAAGTTTAAACACTTGGACTGGATGGGCTAGATGTGATTTTTATGCATGCAATTTAGTTGTCAATATGTTTGTTTTGCATGCATTGGGATGGTCATTGTTGCAACCTTGTGTCATCATGGTGATGTTGATTTTGAGATGATTGATATGTTGATGTCATTATGTATATATGTATATCATGCTAATTTGGACTGAATTGTGTAGATGAGATGACCTCCCCTCAAACACACTGAGGTATGCTTTTATTTGGTTTATATAACATGACATGTTTGCAGGAGATAGAAGATCATAGATGACAAGCATAATGGTTGATAATAGTTCATGTGACTCTCCTTACCGATCAACTAATAAGCAAGGAGATTAGTACTTCCTTGATTTCGCATACACGTTGAGAAGTCTAAAGACAAAGATCAAAAGTGGCAAGGCAGATAATAGTAGGTTGGTTGAGGTGCAGGAAAAACTTGCTAGAGCTCATAAAAAGAAAGTAGAGGTTAAAGCAGTGATCCTTCAAAGTTGACTAGATTTGCAGAGATAGGGACAACCAAGGATCAATCATGGACAAGAGGAAAGGACTAATGGAGCATATGGTAGTAGATCTTAATCAGGATATAGGTTGGAAAAGGATGATACAGTTAGAGGTGGCAGATGGTTGGATACACCTGACATGAGAGGTAGTGGTTATGGGTTCTATTCTAGTTCTGGTTCAGAGAGACATCATGGTCATCACCAACATCATCTTTTTAGGAGGAGTGAGAAGCTATACTTTCCAGATGAGTTCAAGAAAGCCAATAATCCTACATTTTATAGAAACCGAAAGATACAGAAGAATGGCTACTTGGGATGAGAAAGCTTTCTGAGATGCATGATTATTTAGAGAATATCAAAGCCAAGATAGTTATTTTCAGTCTCAAGGGAAAAACGAATAGCTCGTGGGAAGATGTGAAGTGTGTAAGAGGCATCAAGATGAAGGAGTTGAGTTGGCATGAGTTCAAAATACTCTTCAAAAAGAAGTACTTGTTTGAGAGATATAACCATTAGAAAGGCTAAGGAGTTCTATGAGATTAAGATGGGTTCCATGATAGATGAAGAGTACGCAACCAAGTTTCTGGAGCTGCTGAGGTATGTTCCCTACCTCAAGGATGAGAAGACAAAGTTCCAAAGGTTCATCAGTGGATTTCCTTTAGCATTTAAAGATTATATTGAGTATGATGAACCTCAGTCATTGGAGGAACTCACTGGGAAGTTGAAGCATTGTTATGAGCAGTCTAAGCTTAATCAGGATTGGAAAGGTCATGGTAAGATGAAAGGACATAGGGATAAGAAGCAAGGAAGGCCTTAGGATTTAGGTGATAAGGAGAATGTGGAGCCTTACAAGAAGTTCAATGCAATTGAGAGAGGACATGGGTCTCAACTTGAGGAGAAAAATAAGGGCAATGCCATAAAAACCTTTGAGGTGTTGGAATTGTGGTAGAGAGAATTGCAGGAGTGAGTGTCCATCGCACCAGGGTGGCAAGCCTCAAATTTATAGTGCTCAGGAGGCACCAAGAGTTGGGGATGTTGGCCATAGTATTCCTTAGATTTATGTAGTGGTGGATAATAGGAAGACAAATCATCAAACATCCATTATCGATATGGAAGGTAAGATTTGTGATGAATTTGTTTCCATTTTTATTGATCCCAGATCCAATTATAGTTATATCAGTCTTGACTTGGTGGATAATTGTTTCTTGAATTAATAAGTGCATGTAGAATCTTGGTTGGTGAAGTTGGATATAGGGACCAAGATAATAGTTCATAATTGGGTGATATGTTGTGCATTTGAGCTGAATGGTATGCCTACATCAACACATCTAAATGTGCTTCCTTTGGGATCATATAGTATAATTTTGGGCATGGACTAGTTGTACATTCATAGGACTAATGTAGTCTACTATGACAAGGTTATTGAGTGTTTGGATGATGATTGAGAAAGGAGGTTTTTAATGGGAAATAAGAAGCATACATTAGTAAAAACGGTTACAAATATGCAAGAAAAACGTAGAGACTTGAAAGTATGCTTATTATTTGCACTGCACATTTCTAGTGACAAAAGGAAGGATGTTGAGGATGATGAAGTTTTGAATAAGTATCTAGTTTTACAACATTTTCATAGTGTGTTTCCTGTAGAGATTCTAGAGTTGCCTCCTCATAGAGAGGTGAAATTTTCTATTAAGTTTATGATGGGATAAGTACCAACATCAAAGACACCATACATGATGAGTAATCCATAGTTGGTGGAACTGAAGTTGCAGCTTAAGGAAATTCTTGATAAAGGATATATAGGGCCAAGTGTGTCACCTTGGGGTGCACCAAATTTGTTTATGAAGAAGAAGGATGGTACTCTCAGGTTGTTCATTGATTATAGGCAGTTGAATAAGGTGACTATCAAGAGCAAGTATCCATTGCCGTAGATTGATGATTTGTTTGATTAGTTGAAGTGAGTAGCAATGCTCTCAAAGATTGATTTGAGATTAGGATATAATTAGGTTCCCATCAAAGAAGAAGACATTTACAAGACCACATTCCGTACCAGGTATGGGCATTATGAGTTTGTGGTGGTTACTTTTGGTCTTACTAATGCTCCAACCATTTTCATGTGTTTGATGAACAATGTTTGCATCCTTATTTGGACAAGTTTGTGAAAGTATTCATTCATAATATATTGATATATTCTAAGAATGAGGAAGAACATGTAGAGCACCTTGCTTCAGTGTTAAGTGTTAAATTTCTTATTGTTCAATGCAATATCAATTACTTTAACCCAATTCAATACTTCAATTAGAAATCTTTCCAATCATCAACAGTAATTGAATATAGAACAATAAATGTAATGACAAAAGAGACAATCAACACATCAACAAGAGACACCAGGTTTGGTCAAAGACTAGGAAAAATCCCACAATG
This sequence comes from Pinus tabuliformis, assembly GCA_031772625.1. Classification (NCBI taxonomy): domain Eukaryota; kingdom Viridiplantae; phylum Streptophyta; class Pinopsida; order Pinales; family Pinaceae; genus Pinus; species Pinus tabuliformis. Next base: position 752,978,298 of record CM062807.1, on the reverse strand, counting down.
GGGGAAACCATTTGAAATTATTCTTCTTTTAGATTATTATAAAATGTTCAGCAGAGAGTACAATGAGCCCATTATAATATCATCCAACAACCCAAAAACATTAAGAAATATGTTTCCAACATCAAAATATATCAGAGGCAACTTTTCCTGTCTGCGGTTAACTGCGGTAAATGGTCAAGTTTCAGTCAAAATTCCCGATCTCATGGGGGAGGAGATGTGTGAGCAATTGAAGGCTTCCAATTTTTCCCTCGAGCCTACAAACCAGTGAGTGTAGTCGAATTTATCCTATGACGAGCCAATGACTATAACCCAAAACCCTAAAAATAGGTACAAGCCTCAGACCCTATAATTTCAGACCTTTGTGAACTTATTTTGTTGTCCCAACCTCAGACTTGTGCAAACTAATCATTGAAGAAGAGAAGAAGATGCTTGGTGATGTCCAAATGATATGTACTCTCGATCATTGTTAGGCATGAATATTTTTATTTTCTTCCCTGTTTGATTTTCAATCAAAGATTTGAACTCCTTGAACATTTTGAAGGCTTCATCTTTGTTCTTCAAATAATATATCCATGTCTTTCTTGAGAATCCATCAATTAAGGTGATATAGTAGAGATGGCCACTAATAGAATGCACAGGAATTTGAAGACATATGTCAGAATGAATGAGATGGAGGATGTCATTTTTCTTGTTCTCGCTAGAGGGAAATGGTTCCCTTGTCTTATTTCCACTGACACAACCTGGACATACTCCATCGTGATGGGCTTGGACTGTGGGAATATCTGATATCAATTTCTCCAATTTCGGAAGAGCATCATAATGTAGATGGGCCAATATTTAGTTCCATAGCTCGCTTAGATGATTAGTATCATGGACTAGTGTTAGAAGTGGTCTTCCATTAACCCTGCAGAGTCCTTTATATCTTTATCCCAATCTTTCCCTTGATGAAGGAAAACCTCATCCCTTTTTCTTCCAAACTGGATATTGATACCAATTTCTTCTTCAATCCTAACACATACATCACATCATGGAGTAGAGTAGATTCTACAAAATTCAAATGAAATTTGATGGACCCAAAACCTTTAACAGGATGAGTGGAGTTGTCTCCAAGAATGCTTTTCAAATTTGACTCCCTCTCTATCAAATTATAGAGAACTTTCTTATAACAAGAGAAGTCATGAGTGGCCCCACTATCAACCAACCAACTATCCCATGAATCCGTAGGAGATGAGCTAGTAAGGGCAGAAATAAGAATATATTTAGGTTGATTTGTAACATTTCTTTCATACCTAGAGAATCTTGACTTCTTTTGTGGACAACGATATTCTTCATGATCACTTTGAGCATCTCTTATTCTTCTTTCATCTCTTCCATTGATATCATTCCTTCGATCACCTCTTCTTCTTTGATCATTAAACCTATTGTTGTTTCTTATAGTATTGTAGCGTGGTCCATTGTTCTTCTCGGGGCAATATCAAGCATAGTGGCCTTTCTTATTGCAATTGTAGCATTCAATATGCAATAATTCCTTCCTTCCATTTGGATTTCGAGGAGGAGGATTTCTTGAATTTGATGGACCTTATTTTCCTTTCTTCTTCTTCTTTTCATGAGTAATGAAGGCAACAAGGTATCCTTCTTCATGCTTTTGAATCCTTCCTCTTGATATCATCCTTGATTCTTCTTGAGTGATATTTCCAACAATTTCATCAAATTATGGGATGACATTGTTGTTGCTTATAGTAGTAATAAAGGTTTACCAAATATGAGGGAGACCTTTTAGAGTCACAGTCACCAATTCCTTGTCAGGCACAAATTCCCCAACTCTTTACAATTGATATCTAAGACGAGATAACCTCATTATGTAGGATTGCATGAAGTCTCCTTTGTTCATCTTTGTATATTTGAGTTGATCTTTCAAGGAGACGATTTCATTGAAATTGTTGACTTCATACACACCAACTATCTTATCATACATGTCCTTAGACTTCCTCAAATTTCCAACATATGCAAGTAAATTATCTGGTTAACCATCAGTGATAATTTGCTTTGATTTCAACTCACCTTCATTGTACTTTTTCTTGGCAGCAAATCATTCTTCGGAGGCTCAGGTACTTTTCCTTTAGTGTATTCCAAAACATCATTGTTATCAGCTATGATCTCCAACCTTACTTTCATGCAATAAAATTGTATGAGTCACCCAACTTCTCATTTTCCTTGAAGAAGGAAGAAATCTTGACTTGACTAGATTGGATCCTTCAACTTTCCCAAAGATGATTGCTTCAATGCTTGTCTCCTTTTGGGCTTGTCCTTCACCTTAATCTTTGAAACCATGTTAAGTTTTCAGATTGTTCTATGTTGTATCAATTACTTTAGCCCAATTCAATACTTCAATTAGAAATATTTCCAATAATAATTGGTATTTCCAATCATCAACAATGATTAAAGATAGAATAATAAATGATATGACAAAAGAGACAATCAACACATCAACAAGAGACACTAGTTTTGGTCAAAGACCAAGGAAAAACCCCACAAGGGGGAAAACCATTTTAAATTATTCTTCTATGAGATTTTTTATAAAAGGTTTAGTAGAGTATACAATGAGCCCAATATAATATCATCCAACAACCCAATCACATTCAGAAATATGTTTCCAGCATCAAAATATATTAGAGGCAACTTTTCCCCTCTGCAGTTAACTGCGGTCAACTTTGGTCAACGGTCAAATTTCAGTCAAACTTTCTAATCACATGGAGGAGGAGTTGTGCGAGTGACTGAGGGCTTACAGTCACTCCCTTGAGCATGCAAGCCAATGAGTGTGGTTGAATTTTTATTGTGATGAGCCAACGACTATAACCAAAAACCCTAAAAATAGATGCAAGCCTCAGACCCTATAATTTTAGACCTTTGTGAACTTCTTTTGTCGTCCCACCCTCAAACTTGTGCGAACCAATCAATGAATAAGATAAGAAGATGCTTGGTGATGTCCAAATGAGCTTGAGGTCACTTATATTTATAGGCTTCCAAGGGTGACCAATTTACCATTAGGTCCGGCCTTTCCAAATGTGCATATGTGGGATTTTCTTCATAAGTACACTTTCCCTTGTCTAAATTTGATGATTTCAGGTCAATTTTGGACCTCTCGAAAAGAGGAATTCAATGCAATCATAATATCCATAAAATGAGCTGTCCAAATTTGAATTTGAACCTAGTTGTATAATTTAACATTAAGATTGTTGAGAGAGCATCAATTGTATGCCAAGCTCATCAAGTGAAATTTCTTTCAGACTAAATTTCATTACTTGTGACATTTTGTTTCCAGGGAAGGGATAGTAGTGGACCCGAAAAATATCAAAGCTATCATGGAGTGGCAAACTCCTAGGAATTTGGATGAGGTCAGATTATTCATGGGACTAACAGGTTATTACATGCGGTTCATTAGGAACGTCTCACAGATTACCTATCCTACTACACCCTTGTAGAGAAAAGGAAAGAAGTTTGAATGGACAGAGGAGTGTGAAACTAGTTTTGAGAAATTGAAGCATTTGCTTACAAATTCTCGAGTCTTGAAGATTGAAGATCCTAATAAAGAGTTCATGGTATGTACATATGCTTGCAAGAGAGGACTTGGTGGATTCTTGATTCAAGAAGGACAAGTGGTATGTTATGTGTTAAGGAAGTTGAATGAACATGAAAATAACTATTTGACTCATGATCTTGAGTGGTAGCTATAATTCATGCATTGAATATGAGGAGGCATTATCTTCTTGGTAGTAGATTTATTCTAATGAGTGATCACAATGTAATGAGGTACTTGTTTGACCAACCTAATTTGAATGCCATGCAAGCTGGATGGTTGGCTACTCTCAGTGAGTTTGACTTCAAGATCGGGTACGTCAAGGGAAAGGAGAACAAGGTTGTTTATGCTCTTAGTAGAAGAGTGCAGACGAATCACATTTCATCTCTGAGCTCTTATGGGACAGATTTATAGGAGTGGATCTTGCATGCAGGGCAACATGCTGAGCAATATCAACAACTGATGGTATTATATCCTTTTACCATCTTACAAAATATATTGATGAGAATGTTGGAAGTGACAACCTTACATTACAACTAGGTTCCTTTGTCCAACCTCTTGAAAAAATACCAATACACCTTACTCTGCTTTATTTCTCCTCAAATTTATCAAGATGGTTTCTCACTTCTATCTAGTCAAATTGGTCTGCATAGGCTTTAGTAGAATGTAGAGGACAACCCCTAGATACTGGCATATAAGGAATTCCCTAGATATCATGGACATATGCAAGGTTTTGAGGAGACATGAGGAGTTACTTTATCATGATTAAAGGTAAGCTTTGTAACATAAATATCCATCACAAATTATTCTTGACGCCTTGCAGTTCTCATCCATAATAGTATCTATATCTTGTCTCTTTTCCTAATTTCACCGATCCTATTGATCTTTCAAACCACATTCGAGATGAAAATCGTAGTCACATTTTTTTTGCAATAATGGGACCACATGCTACAGTCTGTTGCATCTATCACAAATGAAAACATGCTTTTGTGTAAGTACAAGGTGGATTTTATGTGGCTGTATTGATTTCTTTGGGATATTTATCAACAAGTTCTTTCATATCCTTCTGTTGTCTTTGGAAATGAGCATCAACGAATGGATAGGCCTTGGCCCCATGAACGGACACTGTGCTTCTGGCATTATTTGTCACAATTTCCCCTTTTAGACTAACCATAAACAAAGATGGAATGCCTCTAATACTGAAATACCATGGGAGATTATTCTTGGTTTTATCTCCAAATGGAAGAGCTAACCATGACATGCCTTCACAATAGTATTCCAAAAGTCTCTTGATCTTTGTCCATAGAAATGAAAACGATCTCAAAATATTCTCCTCTTTATTTGAGTTTGTTGTAAACCTTTATAAGCTGTGGAATGAAAATTCAGCAAGGAGGAAACCGATGGTTAGAGAAATAAAGACCAACTGTCTTACCCACCAACTCAGATACCAAGATGTGAGCACCTCCATGCTTGACAAAAAAATTGTGCATATCAGAAACCAAGAGTGGATCTAGGGTTCATGCTTATCATTTCACATTTCCTTCAAACTGAATCTCATCCAATCGATCTTTTGTAAATGGGAATATTTTATACCATAGTCTCATATATGGACCACTACATTAGTCAGTACTGTGTTCCTATCTGGACCTAAAATGATCAATATAGGGTTAAAAAAAACTTCGAAGTAGGGAGACAATTTCTTCCCAACGTTGTTTGCAAATGCAAAGCTAGCCATGACATACTTGCATAATACTCTTCAAATCCTTTATCCTCTTTTTCATGCAAGAGAAATGCAACCTTCTCTCTTTCAAAATCTCCTTGTAAATATCCACATGTTGTGGAGTGAAATTTCTACAGGGACCACACCAGTGGTTGATAAAATATAGACCCCCCATTTTTTCCTTGTAAGCCCAACAACCTCTCTTCAATAGTCTTGAGGAATTTTTTTGTGTGATAGTGACAGTCTTCCCAAGTTGCTGGCCTAGGTAGGATTTCTTCAGCCCATGAAATATTTTGAACTTTCCCCTGTCTCTTTGATTTATTATTTGGTTTTTCTTTTTCCATCCCTAGCCTATTTGTTTCTAACTACTAGAATATTGTAGGCCAATCATCATGGTGCCAATTAATATTCTATCCTTGATATTTTTCAACCTTTCCTTTGTTCATACATTTTAGCCTCCATGGTTGTCACCAAACAAGTCCAAATCCAAAGTAGTATCCACCCTCCATCTCAACTCTAGAATATGTTTCCCAAACTCAGTCTAGTAATTTATTTAATTTACAATAAAATAAAAAAGAGTAACCAGGGCTGTCACAAACCCCTCCCCCTTGGGGGAACACCATCCTCGATGTTCAATGACCATATACAATATAAAAGTGAAAGCTTTAACAACTGAACATAATTGATAGAGAGGTTTATATCTATAACTCGTTTCAACTTTTGCAACATCTCTTACATGCATAATGGCTTACCCTGCCACTTAATAAATGTCACTTTATAAGTTCAAATATTTTCCAAAGGCCCCTTTTTGTGCTCTTTTGGTTCTTGATACATTCAATCCAACTCGGATTTTTTCCCTTTCCTTGGAGTGTTTCCCACCTCCAATGTTTAGCGTTGTTATCCTTGTGCTCCTTATCCATTTAGTGAATAGTTCCCGACTCATTGTTTATGGGAACACCCCCAATGTGCTTCTGATTCCAACCAAATATGCTAATGACCAAAAATAAATTTATTTTCCGGCCTTCCCTTCTCTTCTTCCCAGTCCCTTGGGCAATCCAGCGATCCCCCTTTTGTGCTTCCTTAATAGGAGGTGTCTCAAAACGAAGGCATATCCTGGCCTCAATGCTATCAAACTAATCATCACATGTTGATGGAAATCAGTTTGCACCCTTGGTGCTAATGTCCTAAAATGGCCCTATTCCTAAAACTTTTTGCTTTTGCACACTGTTTTCGTTCCATGAACAACCTCGTGTTTATTCCTCCATCAAAAGCATATAGATTCCATGAGATTCATCATAAAGAAAAATGTAATGGATGTAAATTATACCTCATTAGAAGTATATGTTTGCAATAAACTCGAAATTTTCCATAATTCCTACAACTAACTAGGTTAGTGCATAATAAAATAATCATAAACTAAAACATATCACCAGGTTAGCTAAAAAATCCAAGCTATCATAAATCATTCTCATAACTTAAAGATTCAAAAGATCAATAAAACATGGATACTTATCGTGGTATGATGGCTTCCTTTCTCCTCGTACACATTGCCTATCCTGGGAATCACCCAAATGATAGCATGTCCTCCACAACCAAAGTGTCAATCCATAGTGGCTTCTCTAAGGCTCAAGGTACCCTCCAGATTATTTGTCAAGGTACTGACTCAACAATCATGTTGCTCCAGGGCTTCAGGTATCCTCTAGGCTAACTTCTTAAGTACCCACCCCACAGTCATGTTGAATCATAATCATGCTGCTCCAGGGCTCCAGATACCTACTAGGCTAACTTCCCAGGTATCCACCTTACAGTCATGTTGGGTAAGCCCACTCGTGACTATGGGTACTACCAAACTAGGTAGTGTTATTTCGACAAAAATATTGGGAATCCAGAAGCTATCTCACCTCCACCCAGAAACAATACATAACATGTAGGCCTAGACAAGTAACAAACACATATACACATAAACATGATACCACACCACACACACATAACATGATGCCATGTACTCATAACACAAACACACATATGACATGGCACAACGTATAAACATTTACGCATGCATGTTTACCCAAGGAATAAGGGAGTCCAGAGTCTTATACCTCCACCCTCAAATAAATATAGGAATCCAAAACTTTGTTTGAGCTCCACCTGATACACAACAAGAGTCTAGAACAGTTGATCCACCTACTTTCCTTTTCCTCATTGTACTTTTATTTTCCATAAGAATACATGCTGACAAAACCTGTAAGTCAAAATGGCATCTTCATATCGGCATAATCATGTATACAATATATAAGCACATCTGCAAATAAATTTAGGGTTAAGAGAACTCCCTTTTACCATTTTTTTGTCCATCATTTATATGGACTCAACCAACCTACTTAGTTGTCATGTCACATTCCACTTAGCCTTTCTTTTGCATATTCCTGATACCATGTTCAAACCAAGTCGCCTCATGGTGTTCCATGTTATTTTTTCCTTTGAAATTTGTGGCTCTCCTGCCACCTAACCCTCTTGCCCAAGGCCCCCAAGTATGTAAGTAAAGGGAAACTTTTAAAATAAATAGTAAATGTAAGAGGAAAAATCAAAGGCAACATCACAAAAGGAAATAAAATCCACAATTGCAATCATATAGGAAAATTGCACACAAAAACAACATGGCCATGCATGCCCATACATCAAATCACACAAATAAAGTTCAAAATCATAGTACATCAATCATGAAGTAAAAGAGTCCCAAAACTGGACTCAATGTCCTAGATTCGACAATCATGGCACTCTCCTCCATCATGCCATGCATACATATGTGTAACAAAATTAACTTCCTTTCCTTATCTTTGTCATTAGGTCTTTCCATGCGTAAGTAAACTCAACCTGTTATTAGCAACTATATATATATATATATATATATATATATATATATTGCAAACCAAAGATAACATCTACGTAAGTTTCCTTTTAAATTCTGGAGGACATATTACATTGGTCATCACTGTTATTGTGCATTTGAAAATGTTAGAATCTAATTTGTGATCCATATTAACCAAATAATTATAATCAACTTCTTTACCAAGACCACATTTACCATTTGGATCAGTCTTTTTAAACAATTTAAAAGGATTTGGCCTTTGTACTAAGGCAAGTAGTCATGGCACCTGCAAGCTCATAGAGTTAGTTGGAACACCTCCTGTCATGTTAGCATGCATTACCTTAAATTTTCACATTCATAAAGAGAATGCATCATAAGACCCACAAGCAATCTCAAATTAGCACAAAATAATGTCATCATATGTAATAAATGTTCACTTTCACTTGTAAATAATTTTCATAAAATCCATGACCCTAGTGCTATAATTAGTACGCGCCAGTAAGTATTTGTCATTTGCTAAATTCTCAAAAAATGCACCTCTATTCATACAGATTATAGAATCCACCCAAGGTATGAACACATGGTACATAAAAATATGTATACATTCAACAATTCAATATGCAATGTAAGAGACAGAAGCATTCCCATAATATTGTGTACGACATACTTAATCACATGCATACTGATTCTAAGCATGTTAGTGCACACAATTTGTATAATAACGCTAATATGCTACCAGAGTTATATACAACATCATGTAGGTCATGTTGTCTATTCTCAAAATTAACACATGCAATGAGATAGAGTTCCACTCATCTTTAAGGGTTTAGACTTTGAACCTTGTGCTTAATTAATTTTTTCACCAGACACTATCTTAATTCTATGGTTAAGCCATTGGTCTAAATTCCTTTCATGATAGAGTCTAGTACGTCCAATACCACTTTGTAATACACCCTCTTAGATAACTAGGAGTGGTCACTATGTTAACCTGAGACCCAATGCATGGTTGAGAGAAATGGTGTAATTTTTTATCTTGATGATTCATCCTTCTCTAGCAAATTATTAGTTCAATTAGGTGTACACATTTTAGAGAAGCATTCTATCTCTAGAGTTAAAGAGCATGGTGACCCCTAAGGACACTGTCCATTTCCTCAATGATTCATTGTTCTCTAGTTAATGATTAGTTTTTTCCTTTTATCATTCCTAATCAGCTTTATGGGAAGTTTCTAGAAACTCATGAGGAAATAAAGTTTTTAGTTTAATATCTCCTAGAAAATTGATTTCATGGTGCTAATATCACCACTCCTGTAAACATAATTTTGGGCTTACATCTCTTAACTAATTCAATTCTCATGAGTTGAAAATTACCACCTTGGTGGGCACGAATTCTAAGCTTATTTATTTGTTGGTTCAAATTATTTTTGTCTTAGTATAGCATGGGGGCACAACCATGGCAGAGCCCATGCCTGTACCAACCATGCAATAATCTTCATTGACCAAGGAAAGCAAAGAAAATTTCCAAGGAAGCCACAACACATCCCAGTTTCCTTGGGAAATGGCTAAATATCCAAAGGCTCTATGCCTTGAGTAGAAGCTTGTCAAGGGGAAGAAATAGCACTTCCATGAAAACAACCCATATCTCTATTAGGTCAAATTATAAATTTCATTGTCTTGCTAGTGTGAGAGGCATTGATGGTTGTTGTGAGTCTCTCTTTGAAAAACTTTGATAGCTATGGCACTTGTGACTATGATAGATGACTAAGTAGCCATATTTTTCTAGTAGCCATTGAAATAATTTTTAGATTGACAAGACAATATTTTTATGAGGCAAAATAATAGTCATCATCCTACACATATAATTGTCTTTCTTTCTATTAAAGTAAAATTATGATTGTTGTTCATGTCATTATTGCACCTACAATTTCAAACATTAATGTGAGTTAAGGCTACATAATACATATTTATAGATATATAAGAGATAGTAACAATGGAATTTCAGATGCTTTATTACATCGGAATATGAGAGATATACCTATATCAAGTTTTGTACAGTTTGAGAAGTGGAGGTTAGGGCCTTATTTCCTTTGATAAATCAATCTTTCCGGAAAAAATGATGTATGTATTCATTCCCTTTGGATACATCCCACCTCTTGTAACACCCTCCTCCCACATCTACCCAAGCATATGAAAATTTAGGGTAAACATGCGATGAGAGGTCACTATGATATGATTCAGCCTCCTAAGTCATGTTAAGGAAGTAGAACCAACAGAAACACACCATACAAACATTCAACGTTAGCAATAGGACCCTCGGGAACCAATCCAACCTTTCTGCCAACCAACCCCTGAGTCCCATTGAGCTTTTGGACCACTTGACCTCTGGATGCTCTCACGCTATGTGCATGCCAATGTCCAAGGACCTCTGGACGCTCTCATAGGCCTGCAAGCCAGTGTCCAAGGACTTTTTTGCAGTCTGTTGTGCCAACGTCCCCAGGATTTGAGCCACGTTTTTAGGCCCAGATCCCAAGTCACTGTCGAGAATTGAATCACATCTTAAGAACAATAAAATAACAAGGAAATGATAGTATAAATGCAATCACTTGAATGAGACCATGACTGGACCCCTACTAGCCATGACAGACATTTCGTCAAACATATCACAAATATGTAATCTATAGGTGTAAATAACAGATCTGAGCATAGGGGTCTCATACTTAGCTGAGAATCGCTAAGAGACATTGATGCCTCAACACATTAACTTTCATTTCATCCATTAGGTCATATATACATTGATCATTCATTTACAAGTAAAAACATGGTGGGATCCATACATAGCTACTGTCATAAAACACATATATAACCAACATAATAGCAACAGAATACTAATGAAATCAAAACCATATAAACTACATATAATCCAGTATAATACTCATAGAAATAAAATGAGAAATAACCTCATATTGATGATGCAAAATCCAAACCAGGGATGGGACTTCCACATTCCACCCGACTGTAGAATGGCTGAGCCAAATATCTCTTTAGCCAGTCACCCCTATGCCATATTCCAAGCATGAATGTGGGATCTGATAGACTACATCAATCCAAAACCATCCAGGGCTTCTAGAGGGCATCCACCTCAACCCAAAAAACAGTGATAACACCTCACGATCGGACATCACAAAAACAACATCATATTGGTCTCTATCCAAGCCTTCCAAGGTTTCTAGAGTGTTTATCCAACCAAGGCTTCTAGTACTAGTAATTCAACCCACAACTTTTACTAGGCTTCTAGAGCGTTTGTCCAACCATGGTTTGGAGGACTAGTAACTCAACCCACCAAGGGATTCTAGAGCATTTTTCCAACCAATGTTTCCAGGACTAGTAACTCAACCCAAGCTGTTCCAGGACTTCTAAAGTGTTTTTCCAACTTGGGCTTCCAGGACTAATAACTCAACCCAAGCTAAGGAAACATGAGAACCAACCAAAAAAAAACAAGGAAAACAAATTCACAATCACCATGGCTATGTAGGAAATGGTAAGGCTAGGCAATCCACTATCAATCCTAACCATCCTCCATGCCCATGAAAGATCACGATAAAAAAACCACATGCATATGCCATGCATTCCAAAAATAGCAAGGAAAACATACATGCAACTCAGTACGTGCAAGCAACATCTGATGTAGTTTCTAATCCTGATGTCCTCTGGCACTTTATTGCTCTTCCTTTGCCCTCTTGCTTCAAGAATCTAAGTATGCCACACCCTCCAAGAGTGCTCCACGAAAACTCTAAGTATCTAAGAGTATGAGAGAGAGAGAATAATGAGAGAGCTCCAAGACTGAACTGACAAAGGGTCACCAATTGATCCTAAGAAGCCTTTTTATGAATGAGGCCTCTATTTTCTTCATTTTCCATTATTTTCCTTCATTTTTCTCCTCACATGCAACCTGTGACCTTTCACCTTCCTTTTCTCCTAATTTCCATTATTTTCATAAATAAATGTGCTAAAATTCCATTTTTCCTTTCCAAAGTCTTAGGCAATGCCTTTGCCAATTTCCTTATCCATTAATAACCAAATGAACACCCACACTAGGATGTCTTGCCCAACATTCATCTTAGAATAAGTGTCCCATCAACCATGGTTATTATTTTTCCTTTATTAACTTTTATTACATGGAATTTCACTAGGGTTGTTATAGAACCCTCCCCCTTGGGGGAACACCGTCCTCGATGTTCAGCAACACCTATAACCACAAAACTGCTATAAGAAAAAAACATTGCTGATGGAGATTTATAACTTAGATCGTTACAATATTTACAATGATCAACCTGCTGAGAAGCAAACCAACATGAAAATATAACAACATAATATCGTAATGAAATGACACCCATACTACTTATTGGAGCTTTATAACATAGATCATGGTAGTATTTACATCCATATACATATGTACATATAGCAACATCACCAAAACATATACCAAAGAATATACCAAGACATATACCAAAACACCACACCAAAATTGCTTTGCCTCAACCGACAAACAAGGAAGGATACATAGCTCGCATCTGATCCGCCATCTCCCATGTAGCTTCATCGGGCCCAAAGTGCTTCCATTGCACTTTAACTTGCTCGATTTCTCAGTTCCAAAGAATGAGCACCTTTTTCTGCAATATACACTGAGGCTCCGACTGGAATTCTCCATCTGGTTCCACCTGCAATACAAACTAGTCAATCACATGATCAACATCTTTAACATACTTCTTAATAATGACACATGGAAAACATCTTGGACTTAAATTGTCAAAGGTAGTGCAATTAGATAGGCTACTGGCCCAATCCTCTCAACAATACTAAAGGGTCCACAAAACCGTGGTGCTAGCTTGGCACATGATCCAATTCGTAAGGAGCACTTCTTCTGTTTGATGTGCAAGTACACATGTTCCCCAACTTGGAACTCCTTAAACAACCTATTTCGATCTACATAGATCTTCTGCTTATCCGATGCTGCCTTTATATTCTTCTTGATCACCTGCATTTCTTGTTCCATGTGTGTTAGGATGCCTGGTCTAATTAACACCCTGTTAACTAGATCACTCTAACTGACAGGAGTATTGCAACTCTGCTCATACAATGCCTCGAATAGACTCATCTTAAAATATTCCCGATACCCATTATTGTAAGAAAACTCTTCTAATGGAAGGCACTCTTACCACTTTTGTTGTTGATGCATCACACACATCCTCAACATGTCCTCCAGTATCCTGTTGACTCTCTCTATCTGTCCATCTATCTGTGAATGATAAGTTGTATTGAAGGCCAACTCTGTTCCCAAACCTGCAAATAACTCCTTCCAAAACTTGGAAGTGAACTTCGCATCCCTGTGTGACACAATCTTCTTTAGAAAACCATGCAATTTGACCACATCTCTGATGAATACTTTTGCTACATCACTAGTTGATAATGTAGACTTGACTGTAATGAAGTGCACAACCTTTGTCAACCTACCCACAATAACCATGATGGAATCATATTGTCTCACCGTCCTCAGAAACCCTGTGATGAAGTCTATGGAAATGACTTCCCACTGCCACTCTAGAATCACAATTGGCTATAGTAGTCCACCTAACTGTTTACACTCTGCCTTCACACGCTGATAATCAAAACACCTAGCGACAAACTATGCTACATCCCTCTTCAAGTTTGGCCAATAATAAAATATCTTCATTGCCATTAGTGTCTTCTGATAACTTGGGTGACCCAAATATGGTTTCTCATGGAACTCCCTCAATATCACCTTCTTGAGCTCACTACTATCTGGCACATATATCCCATCTCTGAATCTAACCAATCCGTCAACTGTAAGAAATTAATCCACATCTTGTGCACCTATACCTATACTTGTACTTGTACCTATACATGTACTACCACCTGTACCTATTCCAGTACTCTGCTGTAACATGTGCACAATATCCATATACCTGACATCCTGCTGACCTGCTTGCTAAATCATATCGTATATATCCATCCCGTAGGAGCTCATAGTTGCTAAGTGATTTACTTGTATTCGCCTGCTAAGAAAATCTTCAAACCTGTTCTCTTTACCTTTAATATATCTGATCTCAAAATTGAACTCACTGATCATAGCCAACCACTGAGCCTGCCTACCATTCAGATTCATTTGGTCAAATAGATACCGCAAACCACTATGATCACTCATCAATGTAAACCTCCTTCCCAGAAGATGGTGTTTCCACATCTTCAACACATGCATAATCGCTTCCAACTAGAGATCATGTGTGGGGTAGTTATGATCGTGCTCATTCATCTTTTGCGACTCGTAACATACCACATGTCGATCCTGCATAAGGACTCCACCAAGTACCTTCTTACAAGCATCTGTTCATACCACAAACTCTTTGTCTAGATCTGCAATATTTAACACTAGTGCATGTGGCAACAACTACTTAAGCTGCTCAAAACTGATCTCACACTCCTCTGTCCATTCGAACTTCTTACCTTTCCTCTACAATGATGTGATAGGACAATAAATATGTGAGAATTTATCGATTAACCTCCTATAATAGCCTTCAAACCCCATGAAAGATCTCACCTCATCTACATTCTTAGGAGTTACCTACTCCATGATGACCCTTATATTTTCTGGATCTATTTCAATTCCCTCCTTGGAGACAACATCCCCCAAGTAATGTATCTCAATCTAAAAGAAACTACACTTGCTGAGCTTAACATACAAATGATGCTCTCTCAACAACCTCAACACTTCTGCTAAATTCTCGGCGTGCTATTCCTCATTTTTAGAATATACCAATATATCATCAATGAACACAATAACAAACTTATCCAAATATGAACACAATGCACTATTAATAAAGCACATAAATGTAGATGGAGCATTAGTTAAACCGAATGAAACTACAACAAACTCATAATTCCCATATCTGGTCTGGAAATCTATCTTGTAAATGTCCTCCTCTTTGATGCGTACCTGATGATATCCAGATCTTAGACCAATATTTTAGAGCACTGTTGCTCCCTTCAATTGATCGAACAAGTCATCAATCCTTGGCACCCGATACATGTTCTTGATGGTTACTTTGTTCAACTACCTGTAGTCAATGCATAATATAAGAGTACCATCTTTCTTCTTCACAAACAATACCAGTTTTCCCCATGGTGATACACTTAGCCTAATGTACCCTTTGTTCAACATTTCCTTCAATTGTAGATTCAAATCTACCAACTTAGGTGTGCTCATCCTATAAGGTGCTTTCGATGCGAGAGCTGCCCCCGACACCAACTCAATAGAAAAGTATACCTCTCTATGACGTGGCATCTTTGTAATGTCGTCAGGAAATACATATTTGAATTTCTGTAAAACTGGGTACTTTCTCAACACATTTTCATCCTCAACTTCCCTACCTTTATCACTAGAATATGTACTGCAAATAACAAAGACCCTTTTATGGGCTGCGCTTTGCTTGCATAGTTGTCACCATCCTAACTGATGTGGCTTTCTTCTTTCCTTGAAAGACTCTTAATACCCCAGTGTCATCCAAGCACTCAATAGATTTGTCATAACAATCCATCTTGGTTCTATGAAGGTACAACCAATTCATGCCCAACAACATACTGTATGATCCCAATGGTAATACATTCAAATGTGTTGTGGTAGGCATACCATTAAAATCAAATGAACGAGTTCTTACCCAATGATGAACTCGCTTCTTTGTACCTATAGCTAATTGCACTAACCAAGATTCTACATGCAGTTCCTTACTCAAACCAAATTTATCCACCAATTCAAGTCTAACATAACTATAATTAGATCTAGGGTCAATCAAAATAGAAATAACTTGATCACAAAGCTTACTGTCCATCTCAATGATAGATTCTTGATGGTCCGCCTGTTTGTTGTCCAATGATACATAAATACGAAGAAAACTCTGACCAACATCCCCAACAATCTATGCATCCTGTGAACTATATATTTTTGGCCCACCACCTTGATTATGCGGACATTCTCTCTTGTGATGATCTTTTCCACAAGTCCAACACTCTATAGGCTTCCAGACTGCACCCTTATTCTGCTCCTTAGATCGATGTCCTTGTCCTCTATCTAATGCATTGAACCTCTTAGGTGATGCAACATTCTCCTCATTAATTGAATCTTTTGGTCTTACTCGCTTCTTGTCCCATTTTCCTTTGTTCTTTACATTTCCCTTCCAATCTGGCTTAGTCTCATATTTGCGCTTTGATTATTCATAGCAATGATTTAGCTTTCAGATGGCCTCCTCCAATGATCTGGGCTTATCAAACTCAATCCTATCTTTAAATTCCATTGGTAACCCACTAGTGAATCTCTGAATCTTGGCCTTCTCCTCCTTGAGGTAAGACACATACCTCAATAGCGCCAAGAACCTGCTAGTGTACTCATCACCTGTCATAGATCCCATATTTAGTTCATAGAATTATTTTTCCTTGTCATCAAAGTACCTCTCTGACAAATACTTCTTCTTGAATAACTGCACAAACTCACTCCAAGTCAAATATTCCTCATGTATACCTCTAATGTTCTTCACATCTCCCCACCAAATGTTTGCTTTACCTTTGAGACTGAATCTAGCTACTCTGGATTTCATGTTCTCCGAATAATCATGCAACCTGAAGAACTTATTCATACCAAGCAAGCATGCCTCTGCATCCTACAATTTCTTCATCTCTCCATCAAAAGTAGGTGGCTTTCCTTTCTTAAACTCATGTGGTAAGTATCCCCTACCACTCCTCCTGTAAGGATGATAACGATATTGATCATCATGCCTGTTAGAACCAGAACTAGAATGGTACCTGTGTTTGTCCCTCCTCCTATCAGGAGTGTCCAACAATCTGCCATCTCTAACCATGTCACCATTATCTAACCTGTGACCACCATGCGACCTACTACCATATGCCCCATTAGTTTTGTCCTCCTGCTCATGGATGATTCGAAGTGGTCCATATCGCTGCAAATCTGACAAACTCTAAAGTATCACTGCATTTACCTCTGTTAGCTTCTCCTGTGCCTGTATGATTATGTCATTATCTACCTTAGAACTCCTTATTTATTCCTTTAAGATTCTCAGTGTATCTTCCAAATTGGAATTCCCAACACCATACTACTCTTTTGATTCATAGGGAGTCTTTATAGTCTACCATCTTACTAGCCATTTGATATTTCTTCCTGTAAGGTATATCGTGTTAGCTAAACCAAATCACAATAAACCAACGTACCATAGTATGGATCGGAGAGGATACCTTGTCTACAAGATCAAAAAAGTCAATGTGATACATATATAACCAAATCATGACGACATATGGAAACATAACACATAAGCATATAACAATGCAACAGTCATTCTAGCTAGGGTCTAGTCATCAATGCATGACCTTATCAACAATGCATACCACAACCTCATGCATGACAACGACCATTACACCAATGTACACTTGACCACATGAAAACATTAACATGCATAAGTAGTGTGTAACCAACCACAGACATGCATAAGCACATTTAATCAAGAATAAACAAACGATACTTGAAACCAAACCTACAAGAATGATACATGTAACGAAACATACAATAATGCAACCGAGCGACATATAACAACATGTAACCATTGATACACTCATAACGATGCACTCCATAATAACAACATCAAGTTCCTCATGACGACATCACTACAACCATGATCAACATTATGCAAATGCAACAAGCACATGGAATGCAAGTGTAAGAGACACACATGAAACTGACATGCATGCATGACCAACACACAACCCATCAAGTTCGAGCAGTGAGCCATGCTATAATACCACTCCGTAACACCCTCCTCCTACATCTACCCAAGCAATTGGCTAGTCGGGGTAAACATGCGATGAGAGGACATTATGACATGATTCAACCGCCTAAGTCACGTTAAGGAAGTGGAACCGATGGAAACACACCATACAAACATTCAACATTAGCATTAGGACCCTTAGGAACCAATCCAACCTTTCTGCCAACCAACCCCTGGGTCCCATTGAGATTTTTGACCACTTGACCTCTGGATGCTTTCATGCTATGGGCATGCTAGTGTCCAGGGACCTCTGGACACTCTCACAGGCCTGCAAGCCAATGCCCAGGGACTTTTTTGCATAGTGTTGTGCTAGCGTCCGGGGATTTGAGCCACTTTTTCAGGCCCATATCCGAGATCACTGCCCAAAATTGAATCACATATTTAGAACAGTAAAATAACAAGGAAATGATAGTATAAATGCAATCACTTGAATGAGACCTTGATTGGACCCCTACTAGCCATGACATGCATTTCGTCAAACATATCACGAATATGTAATCTATAGGTGTAAATAATAGATCTGAGCATAGGGGTCTCATACTTAGCTGAGAATCACTAAGAGACATTGATGCCTCAACATATTAACTTCCATTTCATCCATTAGGTCATAGATACATTGATCATTCATTTACAAGTAAAAACATGATGAGAGCCATACATAGCTACTATCATAAAACACATATATAACCAACATAATAGCAACAAAATACCAATGAAATCAAAACCATATAAACCACATATAATCCAGTATAATACTCATAGAAATACAAGGAGAAATAACCTCATATTGATGATGCAAAATCCAAACCCAGGATGGGACTTCCACGTTCCACTTGACCATAGAATGGCTGAGCCAAATCTCTCTTCAACCATTCACCCTCGTGCCATATTCCATGCATGAATGCGGGATTTCATAGAACACATCAACCCAAAACCCTCTAGGACTTCCAGAGGCCATCCACCTCAACCCATCAAACAATGATTCCACCTCATGGTCGGACATCACAAAACCATCATCAGATTGGTCTCTATCCAAGCCTTCTAGATCCTCCAGAGCGTTTTCCAACCAAGGCTTCCAAGACTAGTAACTCAATTCACAACTTTTACCAGGTTTCCATAATGTTTATCCAACCAGGGCTTCCAGGACTAGTAACTCAATCCACCAAGGGCTTCCAGAGCATTTGTCCAACCAAGGCTTCCAGGACTAGTAACTCAACCCAAGCTATTGCAGGGCTTCTAGAGAATTTGTCCAACCAGGGCTTCTAGGACTAATAAGTCAACCCAAGCTGAGGAAACATGATAACCAACCAAAACAAAACAATGAAAACAAATCCATAATCACCATGGCTATCTAGGAAATGGCAAGGCTAGGCAATCCACTGTCAATCCTGACCATCCTCCATGCTTATGACAAATCATGATAAAAAAACCACATGCATATGCCATGAATACAAAAACTAGAGAGGAAAAAATACGTGCAACTCAATACCTGTAATCAAAATCTGATGTAGTTTCTGATCCTGATGTCCTCTTGCACTTTACTACTCTTCCTTTGCCTTCTTGCTCCAAGAATCAAAGTATGCCACACCCTCCAAGAGTTCTCCAAGAAAAATCTAAGTTTCCAAGAGTATGAGATAGAGAGAGAATAATGATAGAGCTCCAATACTGAATTGACAAAAGGTCACCAACTGATCCTCAGAAGCCTTTTTATGAACGAGGCCTTTATTTTATTCATTTTCCATTATTTTCCTCCTCACATGCAACCTATGACCTTTCACCTTCCTTTTCTCCTAATTTCCATTATTTTCATAAATAAATGTGCCAAAAATTCTGTTTTGCCTTTCCAAAGCCTTATCCATTACCTTTTCCAATTTACTTAGCCATTAATAATCGAATGAACACCCACACTAGGATGCCTTTCCCAACATTCAACTTGGAATAAGTGTCCCATCAATCGTAGTTATTATTTTTCCTTTATCAACTCTTATTACGTGGAATTTTCACGAGGGTTGTTATACCTCTAACTATATTAAGGTAAGTTGTATAAAACATTATTAAATTTATATTTACTTTCACAATTAAATCCAAAAACTATTTGGTTGTGGGTAACTTGGTTGAATTTTGGATACTTTGTTCATTTTTTTATCACCTAATCCTCCCTAATTAGGAATAGATCCTATCACATACCCTACAACATGTGTCTCCACTTAAAAAGGAAACATGTTTTGCAGATTAGGAAGAACCAAATTTGGAGTAGAAAACGTAAATATTCCATAAATCTTTTTGGAAGTTTCTATACTTCATTTTCCAAATTCAATGAAGAGCAGGGAATAAACACTATTTCCACCAGCTCCACTATGAAATGTGTATGTTTTAGTAAGCGGGTATGTTACATGACACACATTAAGATACCAAATAATCAAATCAAGAAAACCATGACACATCGAGAGAAGCATATGAGCCATTTCCAAGATAGAAGTTTTAATGAGGTTACGTAGTTCATTGAATAACCAGTGCATTTAATGGTCATTAAACAATTGCAGGTTTCATTAAAAAGGGTTTGGATATTTCCAAGCATAAAAAAAATTCAGCCAATATTGTATTACAAATTAACGAAATCTAATCATCATCCAACATTTTTTTCGGGCATTCCTTCAAACAATTAGCATGTATAGTATATAATGCTTACATAATTAGCTAATATTGATCTAGATCTAAATTAGCCCATTCTCTATCACACTTCAAGTCTTTATCTCTCTATCACCACGAGTTGTCACATTAGAGCCCAAAGTTGCATGTGTAGTAGAACAATTTTGGGCTAGAAAAGGAGAACACCTTTTCCAACAGTGAAATATTTTCTCCAACACCTAAACATAGAAAAAATACTCCTGCATGTCCATGATTGTCTACCAAATTATTGACATATATCACAAGACACAAACCAAAAGGAATGAAATATTTTTGTTGAATGATGAATGGAGTGAACATCTTAGCCGAAAATTTATTGTTGTACTTACTAACTCAAAGAGTGTGGAACCCACCAAAAATATATAACTAGAGAATAGGGTTTGACATGGAGTATACTTATTAGTCATTATGTTAAATTGTAACTGTCCTTAACCCATGATAGAACAAGTAGTTGAAATTCCTTGATATCTTTCAACTTTGATGCCACAAGTGCTTCCCTAATAGTCAATCATGGAGGAATGTCATTATACAATGGAAAGACTCATCTATTTGCAAATTGTAAATGAATATAGAAATCCATATCAACAATTTTAACCACCATGGGCATTGTAATGGTCAGTATTTCAGTTGAATACTAGCAACAATGATGAAAGTACTAGTTCAACATAATGTCAAAAAGAGCATTTCAAGCTTGTGAAAATCAAACTCCCATCAAATTTCCAACTATGATATAATATATCACATTCACACCCTAACCTTTCAACCAATGGTGGTCAACAATGTGGCAAGGGAAGTATCAAGGAGGTTATGTGCACTAATATTAATTCCCCTCTATCAATTAATGTTGGGTCCCTATAATACTAGTGATTACCCCATTACTATTGTTGTACCCCTTATTAATATTGTTGTGCCCCTATTGTCCCCATATTGTTATTACTGTGCCCCATAGAATCCCTCTATTGTTACTTTTGTGGCTTTATATTATTATTGTTAGGTCGGCTGGGTTATATTGTGACTCCTTAGACTCCTATATATAGAAAGGAGGTTTTGTCATTTGAATCATCCAAGAATTGTTCATTTATGTACTGTAAAGGAGGTTGCCCCCTCGAAGAGGCTGAATTTTAAGGCGTTGATCTATCTTTTCTATCTTTTTCTTGAGCTGGTTTCATAACATTTGGTATCAGAGCTTTGGATTCTAGGGTTTCTCTGCTCCAAACAGGTCATCGTGGCATTTTCGCTATAATTTTTTTTTTTTTTGTGACGTTTCAAAAGCTAAAATAAAAACCCATTTGAGAAGACATCGCGCTAAAGCTCGGATCCGAATTTCAGAGTTTTTCGCGCTATATTTGCGGAGATATGATCTGAGGAAGTTGGTCTTTTTGTAGACTCCTGAATTACATTCCAAACAGGTGACCTGGGGAAAGTCATCGTAACTTTCTCTCTGAGCATCAGATTAAAATTTTGTAAGAGGGTACAGAAAGAGGATGGACTATAGTTTCTTGTATATATTTTTCAGAGCCAAAGGTCAAAACAGGGACACGTGGCACGTCGTACAAGTTCGCTCTACTGAACTAGTCTATAATCAGGTCACTGTGGGAGATTTGGCATAACTCTTCATTGGAGAATCCAATTTGGGTCAGACTGGTGGCATTGGAAAGAGGACACAGAGGGCTACTACAGGTCACAATTTCAGAATTGGATGATCCGAAATTACAGAGATACATCAGAGGCAATATCGAGCTCCTACAAAGTGAAAAAAGGTGTGTAGATTTTTTAAATTTTTGCTTAATCTTGGTTTGAAAAATTATTTTGAAAGAATTCAAAGGGCATAGTAGAGCATTATTATTGGTAACTGATGCCCCGAGGAAAGAAAATGAAAACACCTAGTAAGCAACCTGAAAGCTCTAGCATGACTCATGAAGAAGAGGAAGAAATGCTACATGATATATCAAAATTACAAGACCAAGTGCAACAAATTTCACTCTCACAAAAGCTAATAGAAGCTAAGATAAATGGAGTGGAATCTAAGATAAAGGGCGTGGAAGCCAATATTGACGATTTGAAGATAGATTTGAAGGCAGATTTGACAAATTTTCTACAAGAAATACTTACTAATGGTGAAAGGGAGTAAAGGAAACTCATGATGAAACAAAAGAAATGTTAATCATGATTTCATAGACTCTAATGTTGGATCGAAGACGCACCATATTCCAAAAATCGATATGAGGAAGTTTGATGGCAAGGATCCCGCAACATGGATATTACAGATGGAGCAATTTTTCGATCTCAATAATGTGCAAAACACACAAAAGGTACGTATTGCAACTTTATATTTGGAACCAAATCAGTTTGTATGGTATCAATGGCTTTGCTCTCGTAAACAATTTATCACTTGGGCAATTTTTACGGAAGAATTGATAGCACATTATGAGGATACAAAAAGCAACACTTTTTTTAGCCAATTGATAAGTCTCAAACAAAAGGGTTCAATAATGGAGCACATTGAGGAGTTCCAAAAATTGAACATAAGGGTAAAAAATATTCCAGAGGAGCATAGGATTGATGTGTTCATAGGGTCTTTAAAGGATAATATCCAACATGATGTTCGCCTTTGGGAACCTGATTCATTAGAGAAGGCATTCAGGTTAGCAAGAAAAATGGAAAGCAAAATTATGGCAACCAGGAAGCATACCACTCACAACTATAAAGACGGAAGTGTTGTTGCCGCTAGTCTTCCACAACCTATAAGGTTGACACCACAAAAATTGGAAGAAAAAAGAGCAAAAGGGCTTTGTTACAGTTGTGATAGCAAATACACTAAAGGTCATAAGTGTGCTGAGAAGAAATTATTCTACATAGATTGTGAAGAGGAAGAAGAAAAGGAGCAAGAAAGGTCAAAAGAAGAGGATATACTCCAGGAACAAAGCCTAGATGAAGAACAAATGAATCCGACCATATCTTGTAATGCATTGGCGGGAATTACCACTCCTCAAACCATCAAGATAGAAGGACAAATCAAGAAGAAAAAGGTAATAGTGTTGATTGATTCAGGAAGTACCCACAATTTTATTCATTGTAAGGTAGCAAAAGAATTGAATTGCTTCCTATATCCAGCACCAGAGTGTCAAGTGATGGTTGCAAATGGAGGAACAATAAATTGCTCTGGAAAGTGCCATAATATCAAGCTATCCATGGGAGAATATGTATTGACTAGCCCAATGCTTTCCATTCCAATGGGAGGTGCTGATGTTGTATTAGGAGTCCAATGGCTACAATCCTTGGGTACAATAGCTTTTAATTTTCAAGAACTTTTCATGAAATTTTCTGTGGAAGGAAAGGAAGTTGAATTAAGGGGTATTGCAGGGAAACCAGGAAAGATAATCAGCTCTAATGGTATGACAAAGCTTCTAAAAAAGGAACGAAAAGGTGTAATTGCACAATTATGTTCGCTAGATGTTTCCACATTGGAATCATCTATTTCTCCAGATCTCCAAAAAGTCTTGGACAATCATTCCAAGGTATTTGAGACTCCCAAAGGTCTCCCACCTATTCGTGATCATGATCATGCTATTCATCTGATTCCAGGAAGTGTTCCTCCAAACATCAGGCCGTACAGATATCCCTATGCCCAAAATAGTGAAATTGAACGTATGGTTGCAGAAATGCTAGAGGCTGGTATAATTCAACCGAGTCAAAGTTCTTTCTCTGCTCCAGTAGTATTGGTGCACAAGAAGGATGGATCATGGCGCATGTGTCCGGATTATAGGGAGCTCAACAAGCTCACTATTAAAGATAAGTTTCCCATTCCTGTCATTGATGAATTACTGGATGAATTGCATGGATCAATTTACTTCACCAAGTTGGATCTTCGTTCAGGATATCATCAAATCAGAATGAAGACTGAAGACATTCCGAAAACAGCATTTAGAACTCATGAGGGTCATTATGAATTTTTGGTCATGCCTTTTGGCCTTACCAATGCACCTTCAACATTTCAAGGTTTGATGAATTCAATTTTCAAACCATTCCTTAGAAAATTTGTGTTAGTATTTTTTGATGATATACTAATCTACAGCAAGTCTTGGAAGGATCATGTTGAACATGTTGACAGGGTGCTACAACTATTGGAGGAGAAACAATTATATGCAAAAAGATCCAAATGTTTCTTTGGAGTACAAGAGGTGGAATATCTGGGTCATATTGTATCTCATGAAGGAGTTAAGGTAGACCCTAGCAAAATTAAAGCCATTAAGGAATGGAAAATCCCCACATCCATAAAGCATCTGCGAGGATTTCTCGGGTTGACAGGGTATTATCGCAAGTTTGTTAAGAATTATGGGAGAATAGCAGCACCTCTAACAACATTATTGAAGAAAGATGCATTTTCATGGACTCCAGAAGCAACAAAGGCCTTTGAACATCTTAAAGAGGCAATGTGCCAAGCACCGGTCTTAGCTACACCGGACTTCACAAAAACCTTTATTGTGGAATGTGATGCTTCAGGAAATGGAATTGGTGCTGTTTTAATGCAAGATGAAAGACCCATTGCTTTTGAAAGTCGTCCAATCAAGGGAAAGTTTTTACACAAAGCTATTTATGAGAAGGAAATGTTGGCAATACTCCATGCACTTAAGAAATGGCGACCCTACCTAATGGGAAGACACTTCAAGGTAAAAACGGATCATGATAGCCTTAAATACTTTTTAGAACAAAGATTATCCTCTGAAGAGCAACAAAAGTGGGTCACAAAGATGTTGGGTTATGACTTTGAAATCATCTACAAAAAAGGGAAGCAAAATGTGGTGGCAGATGCACTCTCAAGAAAGGATGAGGATGTGGAAGCATTGTTGTGCGCCATTTCTATTATCCAACCAGATTGGATAAACGAAGCAAGGGAGGAATGGAAGAATGACGAAGAAGTGTGGGCACTTATTCGAAAGTTACAACAAGATTCCAGTACGTCTGATACATTTAGCTGGAAAAATGATTCGTTATGGTACAAAGATCGCTTATACCTCTGTAAGAATTCCCAGCTAAAACAAAAGATTCTTATGGAATTGCACACTTCTCCCTTAGGAGGGCACTCAGGATTTTTAAAAACTTACCACAGGGTTAAGAAGGAATTTTTTTGGGATGGCCTTAAATCAGATATTCAAAAGTTTGTGGCGGAATGTTTGGTTTGCCAACAAAATAAAGTTGAAACAATTAAGACACCGGGTCTATTACAACCTTTATCCATTCCAAGCCAACGTTGGGAGGAGGTTTCAATGGATTTTATCACAGGTTTACCCAAGTCTGAGGGAAAGAGTGTCATCATGGTGGTAGTTGACAGACTTACCAAGTATGCACACTTTTGTGCATTATCACATCCATTTAAAGCCAGTACAGTTTCTACTGCATTTATGGAAACAATTCAAAAGCTACATGGAAACCCAAAGATTATTGTAAGTGACAGAGATCCCATTTTCACTGGAAATTTTTGGACAAATTATTTTCTTGTCTTGGTACTCAGTTAGCTCATAGCTCATCTTATCATCCTCAATCTGATGGGCAAACTGAGATAGTAAACAAATGTTTGGAAGGATATCTTCGTTGCTTTGTATCTGATAAACAGACACAATGGGTCAAATGGTTGCCTCTGGCTGAATGGTGGTATAACACTTCCTTCCATACAGCAACAAAAATGACCCCATTTATGGCACTTTATGGGTATCAACCACCATCCATCACATCATATTTAAGAGAAAATTCTAAGGTTCAAGCAGTGGAACATCACATCGAACATCAACAACAAGTCCTCCAACTCTTAAAGGATAACCTCGTGTTGGCACAGAATAGAATGAAACAACAGGCAGATCAACATCGCAGTGAAAGAAGTTTTGATGTAGGTGATTGGGTATTCCTACGGCTACAACCATATAAGCAAATGTCCCTCAAGCAAGCTAAGAAGGATAATAAATTATCACCAAAGTATTATGGTCCGTACAAGGTGTTGCAAAAGATTGGTACTATGGCATACAAATTGGAGCTTCCTGCAGCTTCTCGATTGCACCCAGTTTTCCATGTTTCATGTTTAAAGAAGGTTATAGGTGACAAGCTCCCAGTTCAAACAATATTGCCAGAACTTGACGAGGAAGGAAAAATTATATTGGAACCAGAAGCAGTCACAGAAACAAGAACTCGACAGCTACGAAATCGATCAATTTCAGAGTATCTTATCAAGTGGAAGAACTTATCCGCTGAAGATTCCACATGGGAGGATGAGAATTTTATACAGAAGCATCCAGAACTACTCAAGCGTTGAGGACAACACTTTTTTGAAGGAGAGGGGCATGTTGGGTCCCTATAATACTAGTGATTACCCCATTACTATTGTAGTTGTACCCCTTATTAATATTGTTGTGCCCCTATTGTCCCCATATTGTTATTACTGTGCCCCATAAAATCCCTCTATTGTTATTTTTGTGGCTTTATATTATTATTGTTAGGTCGGCTGGGTTATATTGTGACTCCTTAGACTCCTATATATAGAAAGGAGGTTTTGTCATTTGAATCATCCAAGAATTTTTCATTTATGTAATGTAAAGGAGGTTGCCCCCTCGAAGAGGCTGAATTTTAAGGCGTTGATCTATCTTTTCTATCTTTTTCTTGAGTTGGTTTCATAACAATTAATGTCTAGCAACCTGCAAATTTTTGACAAATTGGATGAAAATGACATTTATGTGTCTATGATGCAATGAAATCACAAGCGGTTTGATAAAAGTCAAAAGAACTTGTGCAATATCAGGGATAACAAGATGAAAGTCACGTTAGCGCTATGGAGAAAAAAAATTTGACATTGCTACAAAACCAGTCATATGAAACCAACAATTCAGTTGTTATCCAAATAGGAACAATTTCACACAGTTTGTGGACATCCAAATAAGTCCATAATGTAGACATGGGGCTCAATTCTCACAACAATGGTGTTAGATACTTATATCAACATGAACTAGGCAATTCAACTGGAGACTATAATTCTCCACCCAACCTTAGATTGAGATGCACTGGGGTCTTTCTTGCAGCCCAATCACCCCCTAGCCAAATTCCAAAGAGTGAGTGAGGGACCTACTTATGGATTTCTTGGTTTCCCGACAACATGCAAAAAAACTTGCTTATACTGAAAAATTCAAAGTGGAGGAAGTAACAACACCTGGATCAATACTCTTCTCCCTTGTATCCTCTAGCAAAAAGTCAATGGATTTATACCCTTTTTCCATCTTACATAATCTATTGACGAGCATGCTAGAAGTGAAAACCTTAAATTACAACTAGGTTCCTTTGTCTAACCTCTTGAAAAAATACCAATACACCTTACTCTGCTTTAGTGCTCCTCAAATTTGTCAAGAGGATTTCTCACTTTTTCTAGTCAAATTTGTCTGCATAGCCTTTAGTAGAAAATAGAGGACAACCCTTGGATACTGACATATAAGGAGTTCCCCATATATCAAAGACAGATGCAAGGTTTTTAGGAGACACAAGGAGTTCCTTTATTATGATTAAACTTAGGCTTTGCAACATACATCTCCATCATAGATTACTCCAGCTGGATTGCAGTTCTCATTCACAAAAATATTTGTATCTTGTCTCTTTTCCTGGTTTCCCTGGTCTGATTGATATTTCAAACCACATTCTATATGAAGATTGTAGTCAGATTTTTTTTTTACAATAACATAACCATACATTACAGTCTCTGTTGCATCCGTTACAAACAAACATAGGCCTTTGTGTCAGTACAAGTTGGAGTTCATTCTGGCTATTGGATTTCTTTAGGAGAATTCTTAGAAAATTCTTTCATCTCCTTCTGTAGATTTTGAAAATGAGCATCAAAGACTGGATAAGCCTTGGCCCCATGAGTGGACATTGTGCTTATGGCATTATTTGTCATAATTTTCCCTTCCAGACTGTCCATGATAAAAGATGGAATGCCTCTTGTTATGTAGAGTTCTTCTCGAAGGTGTACGAAAAGAGACCACTTTAGACTGTGGATGAAAAACAACCTCAATAGTAAAAATGGTTGTAAAATAGTGTGTATCTGCAAAAAATGATAGAAATAAAACTTACCAAAGTCCTGATCTATGCAACAGAAATAGTTAAACAACAAAATGGAATAAGAAATAAGCGCAAATAACTAAAATAATCCAATGGAAACCAGATATAGAGGATATATTTTATTAGATGACACCTGTGAAGGGAACAAACAATGTTACCAGTCACCCTCTGCGGGATGGGTTCTTGGCTATCCTCAATGTCTTCAACTCTATAGAGTCTCTCTCCTCTACAATGTGTAAACCCAACAAACAAAATGTTTGAGCTCAATGGGAACTCAAATGCAAAAGACTAATGGTGAGCGACAATGATTATAATCAAAGTTACAACAGTGAGTGCAACAATCAAAATGATCCAAAGTGAAAAATTGATGTAAAACCCTTCAATTTATAACAAAATGTTAGGTTATTCTCGAATAATGGAAAATCATAAAATATTATTAACAAAATTCTAGAATTAACCATTTGGAATATTTTATTATATTTGGTTGGAGGGAAAAAGTATTTAAATTGGTTAAATAATTTTTTTGGAAATAATAAATAAATAAATGATTTATTTATCATCTCAAGGAATGTGGTTAATGAATAATAAACAAATAATGATTTGTTTAAGTACTTGACAAGGAATAATAACTAAGTAATGATTAATTAATTATTCCTAGAGAAAAATAAGAAAA
The DNA here is from genome assembly GCA_031772625.1 of Pinus tabuliformis. Taxonomy (NCBI): domain Eukaryota; kingdom Viridiplantae; phylum Streptophyta; class Pinopsida; order Pinales; family Pinaceae; genus Pinus; species Pinus tabuliformis. The sequence continues at coordinate 752,948,778 of CM062807.1, read as the reverse complement.
ATAATGATTTATCTAATTATTACTCATGATTGGGTCAAATATGACAAGGAATATTAGTTAAACAATGGTTTAGTTAATTATTCCTAGAAGATAATTAAATAAATAATGACTTATTTAATTATTCTTCGTGGGTTTAACTAGAAATAAGTTAACAAATCTGGTTTATTAAGCAATTTCTTATAGTGAAAGCAATTTTACTATGGTAAAATTTCCCTACATGGTGTACTTTGATCCATCTAGTAAGTTATGTCTAGATGATCAATTTTTGGTGATAACAGATTCCCCCCCAACATACGAGTGTTAGGAGAAAAACGTATGACCGAAGTACGTTGTAAGGACACAATCACTAGACATTGAAGGGGAGTTAGAGATAGAGAGAGAGACCAATGGAGTTGAATCGAAAGAGGATAGTGACTAAGGGGGCAAGACCAACTAACTGATGTAAGTCTCCTTTTATGCTGTGGTACTTGATCTCAGTGAGGCGGGGGAGGCATACCTATACCTGCCGAGATAACTCAGTACAAAAAATAATAATGCACCCAGAAAAATGAAACTGAGCACTAAAGTACATGCTGAATGGTACATGACATGCTGGCATAAATGAGCTAGAAAATAATACAATGTATCCCATATACATAATGCGCCTGGGAAAACATGAGCCAGGATTGAATACAATAAAATCTGAGTACATGAGACATAATGGCCCTTCCCTCAAAAAATGGGTGGGAGGGACAGTTTAACAACCAAAGAAGCCTTGCTGAACAGGAAAGGGCTTTGCGAAATTGAATGGATAATCTGAAGGAGACATGCATGCTATGAGCACTGCAAGCAGAAAGAACCTAACCCATAAAATCTGCAAAACTGCATTTGAGGTTGTAGCATAATATGAAGTCATCTGGGCATGTAGGGGGCTACTTGAAGGGCCACCCCCTCATGGGGTTTGAAACATCTCACACACACTTGGGAATCACTGGTACAATTTGTTGCATCATTGGACCATCAAGTGATCACGAGCATGAAACAATCAAGTCAAAGGGCAATGATGATTCCCTTTGCTTTATCCAAGGCACCGAACAAGAGTGGAAGCTAGAACCAAGATAGACCGCCCTCTAGGCCGTTCTTTTGGAATAAATGTGCTGATGTCGACAGAATAGGGCCCACCATAGGTGAGGCAATGAGTATCTTCAACTAAGGCACAAGGGAAAATAGTAAGGTGACTGATGGACTGACACCAGGGAAAATGGGACTAAGGGACAAACATATGACTTCTCTTGTTAGATCATAAAGTGCATGGTTGACTTGGTAGCGATTGACTTAACTCAGGAGGGGATGGTGGACAATATGACTGAAGGCCAAAATGGGCAACACGGGATGAATGTTATGCAAATATGGATGGAATACTATGACATGATACAATGGGACGTGAAACAGACTCCATGGATGCAAAGGTGACTCATCGCGGATGCTCTGAACAAGGGTGACTCGATGATGCTGCCACATAGAATTGGGGACCATGAAAACATGAGAAAATGATGGTTTCTCATGAAGAAAATCAACAAGTGAGATGAAAATTGCCAAGGGAAGGTGGTCCCCAAAGTACAAGCCTCACATATGAATAAATTTTATTTTGAGAGGCGGTGAAGTGACCCTTCTTGGAAAAATGGCTTCCGGGTGAAGTGTCAAATCTTTAAAAAAGAACAGAGACCCATTATATTACTCAATGAGAGATTTCCAACAGTGCTGACGATTCATCAAACTGAGATACGGTTTGGTCGCAATGGGTGACAGAAAAATTGGGGGTTTCCTACAAAAGAGTGTTTTCCCTCTAATTTAATTCATTTGCACATTGAGATTTGGTGAATTTGGAGAGGAGGAAAAGGCCCTAAATCTTGTGGAGATCATAGTGGACAAACCGATCATTAGAATCAGGATCTGTGACTTTCAGGCAAGTGACCTTACTTGTCTAAAGATGACCTTAATGCTTCTTGGAACGATGGTTCCTGGTGAAGAATTAAGGGAAGAGGAAAACGAGAATGAACTACTAAAGGAGGTCTAGAATCATCCTCACCCACTAAGTCAAACATGGGGACTATGTGGTAAAGGTGGTATGACATAGAGTAGAATATTTGAAGATATGGTATCAAACGTCTATGATATGCAATGTGAATATGGCTTGCCGAAGAGGTTGGTAGGACAAACTATCCAAGGAATGGGAGGATAATTGACCATACCTAGATCCGGTGGGATCTAGGCCGAGACTTATGTTAATAAATTGAGAATATGGCCAAGGGAAAACCATCATTCCCCCAAGCATGGGATACTGCCCGCAAGCATATGTGATGGAGGGGACTGATCTGGTATGCAAAGGTGGGAATGATTCCCCCTATCAGGAGGAGTTTTTGGAGCACCATTGTGTTCCGAGTGCTTGAAAAAGGGATTCAAGCATCTCAACCCAACTTGGCATGAGATCCTCCAAAGGATGATAAGGAGATGTAGGGGCCTATGTGTCGCCTAGTATGCTATGGGCGTACCGGATGTATTTAGAGTGGTAGACTCCAAACACATTTATTTTTATATGTCAATACATAATGTGGTTATGCATATTTTATATGACAATTGTGGTTTGCCATTTTTTTTGGTTATAGTTTTCTTCTGTGGTATACATGTGATAAATTTCAATATAGAATATTGCTTAAAATGGTATCTACATAGTTATTTTGGGCTCTAGGAACATGACTAAAAGTAATGGCTTCACATTCACATACCAACAACTTAACTCGTAGATATTTTCTAAATAAGACTTGGTTATGCACATGATACACACCATTCAATTGCATGAAAAAAAACAAGGAATCTAAACAAACATGAAGATGAAGGATGTGATGAGCAAGGGCATCGACTAACAAACCTATCATTGCATCATATTCGGCCTAGTTATTGGTGGCAGATCCAATGCACATGCCGTTAGAATGGACTAACGTATGCAAGGGGGTGAAAATGGCCCATGCTGCCGAGGCTAGATTCCTGGAGAAGTGACTCGCACCGTCGGCATAACCGATATACAATGTGGATGATGGATCCATCTGAAAGGTGCAAAAGAAAACAAATGATATGATGCAACCTACCTAAATGCATGACATAAATAAATACATGAAAATCAATGGGATATGCTATGGGTAAAATTTCTTGAGGTAGGGTGCATTGCGAGGATTAGGAAGAAATTGGCCTTCGAAATCCTCTAAGAGATATGGCACCTTTCCTAAGTCCTTACAAATGATGTAAGGTCCTAGCCATAATGATGAGTAAGAAAACGATGAAGGATACAATCAACACTGCGAAGATAAAGGTCATCGTCAATGAGAAGACAGCGAGGGCCCTCGTATCATATACGTTGTTGATCATCACGAGTAAGATGGGGGGTAAACTTATAGGTTCACAAATATGGAAGGAAGTACACATGATGGTGCATATCATCCCAAGGGTAATCAGGGGTAGACATGGCTTCCATGATGTCCTCATCAAAATGGAAGATGGGTGGACGGGAGGAAGATTGACTACATGATGCAGTGACAGTACCTGGTGCATCATCCCGAGAAAGAAGGTTCACATATGCATCATCTGAAATGGTAGACGACGAGCTAGTAGATGGAAGATCTATTGATGTTGAGACCCGGGTTTCCAACGAGGGAGGTTTGACAGAAGCACGCACAGGAACCTTAGAGAGGTTTTCCTGTGAGGATCTCAAGGATGATGACAGGTAAAGGATATGGGCTGTGGAGTCCGTCATCTCGACATCGGGGGGAGGGACCAGATTCCCCCTGTTCTGGTGTTGGAGTGGGACCAGAAATCACAAGCAGAGGGCTAAATGACCCACTATGAGTGGCCTCAAACTCGCGAACTGCCTGAAGGTATTCACGAAACTCATCGAGACGAGGACAATGATGGGTATAATGGCCGTAGTTATCACACAAAGCACAAGGGTGATTCATGCACAACGATTTAAGTTTCTTTGTAGAGTTAGTGAGGTAACATGGACCACTGGGATGCTAGACTTAGGAAACGTATCGTTGGCTACATACTTGAGGCGAGGGAGCTCAGGAAAGTTATTAGTGGAATGCCCAACAAATTCACACAAAGCGCAATGAGGTGTCGAATTTTTAGGCTTAAGGGTAGCTGGCGTTGTTTGGGGAGAGTTTTCCTTAGGTTCCTTCTTCTTGGCTTCACCCCCTTGTCTGGATGCTTTCGCAATAGCAGTGGGTTCCTGTTGAGTCTATATTGGAACTGGAGCATCGGTAAGGGTCGTAAGGACTGGTTGAACTTGGGTCAAAGCATGATATGGTATGAGATGACCAGGTGGAGTGCTCACTAGGGGATCAATGTACCAGATTGGGATCCCCAAAGTCATATTAGGGAGACTCAACGACGCCATGATAGGAACAAAAAATATTCCAGGAGGAGGAAACAAGAAAGGTATCTGTCCGCCAGGATAATGTCCTGGCAGAATGGTTCCTGGATGGTTAAGAACTGGAGGAAGAGTTCATATTGGAACAAAGGAGAGGCACCCACAAAAGGAGGAGGTCCTGGAGGGGTAGATCACGATGGCTTGGTTGAAGTCGCAACTGTAGAAATTTTGAATAATTAACACATATTTAATGAAGATTATCCTGATCATGTACTATTGCGGAAAACATACACAATACATAAGCTCCTCTACGTTGATCAACAATATAGCAGCATTAATAACAATAAAACATCAAGAGCATTCACACATTAACACAGTATGTATCCCGGGGAAAGCATCTCGCTAAAAACCCCACACTATCTGTATATTAATGATTGAGTCATGTAACATTACACAGCATAATACTTCTCACAAGTATCTCCACCTCTGTTACACACAATACAACTCAGATCTGATCTCCAAATCTCTTCCAAAGCTTGCCTGCCTCCACTGCTCAATACCTGCTCAAGAACTGATGAGAATGGCTTACCAAACTCGTTTTTCACCTGCAAAATAGTCACTCACTCTTTGTTGGACGTGAGCACAAGCTATAATGTGGGCAAATACGTGGGCAAACTCATTGGCATACTCAATCCCTTGATTGTGCAAGATCTGGTGCACAACTATAGTCACAACTGATAGCAATCTGATTCTCTACCACCTGTCCCTGTTGAACTGAACATGCACTGACATGCAACTGAGTTAACTGATGTATTCATTAGTTGTATTATGAGTTAATAACTTGTGAATTAATTAATAACTAATTCACCCAACTCATCTCTAGTCTATTTGTCAGTTAGACTAAATACAACCAGTTTAACAAAGCTAAACTGAACACAACTCCATCAACTCCACAATCAACTCCACCAAACTCAACTGATTGAGTTCTAACTGAAGTCATGCATGCACAAACTCAACTGACTCATAAGAAAAGCGTATTTCCTTCTGAAAGCTGCATGTGCCACCTCTGTAGCTCAAACTGAAGTGCTCCAAGAGAATAAGATTAAGTTTATAGTCCAAATATTATTGTGAGATAATAATATTTGACTTTTCTATTTTTGACTTTGATCACTCACACGTGATCACTCACACTTTCATCAAAAATAGAAGTCCATCTATTTTTTTCCCAACTTGATCAATCATCCATAAACAGCAACCTGCAATCCATAGACATGATCCATATGTCTAAAAATAGACATAGTTTAAAATAGACTTGCGCCAAAAATAGCCTGCGGGCCCACTTAGTGAAGGTGACTCTTTTCACTAAGCTCCATCATCTTGTTGCAATCTCAACACTCCCTCTCGACAAGATATGGATTATCAACAACCCCTATTCTGCCTCGGTGGTACTCGAATTTGCTCCTGGTGAGAGCCTTCGTCAGAATATCAGCATCCTGATCCTCCGTTGGAATGTACGAAAGTAACATGATCCTCCGCTGCACACAATCTCTGATATGATGGTACCTGATGTCAATATGTTTAGATCTATCATGAAATACAGGATTAGCCGAGAGTTTAATGCAACTCTGGTTATCACAGTAAATCATAGTAGGATCCAAATGAGAACCGAACAAACCAACTAGGATCTTCCTCATCCATATAGCCTCGCATGCAGCCAAACTTGCTGCCATATACTCGGCCTCCGCTGAACTGAGTGCCACGGATCTCTGTTTCCTGCTGTACCAAGAAACTGCTGTCGATCCAATACTGAAGACCCCTCCTGATGTGCTCTTTCTGTCTGTTGGGCTCCCTGCCCAATCTGCATCCGTGAAGCCACATAGCTTCACCTCATCCTCCTGTCTGTACCACAAACCATATCCCGATGTGCCTCTCAAGTAGCACAATACATGCTTGCCCGCCTTCCAGAAGAGCTTGGTAGGCTTAACCATAGCTTGTGAAAGCTGGTTAACTGCATAGCATATATCAGGTCGTGTATTGACCAAATACATCAGCGACCCCACCAACTGTCGATAAACAGTGGCATCCACTTCTTCTCCCGAAGTGGCATCCTCCTTCCTCCAACCTCCAGGGAGAGGAGTATCAATAGGCTTGCAGCCATGCATGTTGAACTTCTCTAGTATCTCCCGAGCATACTTGCCCTGAGAAACAAACAGTCCACCACTGCGCTGCCATATTTCCAATCCCAGGAAATAGTGAAGGAGGCCCAAATCCTTCATCTCAAACTCTGTAGCAAGATCCTTCTTGCATGACAGTATCAACAGCTCATCACCCGTTAGAATCAAATCATCAACATACAGTACAATGATAAGGAACTTACCCTCCACCACAATCTGGTATAGGTTAGGATCCGCCTCGCTCTTGGAGAATCCAAGTCCTGTGAAATAGCTGTCTATCCGTGTGTACCAAGCACGTGGTGCTTGCTTCAACCCATACAACGCTCGCTTGAGCCTGCACACATGCGACTCGCTGCTAAAGACTTCAAAGCCTTCGGGTTGCTCAATGTACACCTCCTCCTCAATGACTCCGTTGAGGAACGCAGTCTTCACATCCATCTGATGAATGTGCCATCCCATCTGTGCTGAGAGAGCAAGAATCGTCCGTATGGAAGAATACCTTGCGACAGGTGCAAAGGTCTCCTCATAATCAATCCCCTCAATCTGTGAAAAGCCTCGGGCAACAAATCTTGCCTTGTACTTCTCCACACTCCCATCAGCTCCCTGCTTAACTTTGTAGATCCATCTCAAACCCACCACTGATTTCCCTTCCGGTCTAGGAACAATCTCCCATGCACTATTTTTGACAATAGAATCATACTCTTCCACCATGGCGTCTACCCATGCGGGATCCTCCACAGCTTCCTCGAAAGAGGATGGCTCAGTCACAACACACTTGCTCATAAGAGCCATGTATCCAGTGTACTGATCAGGTGACTGTCTCTGCCTGCGTTGGGCTGTAGGTGGTCCTACAACTTTCTCTGCATCTTGAGCCAGTCGCTCAGCTTCTGTCAAGCGCTTTCACCCTCTGATGGTTGGCGCTGCATGAGTGGTCTCTTCCACTCCATGAACCTCGTCCTGTGGCTGATCTATGTCCTGAAGCTCATCCTTAGGAACTAATAGCTCCTCATCTGCATGCAAGTGTAGCTCCCTCTCAAGTGAACACTTCATGGCTTTCTCCTCCTGAAATTTTATATCCCGTCGCACAACAGTTTTACCACTGTCTGGCAAATACACACGATAGTTGTGGGGCGTATCAGTGTACCCCACAAATATCCCAACCTCTGCGGTCGGCTCCAACTTCTTCCTGGCATCCTTCGTCACATGCATGTAAACGTTAGCACCAAAAATCCTCAAATGAGAAAGATCAGGCTTCTTACCAGAATAAGCCTCCTCGGGTGTACTCATGCCAAGTATCCTATGAGGACAACGGTTCTACACATAAACTGCTGTATTGCATGCTTCCGCCCACAAGTGAAGGGGTAGGCCCTGATCATGCAACATTGCCCGTGCAGCACCCACAATTGTTCTGTTCTTCCGCTCAGCTACCCCGTTCTGATGTGGGTTATGGGGAGCTATGAGCTCTCTACGAATCCCTTCTGTCTTGCAGAAATCCTTGAACTCGTCCGAGATGTATTCACCACCATTATCGCTCCTAAGAGCCTTCACCTTCTTCCCCGACTCCTTCTCGACCAGTGCTTTGAATTCACAGAACTTTGAATATGTCTCGCTCTTCTTCTGCATGAAGAATATCCAACACTTATGAGAGAAATCATCAACAAAAATCACATAATACCTGTGTTTTGCTGTCGACGCAACTGAGAAAGGTCCACACACATCTGTGTGAATTCTCTCAAGGATCGTCGTGGCACGACTATCCTTCTCGTGAAAGGTGGCTTTCACAAACTTCCCCAAAGTACACCCCTTGCACTGATCTGACTGCGCAAGTGTGCCTTTAGGAAGCCCTGTAGTGATCTGCTGCAGTATCTTCAAGGCTCCATGGTGAAGGTGACCCAATCTCCTGTGCCAAAACTCGCCATCATCCCGGCTCACCAATCCTTCTGCCTTGCCTGCCATTGCTGCGCATCCATCTACATGCAACTGATAAAGGTTCCTCACTCGAACCCCTATCTTCCGGGTCTCACCAGTTGTCTTGCTGCGCAGGAAGGCCTTTCCCTCGCTGAAAACAACATCATACCCCTTGTCTTCTAACATCGCCACTGAGATGAGATTCTTCTTCAATCCTGGAACATGCATGACTTCCTTCAATACAAAGGGTTTACTAGACTCCCTCTCAAAGGAAATGGTACCGATACCGGTTGCACTGTATCTACCATCATCGCCCATCTCGATGTGCACTCCAAGATCCTTGTCCTCGAGATCAGAGAACAAATCTCTATCTCCCGTCATGTGAAAAGACACACCACTGTCCAAGAACCACACTGATCCCATCACACTTGAAACCAAGCATGCGATCAATGAAAAATCAAGCTCAAACTGTGAGGCTAGAGCCTCTCCTGCTGAAGATCCAGCAACATGCTTGTTCTTCTTCTTCTGCGGACAATTAGTGTTATAGTGTCCGTGCTGGTGACAGTGAAAACATTTCACCTTGGACATATCCTGCTTCTTGCCTTTCGCACTAGAATGAGAAGCTTTCTTGTTCTTCCCCTTCTTTGCTTTGGCAGCCAAAGCGCAATTCTCTTCATCAGATACCTTTGATGAAGATCCATTCTCACCTTTATTGTTACTGAGTTTATCCTTGAGCACCAGGTCGCTCTTGCTTTGGAATAACATTTGCAATCCGTTGAAAGACATTTTCAACAACACTGCTGCAAATTCGAATTTCCACCAGCTCCAACTCAATTGCTTCCAATCTAGAATTCGTGAGAACACAATATTTCTCGTACAGAGATTGACTGTATGGGCATTCACCAGATATCTCACCTTCCAAAAGGAAGGATGAATCCAGAGGCTACCTGGCCCGATTACAGACTCTGCCTGAAGAAATAGAATGTAAACACTTCTTGAATAGTAGATCTGATGATCAATCCTTGCTTGATATCCTGTAAAAATCTCTTCTACAAATCAAGCAGCTCCGATACCATGTAGAAACTTTTTCTACAATTATCTAGCTCGCTCCGATACCATGTAGAAATTTTGAATAATTTAACACATATTCAATGAAGATTATCCTGATCGTGTACTATTGCGGAAAACATACACAATACATAAGCTCCTCTACGTTGATCAACAATATAGCAGCATTAATAACAATAAAACATCAAGAGCATTCACACATTAACACAGTATGTATCCCGGGGAAAGCATCTCGCTAAGAACCCCACACTATCTGTATATTAATGATTGAGTCATGTAACATTACACAGCATAATACTTCTCACAAGTATCTCCACCTCTGTTACACACAATACAGCTCAGATCTGATCTCCAAATCTCTTCCAAAGCTTGCCTGCCTCCACTGCTCAATACCTGCTCAAGAACTGATGAGAATGGCTTACCAAACTCGTTTTTCACCTGCAAAATAGTCACTCACTCTTTGTTGGACGTGAGCACAAGCTATAATGTGGGAAAATACGTGGGCAAACTCATTGGCATACTCAATCCCTTGATTGTGCAAGATCTGGTGCACAACTATAGTCACAACTGATAGCAATCTGATTCTCTACCACCTGTCCCTGTTGAACTGAACATGCACTGACATGCAACTGAGTTAACTGATGTATTCATTAGTTGTATTATGAGTTAATAACTTGTGAATTAATTAATAACTAATTCACCCAACTCATCTCTAGTCTATTTGTCAGTTAGACTAAATACAACCAGTTTAACAAAGCTAAACTGAACACAACTCCATCAACTCCACAATCAACTCCACCAAACTCAACTGATTGAGTTCTAACTGAAGTCATGCATGCACAAACTCAACTGACTCATAAGAAAAGCGTATTTCCTTCTGACAGCTGCATGTGCCACCTCTGTAGCTCCAACTGAAGTGCTCCAAGAGAATAAGATTAAGTTTATAGTCCAAATATTATTGTGAGATAATAATATTTGACTTTTCTATTTTTGACTTTGATCACTCACACTGTGATCACTCACACTTTCATCAAAAATAGAAGTCCATCTATTTTTTTCCCAACTTGATCAATCATCCATAAACAACAACTTGCAATCCATAGACATGATCCATATGTCTAAAAATAGACATAGTCTAAAAATAGACTTGTGCCAAAAATAGCCTGCGGGCCCACTTAGTGAAGGCGACTCTTTTCACTAAGCTCCATCATCTTGTTGCAATCTCAACAGCAACAACAGGGTGTTGCGGAACTGACTGTTCACCAGAGGTACCAGACTGCTTTTGAGTAGCCCATGACGGTTGTAAAATGCAAACACTCAATGAGCTGGGCTCAGAGATGGGAGTGGAAGGAGTGGGGTAAGCACCCAACAAGGTGGAATATTTGTAGACTCTGGGTGAAACACTGGTGAGAGGGGCGACAGACCGCTTGTCAGACATTGATGAGATAATGGGCTCAGGGGAGGTCAAGGATGATGACTCGTATTATGTCAACTGATCGATAGTGATAGTCTTCCCTTCATGGGGGAATCACATCTTGTGGAAAAGTGCAGACGCAACAGATGACATGGCATAAGTGTAACTATGACCCAATAGAATGTCATAATATGGAGGGGCATTATAACCTCAATTTCTACAAAAATAGCCTTGCCCGCAAGAGTCACTAGACAATTGTGATACATGCCGAGATGCTAGGCATGGTGACCGTCCCAAGCATGCAAAGTGATGGTGGATGGGGACAGTTCAGGTGACTTGAGTTGCTTCCAAACGACAAAAACCATAACACAGGTGGATGCACCTTCGTCAATAATGCATCAGGAGATGATGTCATTATGAACTCGGACTGGTATCTAGAAAGTAAAGGATGATGGTAATGAAGGATGTTCTGACGCATCAACAGGAAAGAAAATCAAACGATTTTCTGAAGGACCTATTGCGCCCAAAGTAGTTAGTAGATATTTCTTTTGAGATGGGAACAACTAGAGGAGCTCCAACGTTGACATGGCAACAGGTGATTGCGCCAAGTCGTCTACTATACTGTACATGTGGGCAGCTCGGTTAGAAGTTGTATTATGATGTAATGGCCCCTTAGGGATCGTGGGAATTGACTCAACCTTGGGATGAGGGATCTGTAATGGACCATTTTGTGTCGTAAGAGGCTCATTTGATTATTTGGTTTTGGGCTCGGTTGCGGACGGAGTTGATGGCTTATCATATTGGTGTGACCAAGTTTGCAGGTTGACATCAAAGGTACTGACCTTGCTAGAATTCAGCATAAGAATTTGGTAGTCACCAGGACTGGAAGGTTTGGGAGGGTGGGCTACTTGACCTTGTTGAGGTTGAGCAACAACAAATCCTTCCTGAGGGAAAGGATTTGTAAGCATGATTGGTTGAGATGGCTTAGGATTCTGAGGCAGTTGCTACATGGGAGGTTGACCTTTAGAAGCTGCTTGGGCTTCCCACATTTTCCGCATTTGAGGTAAGAGGGGAAACTCATGAGTATAATGTCCATATACACCACAACATGCACAAGACTTGTTCGTACGAACAACCTTGTTATTCTTGGGCAAGTTTCCCTATTGTTGGTTGTTGGTGTTAGGTTGGTTCCCCTGGGATTGATTAGGTTGATTACCCTGGTTACCTTAGTTACCCTTGTTACCCTTACCCTTATTCTTTTTCTTTGAATTTTTGGGATTGGTCGCACTCTGCTGTGCATACACTTGACCCTGAGGGGGTGGTGGTTGGTGGGGTTGAAGATGCATGGGAGGCTACGACGCTAATGTCTAAGGGCCTGGAGCGCTCGACAGTGTATAGGTGTAAGATGGTGAAGGGGCAAAAGTTTGGTAGACAGGTTGAGTACTAGCTAGCCCTGGCATCTACTGACGTGGTTGGGTAAATGCATAGGATGTGCTTTGTCTTGAATACACGTTGCTAGCAAGAGGGGGATAAGTGTTGGGGGAACTGGTGCCCCCCTGCGGATAGCCATAACTTTGCTGAGTATACGACGAAAGATGTGAAATAGCTCCAACGATACCGTTGGTAGCGTGAAATGCTCCCGGTGTGTTAGCACTACCAGGACGAGGGAGGTCTGGTATAACGGTATAGATTTAACCAGATTGAGCATAAATCAAGTCATATCTCAGAGTGGTCTAGAGAGCCTCTTCCTCTGTTTGAGGAAAGTGAGTTGCAGCATCTTTGGAAATGGGCACTAAAAGAGTCTTAAGAAACCAATCGAGGTAAAAACGGTTAGAAAGACGAGTGGAAGAGGACTGACAAAATGTGGTCAAGAGCTCCGTACCCGTGTCGTATCGGAGAGGTAACTGAAAATATGAAAGGAACACTTTAGTAAGTGTCGCGAAAGTGGAATGAGAAGCGGCGGGTCAGTCAATGTACCACTTCGAATCATCTCTAGTGTGTTGAAATATGGCAACAAGAATATTCCAATTTAATTTTTCCTTGAATTAAATTGTGAATTAAAATCGAATTTAGTCTTAACAGCTACTTGGAAATAGTTAATTAATTTATTTTAAATTAATTAGTTGGAGAAATTCAAGTTAGAAGTCTTTTTGAAGTCATGCAAGAGTTATCTCTTAAATTGAGGAGATAAGATTGAGTTATATTTGAGTTGTAATTAGTTAACTTATTTTACTGAGTTAAGTCCAGTTAAATTAGTTCCAAACTGTTTAAGGAACTAATAGTCAGTTAATAGTCAGTTGATGCATTAATGCACTCAACTAGTGCTACTCCAGTTAACTGAAGATTCCCTCATCAGAAAATCATGGATGTCTATTCTGTGAATGACCTAGTTGAGATAAATGTTCAAGGATAGTGTACTATTAATTTCGTGTGTTTTCTCATGGAGAAAACTCATACATGCAGTCAAGGATTCATCCTTGAGGATTGCACAGTTTTGAAGGCTTGGTTTTCCACTTGGTAATAGGCTAATCATCTACAAGGAACAACACAAGGAAATAGGAGCTTTGGTGGTAGAGAGGAAGGTCGGAGAGAAGCCAAGATTGCTTGTGAGCATCTGTGAGGATTGTATTGAGAGTTGGCTAGTTGTGAGAGCTAAGGCTTTGTATAATTCCTATGTATTTCAACCATGTACGATAATACAATAGTGTGGGGTTTTTAGCTGAGGCTTTCCCCAAAGTGTTTTCATGTGTATTGTGCCATTGATTCTTCTTCTTCTGGTTATATTGTTCAACATAATCTTTAAGCTTCCACAAATTGATAGTAGAAGTTGGTCATAGTATTTTGATTTGATTTATATTGCATTATCAGCTTAACCAATCACAAATTTTCTACATGGTATCAGAGCTGTGAACAGTACACTGAGAAGAGAATTCGAAGTTTGAAGTTCGGGGTTGCAGGTGCAAATCGAATTCATATCATACTTCAAGGTTGTCCAATGGCGTTCTATGGCTTGAGACTCGAGTATTCCTTGGAAGGTAGCTCGAATTACATAGCATGGAAAGATAGAATGGAGGCTGTATTAGAAGACAATGGCTTGAAGGAATTCATTGATCAAGAAATCCCAAAGCCAGCTTCAACTAATGCACAAGAGTTGGCTGAGTGGAAGAAGTGTGTGGCGAAGGCGAGACGAATAATCCTTGAGGGAGTTTGAGACCATATTGTCTCGAGTCTCCATGGGAAGGATACTCCATTTTCAATGTGGAAGACATTGAAGGACCTCTACCAGAATAGTAGCGACCAAAGGAAATTGGCGCTCAAGGATAAGCTTCAAAGAATCAAGATGGAGAAGGGAGATACTATTTCCACATATCTGAACAAGCTCACCACCTGTAGAGATGAGCTTGGTAGTGTGGGAATAACTACTGCCGATGATGATATGGTGAGCCTCGCTCTCCTTGGCCTTCCAAAGAGTTGGAATAGCTACCAAGACTCTATGAATGGAAGGGAGAAACTACCATATTGGGAACGACTGTGGTCGGATCTTATGCAGGAGGAGATCAGGAGGAGCACACGAGATGGTTCTTCATCCAAGAATGATGATGAAGAAAATTTGGCCTTCGTAAGTAAGGCAAGGAAAGGGAAGGGGAAGGCTTCCCATTTCAAGTCGAATTCTTCTCATGGAGGGAAGAAGGGTGACATGTCTAAAGTAAGATGCTTTAATTGTCACAAGATAGGACATTAATTTCCCATCGAAGAAGTCCAAGAAGGGATCCTCGGAAGGATCGAAAGGTGAGGTATTAGCCTCTCAGTTCGAACTGGACTTTACCCTCATCACATGCATGGTGTCATCGATGATGGGTTGTGTTTGGTATCTTGACAGTGGAGCCTCATTCCAAAAGACTAGTGATAAAAATTTATTCAGTGACTTGGAGGAGAAAGACCTCAAGATGTGCATAGAGATCAGTGACGACAGAAGGTATAATGTTTCAGGAGTTGGCACGGTTGCTTTTCAGAGGGAGCATGGAGCTCCTCTCACCTTGACAGATGTGATGTATGTGCCTAGACTAAAGAAGAACTTGGTATCGGTCGTGATGTTGGAGGACAAAGGCTACGATGTTGTCTTCAGTAAAGGAAAGGCATTCCTAAGACACATAGCCACGGGTCAGACCAAGAGGAAAGGGATTTGGGTGAAGAATCTTTATAAACTAGAGGTAGATGATTGTGCAACATTGAGTACGAAAGCAGAATTGGTGCAAAGCCAAGACATTGGTGAGTTGTGGCACAAGTGATTGGGCCATTTGCATCATGGGGCTTTGAAGATAATGCAACATATATCTATAGGACTTCCCAAAGGTAGACTTGAGCAAGTTGACACATGCAAAGGTTGTACCTTGGGAAAGTACACCAAGACTTCCTTTCATGATCAAGACAGTTGAGCAGAGGCTATCTTAGAGCGAGTTCATACTGATTTGTGTGGACCATTCTCAATGGAATCCACAACGAATCAAAGGTATTATGTGATTTTCATTGATGAATATTCTTGTAAATGTTGGATTTATTTCATGCAGAAGAAGGACCAAAATTTCACAAAGTTTTGTGAGTTCAAAGCTTTGCTTGAGAAAGAGTCAGGGAAGAAGATCAAGGCCTTGAGAAGTGACAACTGTGGAGAATATGTCTCTCAAGAGTTTAAGGACTTCTATGTAGCGGAAGGAATTAAATGAGAGTGGATGACACCTCATAACCCACAACAAAATGGGGTGGTCGAGAGAAAGAACATAACTATTGTAGGGGCAACACGGGCAATGCTACATGACCAAGGCCTACCACTTCACTTGTGAGTTCATGCATGCAACACAACGGTCTATTTGTAGAATAGAAGCCTGCATCGCTTACTTGGGATGAAGACACCAGAGGAAGCTTTCTCCGGTAAGAGACCAGATGTGGGTCACTTCAGGATCTTTGGCTCATCGGTATATTGCCATGTGACAAAGGATGCATGGAAGAAGCTTGAGTCGATAGCAGAGTTGGGGCTATTTTTGGGGTACACTGATACACCTCACAACTATTGGGTGTACTTTCCCACCAGTCGGAGGATAATGGTTTGCAGAGATCTCAAGTTTTATGAGCAGAAGGCCATGCGATTTTCCCTTGAGAGGGAGCTCCAACTATAGGCTGTGGAGGAGCTGTTGGTTCCTAAGGAGGAGGAGCCTCAAACTGATGTGGAGTAGCCACATGCAGAGGTTCTAGGAGTGGAGACATGCACTCAAGCAGAGTCTTCCAGATATGGATGAAAGCGTACAAGAGAAGCTGACAGATTGTTGGAGGATGCGAGAGAGAATGTGGGAGCACCATCTTCTCAGCGCAGACAGAGGAGGTCACTTGAGAGGTACACTGGATACATGGCCCTTGCTGGGGAATGTGTTGAGACCAAGCCATCTTCCTTTGAGGAAGCAGTGCAACAACCGATTTGGGTTGATGCTATGGTGGAGGAGTATGACTCCATAATTCGTAACAATGTTTGGGACGTGGTTCCGAGATCAGAGAACAAGTCAGTTGTGAGTTCCCGTTGGATTTACAAGGTAAAGCAAACCACTGATGGTAGTGTGGAGAAGCATAAGGTAAGATTTTTTGCCTGTGGCTTTTCACAGGTCGAGGGGATTAACTATGATGAGACTTTTGCTTCTGTCGCAAGGTACTCATCTATCAGATCTATGTTGGCACTATCAGCACATATGGGTTGGAAGTTCCATTAGATGGATGTGAAGACTGCATTCCTCAATGGCTAGATTGAGGAAGAGGTGTACATAGAGCAGCTGAAAGGTTTTGAGACCTTCGATCGCGAGTCTCATGTGTGCCGACTCAAGAGAGCGTTGTATGGGCTGAAGTAAGAACCTCATGCTTGGTACACTAGGATAGAAAACTACTTCACCAGGTTGGGCTTCACAAAGAGTGAAGCGGATGCGAACCTGTACCACATTGTGGTGAAAGGTAAGCTGTTGATCATCGTGCTTTATGTTGATGATCTCATATTGAATAGTGATGATTAGTTGATCGTGTCTTGCAAGGATGACCTTGCAAGAGAATTTGAGATGAAAGACATTGGTATCATGCATTACTTCCTTGGCATGGAAGTGTGGGAGAAGGATGGGGAGTTGTTTGTGTCTCAGGGCAAGTATGCCAACGAGATACTCAAGAGATTCCACATGGAGAAATTCAAGCCCATGCAGAATCCTCTAGCAGGTAACTGAGGAAGGAGGTTGCTACTTCAGGAGAAGTGGTAGAGGCTACTGTGTACAGGCAGCTTGTGGGTTCACTGATGTACTTAATGAACACATGACCAAATTTGTGCTATGTGGTGAACCAACTAAGTCAAGCGATGGTTCAACCTACCAAGATGTTTTGGAAGGCAACAAAACATGTATTGAGATACCTCAGAGGCACATCTCAGTATGGATTATGGTACAGGGGGACAGAGGGAGTGAAGATATAGGGCTTCACTGATGCAGATTGGGCAGGGATTCCATTAAATCAGAGGATCACATTAGGAGGGATTTTCAACCTTGGGTCAGCGACAACTTCTTGGTAGAAAAGGAAACAAAGGTCGGTTGCACTCAGCTCGGAAGAGGCATAATACATGGCTGCAAGTCAGGCAACATGTGAGGCTATCTGGATGCGAAAAATACTAGTTGGTTTGTTTGATCAGAGGATGGATCCAACTGTGATCTATTGTGATAATCAGAGTTCTATCAAACTCTTTGAGAATCCAATATTTCATGATAGGTCCAAGCACATCGACATCCGATATCATCATCTCAGAGACTGTGTAGCGAGGAGGATCATGTTTCTGTAGTATATTTCGACAGAGGACCAAGATGTTGACATATTGACAAAGGCATTGTCAAAGTGTAAATTCGAGTTCCATAGAGACAAGATCGGGGTGGCAGATAATCCCTATCTTGTTGAGAGGGAGTGTTGAAATATGGCAACAAGAATATTCCACTTTAATTTGTTCTTGAATTAAATTGTGAATTAAAATCGAATTTAGTCTTAACAGCTACTTGGAAATAATTAATTAATTTATTTTAAATTAATTAGTTGGAGAAATTCAAGTTAGAAGTCTTTCTAAAGTCATGCAAGAGTTATCCCTTAAATTAAGGAGATAAGATTGAGTTATATTTGAGTTGTAATTAGTTAACCCAGTTTACTGAGTTAAGTCTAGTTAAATTAGTTCCAAATTGTTTGAGGAACTAATAATGAGTTAACAGTCAGTTGATGCATTAATGCACTCAACTAGTGCTACTCTAGTTAACTGAAGATTCCCTCATCAAAAACTCATGCATGTCTATTATGAGAAAGATCCAGTTGAGATAAATGTTCAAGGACAATGTACTATCAATTGCATGTTTTTTTCTCATGGAGAAAACTCATGCATGCAGTCAAGGATTCATCCTTGAGGATTGTGCAGTTTTGAAGGCTTGGTTTTCCACTTGTTAATAGGCTAATCATCCACAAGGAACATCACAAGGAAATATGAGATTGGAGGGAAAAGAGGAAGGCTGGAGAGAAGCCAAGATTTCTTGTGAGCATCTGTGAGGATTGTACTGAGAGCTGGCTAGCTGTGAGAGCTAAGGCTTTGTATAATTCTTATGTATTTCCACCATGTATGATAATACAATAGTGTGGGGTTTTTAGCTGAGGCTTTCCCCAAAGTATTTTCATGTGTATTGTGCCATTGATTCTTCTTCTTCTAGTTATATTGTTCAACTCGATGTTTAAGCTTCCGCAAATTGATAGTAGAAGTAGGTTATAATATTTTGCTTTGATTATATTGCATTATCGGGTTAACCTATCACAGATTTTCTACACAGTGAGTGTGCATTGGAACAACCGAAGATGAATGGACGAACAACACATATGGAAGGAGCGGATGTGATTAGTGGTGTCCTCTCCAGGATTACCCTCAAACTTGAGAATGCCTGAGGGAAGCTTAGTCGGCATAGCTGGCCAACCAACATCGTGGTGTATGGGGTCGTTAATCAACTGGCTAAAATCTGGGAGACTTAACCCAACCATGAAAGGTAGAAAAGGAGATGCCAGAATGGTTCATGTAATGGTTTCATTAGATGTGACTACCGAGGTAGAACTAGAGCCACCACCAGGTTGGTTTCCTGCACCTGTAGTGGGTCTTGACATGATGACAATATGCAGTGAAGGAGGCTCAGAATCGGATGAGGAATTAGATGAACCAAAAGAAGAGTCGATATGGGGACTCGAGGGAGGAATAACTCGAACCCTGTGGGGAGGAGTAATACGTCCAAGTGGAAACTGGGGATGAAGACCTAAAATTCTCTGCGACAAATGCCTTGGTGGTGCAATGGTTGCAAGACACAAGTGACACGGAAATGGTGAAGGGAGATAAAAAAATATCTCTGTCTCTATTGGGGAGATAAATTAATTAAGTTAAGTCTTGGCTTGGCGGTGTTAACCAAGCACCCTTCGCTTAAGGTGTGCTTGTGTGTGCAAATATGTGTGTTTATTAATTAAGCCCAGATCGTGTTTGAAAAAAGAAAAAGAAAAAAGATTGCTGAAATATTGTAAATAAACTGAAATTAAAAATAGAAAATAAACAGAAAATAAACAACAAATCAACTATCTAAACCCCACCCAAACTGGGTTTGCAAACACTGTGCTGGTTGGTGGAGAAATCAACTGAAAACACACTAAAATGGCCAAGAGATCTAAACGTCGGTGTGAATGGGATCAAATGACACTATGTTGCTAGAAAGTGGTGCAGCAACAACAAAAAACCAGTGAGGAAAATCACTGCAAAAGGTAGGGCGATGGGTGTGGAACCTAGGGCAAACAATGACACACTAAGGCAAATTACCAAACAAGGTTCAAGAGGGAAATTTGGATGGAAACAACCTATCTTTAAAGATATGAAAAAGAAATGTACAAATCTGAAATGTATGGCTGAAAGCTCTGCAAAAACTTAGACTTCTTACTCAGCAGAACTCCTCCTACAAAGGTGGACGCGTACTAGAATCCCTATGGGGCTAAATTACACTTCGACAAGAAAAATAGAGTAGATCAAGACCTAAGTGGGCTAAGAAAGTGGTCAACCAACCCAACAGAGTGCTCTCAACAAAACCTAGAAAATGATGAAAAAAATTCCTGGAAACTCTAAAATCGTAGGTACTAACTTGATTCAGGGGAGATCACACTTTTTGGGCTAGAAAGTGCATTTTGGACCTCCAGATTGTAGGTTTGGGGCTGAAAACTAAGATTTCTACTCCTTAGTATTTGGGCGGCAAATTATGGAAAAAAATGTCTGTCTCTGTCGCGGTTAGTTCTTGTGACCTGCAAAAATAACTAAAAAACTTTCAAAAGTTAGAAATTTGACTGCTCTAGGGTTAGAATGTTAGTAAAAAACATTAAGATACTGAAAAAAGAAAAACCCTATGCTGAAAATTGAAGGTCACCCAGGTTTCTCAATCAAAATTAAAAACACAGTGGAGTCGCCATCTATTGGACGACAAATGCGTAACTAATTCCCCAGCGGAGTCACCATCTGTTGCTTAGAGTTCTTCTCGAAGGTGTACAAAAAGAGAACACTTTAGAATGTGGATGAGAAATAGACAATAGTAAAAATGGTTGTAAAATAGTGTGGATCTGCAACAAATGATATAAACAAGACTTGTCAAAGTCCTGCTCTATGCAAAAAAAATAGTTAAACAACAAAATGGAATAAGAAAATAAGCGCAAATAACTCCAATAATCCAATGGAAACCAGATATAAAGAATATATTTTATTAGATGACACATGTGAAGGGAACAAATAATGTTACCAATCCCCCTCTGTGGGATGGGTTCTTGGTTATCCTCAATGTCTTTAGCTCTGTAGAGTCTCTCTCCTCTACAATGTGTAAACCCAACAAACAAAATGTTTGAGCTCAATGGGAACTCAAATGAAAAAGACAAATGGTGAGTGACAATGATTATAATCAAAGTTACAACAGTGAGTGCAACAATGAAAATGATCCAAAGTGAAGAATTGATGTAAAACTCTTCAATTTATAACAAAATATTATGTTATTCTCGAATAATGGAAAATAATAAAATATTATTAACCAAATTCTAGAATTAACCATTTGGAATATTTTATTATATTTGGTTGGAGGGAAAAAGTATTTAAATTGGTTAAATACTTTTATTTAGAAATAATAAATAAATAAATGATTTATTTATCATCTCAAGGAATGTGGTTAAGGAATAATAAACAAATAATGGTTTGTTTAAGTATTCCTAAAGAATTTAGTCAAACTTGACAATGAATAATAACTAAATAAGGATTAACTAATTATTCCTAGAGAAAAATAAGAAAAATAATGATTCATCTAATTGTTTCTCTT
Source organism: Pinus tabuliformis (assembly GCA_031772625.1). NCBI lineage: Eukaryota > Viridiplantae > Streptophyta > Pinopsida > Pinales > Pinaceae > Pinus > Pinus tabuliformis. The sequence continues at coordinate 752,927,400 of CM062807.1, read as the reverse complement.
GATTGGGTCAAATATGACAAGGAATATTAGTTAAACAATGGTTTAATTAATTATTCCTAGAAGATAATTAAATAAATATTGATTTATTTAATTATTCTTCATGGGTTTAACCATAAATAACTTTAAAAACGTGGTTTATTAAGTATTTTCTTATAGGGAAAGCGATTTTACTATGGTAAAATTGGCCCTACATGGTGTACTTCGATCCATTTAGTAAGTTATATCTAGATGCTCAATTTTTGGTGATAACACCTTTAACATGTAAATACCGTGAGAGATTCCTCTTGGTTTTATCTCCAAATGGAAGAGCTAACCATGACATTCCTTCATAGTAGTCTTCCAAAATTCTCTTGATCTCTGTCCATAGAAATGAAAGTGATATGAAAATCTTCTCCTGTTTCTTTGAGTTTGTTGTAAGCCTTTATAAGCTTTGGAATGAAACTTTGGCAAGGAGGACACCAATAGGCAGAGAAATAAATACAAACTGTCTTACCCACGAGCTCAGATTCTAGGACTCTGACACCTCCATGCTTGACAAAAAAGTTTCTCGCATCAGAAACCAAGAGTGGCTCTAGGGTTTGTGCTTCTCATTTCACATTTCCTTTAGCTTCAATCTCATCTAATCAATCTTTTGTAAATGGGAAAACTCATATACCATCGGCTTATATATGGACCACTACATCACTTAGTATTGTGTTCCCATATGGTCCTAAAATAATAAACGTTGGGATACCAGAAACTTCGAAGTAGCAAGACATTTTCTTCCCAATGTTGTCTGCAAATGAAAAGCTAGCCATGACATGTTTGCATAATACTCTTCAAAGGATTTCTCCTTTTTTTTTTTCAGGTGAGATAAATGCAATCTCCCTGTCCTCCCCTCTTTTGAAAGCTCCTTGTAAATATCCACAAGTTGTGGAGTGAAATTTCTATAAAGACCAAACCCATGGTTGAGAAAATATAAACCCCATGTTTTTCCCCGTAAGATCAACAACCTCCCTTCAATAGTCCCGAGGATTTTTTTTGTGGCAGCGATAGTCTTCCTGAGTTCCCAACCTATCCAAGATTTCTTCAACCCATGAAATCCTATCATCTTCCCACTGTCTCTGTGATTTATCTGTTGGTTTTGCTTTTCCATTCTTAGTCTGTTTGTGTCTATTTGCCAGAATCTTGCAGGAAAATCATCATGGTGCCACTTAATCTTATATCCCTGATATTTTTACAACCTACCCTTTGTGCATACATGTCTACCTCCGTGGCTTTCATCAAATGAGACCACATTCCAAGCAGTCTCCCCCCTCCACCTCATCAATATAATTTGTGTCCCCAACTAAGCCTAGTAATTTATTTAATTTGCAATAAAATGAAAAAGGGTAACCAAGGCTATCACATCCATCAAAATACCTTCTTACAATGATTTTCCACACCAAATTTCACTATACACAAGGTCTTCAAAACTATGCCTTCTAATCGTGGATTTCTCCTTGAATTGTCAATGTACATAAGCACATATATTAACTCAACAATGCTACCTTCACATAGTTTGTTTACACCTTTAAAGTCACTAAACATAGGCTATGAGACAAATTATCCAAACTCTCCTTGTAGGACATAACTTAACACAACAATTGAGCATCTTATCTCCAACGAATGAACCCCTTGCTTCCTTCGCTAAACCAACCCTTCTCTCTGTTTGACAAGATCACACTTTTGTTCACACCTGAGATTGGTTTCATCCCACTTTAGAATAAAAAAATGCCTCAGAAAAACTAAACAATTTTACTTCGGTTTTGCGTCCCTTATCGCAGAGATGAACAAACTTTTTCTCACATTCTTAGGTTCTCAATCCTCTCCAACATGCACAAAACTTAGAGCGAATATGACAGACTTCAGGATATAATCTTAGGTGACTATGTATGCACATAAGGATCCCTAACTAGGGCATAAACCACCACAGAACAACAACCTCGAATCACCCTTGGAAAAATCTCCTTAAGGCACATAAAACTTGTCCTGTAACTCACTCTTCTTTGGGTAGATAACACTTGATATTTTATGCTCATTTGAATATGAAATGAACTCACTCTCTTTCCTACTGACAGTTTTCTTGGTGGAATCACTTTTCACAAAGGGTCACATCCTTAATCCAAGCTAACGTGAGATGACATGCTCTAACACATTTAACATAAGGAATACAATTTATTTCATTGACATTCACCCACTCCACTGTATCCATTAGGTGCCCTTTAACCCATCAAAGGTACCCCTCATGCATCCAATGAATAAACAATGATTTTCCTCTTGGGTCTTTCACGCACAAATTTGGGTACAAACCCCATTACTTGGGTACATTGCCCACAAAACCACATTTATATGGGTCAACTCCTCACAAACCTAGTACCCTAGGGGTTGTGAGAGTACCTCCCATGCTACACATCTCAACAATATATAGATGAAAACGGTTCATCACATCTTTAAATACCTCCTAGAGGTAGAAAATCATTTATTCACTTGAGCAAAAAATGATCTAAAATTAAAATTGAAGGTTTCATGTAAATTTTTGCAAGCTAGTTTATGTCTTATGGGAAATGGATCGATATTGCAAAAGCACACAAACTAAGTTAAATTTTTTAGATTTTAACAATGAAAAATAGACAACAAGCAACATCACAACATAACAATTTGATGATGGAGTTCACCCCTCCTGGGCTACATCTCTGGGTCCAACTTCTAATGGTGGCCCTTTTAAATTATATGCTCAAATGTGAAATTACATCAACATAAAATGCTCAAATTGCAAAAATAACGCTTTCATTGTGTCCAAAACACCTAGAAACCCTTATGTTGGCTCATCTTGGGCTTGAAAAGGTTGAAAAATGAATAAGTTAGGCCACCTTCTCCATTTCCCTGCAAACTATTCTGCAAATTTGTCCCCCCGTCAAAGTTGGCAAAAAAACTCCACTTTGGTGGGCTTGCAAGGTGAAATTTTCACAATTGTATGTGGTGGGTTCAGCCTATGAAACCTCTCGTGTCAGGGGAAATTGTTGAACAAATTGGTTATGCCCCTATTCTTCCACCCTCTGGTCGGTCACTGCGGGGCATAAGCCATAGGCCATGTACCCCCCTGGCCCCACTCTTGGTCATGTGATAGTAGGCTATAGGCCACGTGCCCCGTTGGCCCCCCTCTTGGTCATGTGACAGTCAATGTGGTTGGACCCTCCCTTAGCTCCCATTGACAATCATGCGAACAACCCAGGGCTAGGGCCACACACCCTACCCTTTCTGCCTTACAACATGGTCATATAACGTTCCATAGCACCTGGGCCACCACTGATTAGGCACATCGACTGGCCCGACGCTCCCCCCAACGACACCCTCAGTTAACCTTAAATATAACGCATTGGTGGTGCAGGTGGTTTGCAATATGAAGGTTATGGGGTCACACCCCGTAGAGGCTTGTAGAAAAATCTGTTATAGGTTAACGCGATAATGCAATATGAATCAAAGCAGAATACTATAACCTACTTCTACTATCAATTTGCGCAAGCTTAAAGATTGAGCTGAACAATATAACTAGAAGAAGAAGAACCAATGGCACAATACACATGAAAATACTTTGGGGAAAGTCTCAGATAAAAACCCCACACTATTGTATTATCATACATGGTGGAAATACATAGGAATTATACAAAGCCTTAGCTCTCATAGCTAGCCAGCTCTCAGTACAATCCTCACAGATTCTCATAGGTAATCTTGGCTTCTCTCCAACCTTCCTCTCTGCCCTCCAGGCTCCTATTTCCTTGCGATGTTCCTTGTGGATGATTAGCCTATTACCAAGTGGAAAAACAAGCCTTCAAAACTGCGAAATCCTCAAGGATGAATCCTTGACTGCATGCATGAGTTTTCTCCATGAGAAAACACATGCAAATGGTAGTACACTGTCCTTGAACATTAATCTCAATTGGGTCTTTCTCAGAATAGACATGCATGAGTTTCTGATGAGGGAATCTTCAGTTAACTAGAGTAACACTAGTTTAGTGCATTGATGCATCAACTGACTATTAACTCACTATTAGTTCCTCAAACAGTTTGGAACTAATTTAACTGGACTTAACTCAGTAAAATGAGTTAACTAATTACAACTCAAATATAACTCAATCTTATCTCCTTAATTTAAGGGATAACTCTTGCATGACTTCAGAAAGACTTCTAACTTGAATTTCTCCAACTAATTAATTTAAAATTAATTAATTAATTATTTCCATGTAGCTGTTAAGACTAAATTCGATTTTAATTCACAATTTAATTCAAGGACAAATTAAATTGGAATATTCTTGTTGCCATATTTCAACACTCCCTCTCAACAAGAAAGGGATTATCTGCCACCCCGATCCTGTCTCTATGGAACTTGAATTTACACTTTGACAATGCCTTTGTCAAAATGTCAGCATCTTGCTCCTCTGTCAAAATATATTGCAACAACATGATCCTCCTTGCTACATAGTCTCTGATAGATGAGTACCTTGCGACAGGAGCAAAAGTCTCATCATGGTCAATCCCCTCGACCTGTGAAAATTCACAGGCAACAAATCTGGCCTTATGCTTCTCCACACTACCATCAACAGCTTGCTTTACCTTGTAAAGCCAACAGGAACTCACAACTAACTTGTTCTTCGGTCTTGGAACCACGTCCCAAACACTGTTACGAACTATGGAGTCATACTCCTCCACCATAGCATCAACCCAAATCGGCTGCTGCACTGCTTCCTCAAAGGAAGATGACTCAATCTCAACACATTCCCCAGCAAGGGCCATGTATCCAGTGCCTCTTAGGCGACCTCCTCTGTCTGCGCTGAGAAGATGGTGCTCCCACATTCTCTCTCGCATCCTCCAACAATCTGTCAGCTTCTCTTGTGCGCTTTTGTCCATCTCTGGAAGACTCTACTTGAGTGGATGTCTCCACTCCTAGAACCTCTTCATGCGGCTGCTCCACATCAGTCTGAAGCTCCTCTTCCTTAGGAACCAACAGTTCCTCCACAACCTGTAGTTGGAGCTCCCTCTCAAGGGAAACTCGCATGGCCTTCTGCTCATCAAACTTGAGATCTCTGTGAACCACTATCCTCCAACTGGTAGGCAAGTACACTCGATAATTGTGAGGTGCATCAGTGTACCCCAAAAATATCCCCAACTCTGCTATTGGCTCAAGCTTCTTCTGTGCATCCTTTGTCACATGGCAATATATCGATGAGCCAAAGATCTTGAAGTGACCCACATCTGGTCTCTTACCGGAGAAAGCTTCCACTGGTGTCTTCATCCCAAGTATGCGATGCGGGCTTCTATTCTGTAAATAGACTGCTGTGTTGCATGCCTCAACCCACAAGTGAAGTGGTAGGACTTGGTCATGCAACATTGCCCTTGTTGCCCCTACAATAGTTCTATTCTTCCTCTCGGCTACCCCATTCTGCTGTGGGTTATGAGGTGCCGTCAACTCTTGTTTAATTCCTTCTGCTGCACAAAAGTCCTTAAACTCTTGAGAGACATATTCTCCACCATTGTTGCTTCTCAAGGCCTTGATTTTCTTCCTTGACTCTTTCTCGAGCAAAGCTTTGAACTCACAAAACTTTGTGAAGGTTTGGTCCTTCTTCTGCATGAAATAAATCTAGCATTTATGAGAATAGTCATCAATGAAAATCACATAATACCTTTGCTTCGCTGTGGATGTCGTTGAGAATGGTCCACACAAATCAGTATGAACTCGCTCTAAGATAGCCTCTGCTCGACTGTCTCGATCATGAAAGGAAGACTTGGTGTACTTTCCCAAGGTACAACCTTTTCATGTGTCAACTTGCTCAAGTTTACCTTTGGGAAGTCCTGTAGATATCTGTTGCATTATCTTCAAAGCCCCATGATGCAAATGGCCCAACCGCCTATGCCACAACTCGCCAATGTCTTGGCTTTGCACCAATTATGCTTTCATACTCAATGCTGCACAATCATCTACCTCTAGTTTATAGAGATTCTTCACCCGAATCCCTATCCTCTTGGTCTGACCCGTGGCTATGTGTCTTAGGAATGCCTTTCCTTTATTGAAGAAAACATCGCAGCCTTTGTCCTCCACTGTCGCGACCGATACCAAGTTCTTATTCAGTCCAGGCACATACATCACATCTGTCAAGGTGAGAGGAGCTCCATGCTCCCTATGAAAAGCAACCATTCCCACTCTTGAAACACTATACCTTTCGTCGTCACCCATCTCTATGCACATCTTGAGGTCTTTCTCCTCCAAGGCACCGAATAAATTTTATTCACTGGTCATGTGGAATGAGGCTCCACTATCAAGATACCAGACACAACCCATCATCGATGAAACCATGCATGCGGTGAGGGTAAAGTCCATTTCAAACTAAGAGTTTAATGCCTCACCTTCCGATCCTTCCAAGGATTCCTTCTTGGACTTCTTTGATGGGAAATTAGTCGTATAATGTCCCATATTATGACAATTACAACATCTTACTTTAGACATGTCACCCTTCTTCCCTCCATGAGAAGAATTCGATTTGAAATGGGAAGCCTTCCCCTTCCATTTCCTTGCCTTACTTGCTAAGGCTAGATTTTCTTCATCATCATTCTTGGATGAAGAACCATCTCGTGTGCTCCTCCTGATCTCCTCTTGCATAAGATCCGACCACAGTCATTCCCAATCCAGTAGTTTCTCCCTTCCATTCACAAAGTCCTGGTAGCTATTCCAACTCTTTGGAAGGCCAAGGAGAGCGAGGCTCACCATATCATCATTGGCAGTAGTTATTCCCACACTGCCAAGCTCATCTCTACAGGTTGTGAGCTTGTTCAGGTATGTGAAAATAGTATCGCCCTTCTCCATCTTGATTCTTCGAAGCTTATCCTTGAGCGCCAATTTCCTTTGGTTGCTACTGTTCTGGTAGAGGTCCTTCAATGTCTTCCACATTGAAAATGGAGTATCCTTCCCATGGAGACTTGAGACAATATGGTCTCGAACTCCCTCAAGGATGATCTATCTCACCTTCGCCACACACTTCTTCCACTTAGCCAACTCTTGTGCATTAGTTGAAGTTGGCTTTGGGATTTCTTGATCAATGAATTCCTTCAAGCCATTGTCTTCTAATACAACCTCCATTCTATCTTTCCATGCTATGTAATTCGAGCTACCTTCCAAGCATAGAAAATTTTAGGGGCGAATGTTCGCCCTTTGGCGAAATTAAGGGGTTTTAAATTTTTAGTGGGCGAATATTTTGTATCATAGTACATTTTTACAAATCACCTCAAATAGCCCACCTTATTTTAAGGGAGAGGGTAAAAAAGGTAAATTTAGCCCTTGAAATTAGGAGTTACAACCTTCCATTCACCCATTTTCAATAATAGGTTTTATTTAAGTGAATCCATTCGCCCATTTTCAAGAATAGGTTTTATTTAAGTGAATCCTATGGGCCAAAGGCCCAAATACCATATTTATAAAAGAGGTATGGTAAATTAATAAAAATATAAATAAATGAGAGGTATGGTAAATAAATAAAACATTTTTTATATTTACTCCATAAGTCACCTTATATACATGCAACGGTGTAAACAAAAAAAAATATAAGTAAAGTGGAGGTATGGTAAATAAATAAAACGTCTTTTTATATTTACTCAAAAGGTATGGTAAATAAATAAAAATATAAATAAACTAGATGCATGGTAAATAAATAAAACTTCTTTTTATATTTAGTCCATAACCCTCGTTCTATTTATGAAGGCTCAAGAAAGAGGTTTTATTTAAGTGAATCCTATGGGCCAAATACCATATTTGTAAAAGAGGTATGGTAAATTAATAAAAATATAAATAAATGAGAGGTATGGTAAATAAATAAAACATTTTTTTATATTTACTCCATAAGTCACCTTATATTTAAGAACACTAAAAAAATGCGTTATATTTAGGTGAAAGCTATGGGCAAAATACTATGGGACAAATACCATGGACTAGATTGTTATTAATACCATGCAAAAAAACATTATTAACCCTAATATTAGTATTAATAAAAATAAAAATGGCACATGGTATTGACCCATGGTATTCACCTGGAATGTAGCCTATTTAAATGGGGGAATTAAACCAGCATAGATGCATCTTTACTCTGGATCTACTAACCCTCGAGAGGTATCGAATATCATGATATGCAAACTAGCATAGAGAGGTATCGAATATCATGATATGCAAACTAGCATAGAGTGAAAAAATATTTGATCTGATCAAGAGTAAAAATGGATGTTGTAATTTAATGTATGCTAAACATTTTAGCTTGGTTAAAATAAAAAATAAAATAAAAATCAACTATTAATTTTATTAATTTTTATAAATTACTAATAGTAATTTTTAAGCTCCAGGTTTATGATAACCCATGGTATTGACCCATGGTAATACCATGGTATTCATGTGAGCATAGACTATTTAAAGGGGAAATTCTATCATCTTAGATCCATCTTAATTCTGGGTCTACCAAGTGCTCAGAGGGATAAATAGATTTCATCCCCCTAAGAGTGGTAGATGTGGAGTTAAGATGGATATAGGTTGGTTTTTATGATAATGAAGATATTAAATAGACTTAGGAAATTATATTGTAAAAACATCTTAAGGTGAATGGTTAAAGCATAGATATTTGACAAGTATATTTGTATACTTCTGTTTTAAACTGAAACAAATCTAGGGCTAAAAGGAATGGATTGATTGCACTAGTCATCCTTCTATAACTTTCCAACATATGCTAGAGTAAACAGATTGTAATTTGGGTAATTTTTCTAATTGCAAACAGGAACATACTTGTGTATTGGCAGGGTGGTTATGAGGTCCCTAGAAGTGATGAATTTGAATTTTTCTTGGTTTTATATATAGTATTAGGTTTTTTCTCATGCTTTCTGTGAATGGCACGGGTGAATTTTATCCTACACCCACTAGGTTATCGATATGTAATTTCGGTAATTTTGATTTCAAAAGATATTTTAAAGAAATGCAATGATTTCATTTGTGTATTCAATAAACACAAGATTTTATAATTGAGTAAAATATTCGCCATGCCTGGTGAGAGATTCGCCAAAAAATTATAAATACATATCATATTATTGATAAAATCGCCTTCCATTTTTCCTATATACCATGGAGATTCGCCCATTTATTATACATGTAAATTTAGGGGGGTTCTTAAAATTTTCCCTGCTTCCAAGGCATACTCGAGTCTCAAGCCATAGAATGCCATTGATCAACCTTGAAGTATGATATGAATTCGATTTGCACCTGCAACCCCAAACTTCAAACTTTGAATTCTCTTCTCATTATACTGTTCACAGATCCGATACCATGTAGAAAATATGTGATAGGTTAACCCGATAATGCAATATAAATCAAAGCAGAATACTATAACCTACTTCTACTATCAATTTGAGGAAGCTTAAAGATCAATCTGAACAATATAACCAGAAGAAGAAGAATCATTGACACAATACACAAGAAAATACTTTGGGGAAAGTCTCAGATAAAAACCCCACACTATTGTATTATCATACATGGTGGAAATACATAGGAATTATACAAAGCCTTAGCTCTCACAACTAACTAGCTCTCAATACAATCCTCACAGATGCTCACAGGAAATCTTGGCTTCTCTCTAGCCTTCCTCTCTGCCCTCCAAGCTCCTATTTCCTTGTGTTGTTCATTGTGGATGATTAGCTTATTACCAAGTGGAATAACAAGCCTTCAAAACTATGCAATCCTCAAGGATGAATCCTTGACTACATGCATGAGTTTTCTCCATGAGAAAATACATGCAACTGATAGTACACTGTCCTTGAACATTAATCTCAACTGGATCTTTCTCATAATAGAGATGCATGAGTTTATGATGAGGGAATATTTAGTTAATTGGAGTAGCACTAGTTGACCGCATTAATGCATCATCTGATTGTTAACTCACTATTAGTTCCTCAAACAGTTTGGAACTACTTTAACTGGACTTAACTCAGTAAACTGAGTTAACTAATTACAACTCAAATATAACTCAATCTTATCTCCTTAATTTAAGGGATAACTCTTGCATGACTTCAGGAAGACTTCTATCTTGAATTTCTCCAACTAATTAATTTAAAATAAATAAATTAAGTATTTCCAAGTAGCTGTTAAGACTAAATTCGATTTTGATTCACAATTTAATTCAAGGACAAATTAAATTGGAATATTCTTGTTGCCATATTTCAACAAGGCTCACCTGATGTATAAACCAAATTTTGGCCTTACCCGGAGTGTCACATGGCGCCCTGGAATTGGGTCATGTGTCACTCCATGATTGGCTCGAACCAAATCACTTCCAACCAATCAAAACACGCCATATGCCTCAGTATGACTGGGCCACGTGTCATGTCCTAATTGGCTCCATACTGATTAGTCATCCTATTGACATCAACACCACGTTAGCATACATACTTCCACGTGGCATCCGTACACTACCCAATCAACCTTGCGAGTTGACTTTTTTTGTTTGCCAAAAACTCTAAAACACGATAACTTCCTCATACGATGTCAGATTGAGGCGATTCAAGAATCGTTGGAATTTGAAAGACGAGATCTATGATTTGGCACTAATTCCAAGATAATTTGAGCACTTTAATTTTTCAGCATATTTTGATCCCCTGGATCATTCCTCCCCACTTAAAGATTTTGGACCACTAAAAGTCTATTTTTACTCAGCAAGTAAGTGAGGGTACAACTCCCTCACTTTCCTTATCTCTATCCACCTTGCTTTGCTTGGATTGGTACCTTTGAGCCCCACTTGAAGATACTCCACATTGCCTCTGCGTGAAGTCCTTATCCTCCTATCAAGAATTGAGTCTTCCTACAACTCATTTAAATATTTAGGAGAAAAATATTCTATAGATGGAATCTAAACATTCTCTTCTTGATCATCAATCATTAGAGGCTCATACAATCTCAAGTTTTCCACATTCACAATAGAATAAATTTGCATGTAAGGTGGAAAATCTAATCGAAAAACGTTGCTACCAATCTTCTCCAAGATTTTGAAAGGACCATATCTAATTGGCTTGAGATTTTTACCTTCTCCTTGTAGTATTTCCTTTCTGATGTACAACCAAACTTGATCTCCTACTTGGAAATCATGATCAACCCGATGCTTTTCATGTCTTGCTTTATACTTGGCTTTGTTTTTATCTAGTTGTTCTTGTACCCTTTGATGCACTAGCTAAATTTGTTCAATAAAATGCTTGGATTTATCCACGTCATTATGTCCATCTACTGCAATATATTTACCAAATATGAAATCCAAAGGAGACTTTGGAAAATAACCCAAACAAGCTTCAAATGGAAATACTTGTGTAGATGAATGCTTGGCATGATTGTAAGCATGCTGGATGTAATGCAAATGCTCATCCCAAAGTTTAGGATGCTTGCCACAATATCCTCGAAGGAGAAGCACTAATATTATGTTCACTACTTCTGTCTGGCCATTAGTTTGTGATAAAATGTGGTGCTCTTCTTCAACTTTGTGTCCATGAGTTCCCATAAACTTGAACAAAAATTCTTGACAAATCGAGAATCTCGATCATAAATAATAGAAGTGGGCAACCCAAAATGAACCCATACATTTTGGAAGAACATATTTGCAGTCTATTTAGCTATAACTTGTTTCTTACATGGCATCAACACACACATTTTCTAAAACGATCCACAACAACATATTGATATTCATGACCTTTCCTAAACATTTGTAGTCCCCCTAAAAATTCCATAGAAATACTTTCCCAAGGACAAGAAGGAATAGGAAGTGGGGTATACAAACCCAATTTCCTATTGCCTGGCTTGCTTTTAGCACACATGGAACATCTTCTCACATATATTGAAACAATTTCATTCATGCGAGGCCAATAAAAATACCTCTGAATTTGAACAATTTTTTTTCCTACACCAAAGTGGCCAACAATAAGAGAAGTGTGGCTTCCCTTATGACGTTGATTCTTTCACCTTGTGGAACACATAACTTGCCAAGATTATAAAACAACTTGTTATGAACATGATAATCCAACTCTTCAACATGATTTCCTTGACTCAAAGTTGCATAAACATCTTTAAAATCTTCATCTTGAGGATACTGTTCAATATAACTTTCATGCGTGATTGAGTTATGATTAAGAATAATAGATGCATTAACAATAGGCCTTGATAAAATATTTGCAACTTTGTTGTATATATCTTTCTTATACTTGATTACCAAATGAAATTTCTGTAGGAATTATTGGCATTATGACTAATGTGTTGTCCTTGATGGAAACCTACTTGATAAAGATGTCAACATGATGGTAGAAAAATGAGTATACAGGCCAATACAGATGCAACAAAGATATTGGACAAAGGAATATCAGTTCAGAGATAGAGGAAGGATACAAGTGATAAGATGTATACCTGGTTCCTGTGAAAAAATACCGTGTACATATGCGGGGTGTGGTGAAGCAAAGTCTCGTACATTTTCCAAACCATAGTATTCTTAATACCATGGGTCTTTACCATGGTATTGGCCCATAGTAATGAGTGTGACAATGGATATTTGATCCCGTCAAAGAATACCATCGACATAACTATGGAATTGGCCTAAGATATTGGCTAAGGCCTAAGATGTATAAGGAGATAGAGATCAAAGTGTTATGTGTGCATGTATGGGTTATTGATGATTGGTTTGATCTGAAATAGGTGTGCACCAAGGAGTATGATAATGGATAAGATCTATTAGATATGAAATGACTATATATTGAATAATCTGCTTATGGTTTGATAGATCTATGATGATGATTTTATGATGTGTATCTATTATGGTGTATGCTGAGATTTGGGTTTGACAGGTGTTTTGGTGTGCAACAAAGGTTTGACTCAATAATTACAGATCTGTACATAGGTTTTTCTTCAGAAAGGTTGTGTACATACATGAATATTCTTCTAGATAGTCGCATATATATTCTGCAGTATGGACATATCTGTATGCGGGTGTCAAGTATGAAAGGCACGTACATACGCAAATATACTTTATAAGGGTCACATACATCTTCTAGGGTTTTCTAGTATGAGATGATGATAATGATTGATTTGTTTTATTATGTTTGCTGCTATCTATTAATGAAGTCTTGCATGATAATCTGTGTTTATCAGTGTTGGTTGAGTGGAACTGTTGAATAGTAATGATGTTGTTATGTGATGGGGGAAGTATGCATTTTAGTATTGCAGTAACTCAGATTCAGATTTCTATGTTTTAAGATATGTACGCAGGTCATCTGAAGGGAAAACACATATATATGCAAGTATGATTATGAATAGTAGCATATATATTCTGACATGTGTTTAATTATGGTTTCCAGTGACAAGATCTGGTTTCTGTGATGAACAATATGTAGTCTAGTATTATGATGAATGTGTATATAGTGAGACAACTTGGTTTGGTTATCTGAAAAAGTTATTTCAATATTTGATTTGGTGATCCAGTTGGTTCAGTGACTTGATACAATGTCGATTTCAATATTTCTATTTGATATTTGGAATGGATCTATTTTGAAATATTCTGAAAAGTGATCCACAAAGAACATTAGACAAGGGGGTTGTAGCTCCCTTCTAGTAGAAGACAGAGAATGAGATAAGGTTATAGCCTTCTGTAGGTGGGTGCCTGCGTATTAGTATGAGTCTGATCCAGTACAAAATTGCAAGACATTTCCTTTTATAATAAAAGAAGAATATAAAGACGACATCAGCGGTGGTTTTTTCCCACATTGGGTTTCCACCTAAAAATGCTGGTGTTCATGAGTGTTGATGTGTTGCTTATGTGTGATGGTTTATTCTATTCTTACTGCACATGGTTACTATTTAATTAATTTCTAATGAAGTACTGATACATTGGTTCAAGTTAAATAATTGATGAATTAACTAAGAAATTAGTTAACTGGATATACGCTACTTGTCTTCAGTACAATCACGTACATACGTAGGATTTATTCATAACATTAGCATCCATAAATCTGAATGTGAAAAGAAAAGGGTTAAGTAGTTTAAAAATACTGATTCACCCTCGCCCCCACCCCTGTCCCCCTCTCAGTGTTTTTCCTAACATGAATCCCATCCACCTGAAATTTCTAGCTTGTTGTAGCTTGGTTTATGATTGTAAATATTTCAAAGGTTGATGGTCAGTATGACTTCTTTACCCATCAAATAATCCTTCCGTTTCTTCATGCTTTATACCAAAGCATACAACTCTTTATCATATTTAATTATTTCATTGGTAAAGGTTCCAAAATGATAACATATTGGCTTACCATGCTGCATCAAAACTGCTTCCATAACATATTCACTTGCATCAGTTTGAATTGTAAATGGTTGCTCAAGGTCTGGAAGTGCTAGAACTAGTGTTGTATTGATTTTCTTTATCAAAGTGTTGAATGATTTTTGCTTCTTCCCTCCCCATTGAAAGATCATGATCTTGTTAAAAGCTCAGAAATACACACACATGCGCCATGCACCATCTTTCTTTGGAACCAAGACAATAGAAGACCGACAAGGAGATGTGCTAGGTCTGATGACCCCTTTGTCAAGTAGCTCTTGAATTTGCTTCTTGATTTCTACATTCTCTAAAACTGACATTCTATACATGCCAATATTTGGAAGGGGTGCATCCTATTGCAAGTGAATCTCATGTTTGATTCCTATTTTTGGAGGTAACCCTTCAGGTTCTTGTAACATCTTGTCATAAGTGTTAACAACTTCAGCCAATTCATGCTTGAGTTTAGAATCACATCCCATGAAAGGTTTAGATTCAACAGTATCTTTAGCTTTAATCATCAATAACACAAAATTCTTACTAGCATTTACAAGCCTTTTCATCTGACCAACACTAAAAAGAGATAAGTTCATCTTCTTACGATGTGCTCTAACAATATACTCAACTCCATATTTAAAAATATGATATTTTTTCGCACGACGATATGAATTTTCGTCCATACAAGTATGGACTCCCTAAAACAATCCCACAAATATCAAGTGGTACAACATCAAGCTCTACCTCATCTATAAAATTAGCAGTGATGGCGAATTTGAGTTTACATTTTCTTGTCTCTTTTAATTTGGCATCATCATATACATAACCCAAAGGGTAAGGTTTAGTATGAGTGTAGTTTCTAAATTAAGTTTCTTGACAGTTGCTTCAGAGATAAGATTGACTTGGGATCTATTATCAAACAAAGTATCAACCTTTGTATGTTTTTTAATGACCATGATATGGAAAAGTTCACTTCTTTATTTATCATATTGAGATTCAATGGGCTTATTAGAAGAAATAATACTTGCATTAGAAGCTATACCTTTCATTCCTATGGTTGTGATTTTGGTTTCATCACCTGAATAAGATCCTAGATCTTGTTGAGTTGTAGCAGGAGTCTTTTGTTTCCCCTTGTTATTGAACTTCTTTAGTCTCATTTATGGATTTAATTTCCAACAATGGTATTCATCGTGACCATATTTTGAATAGTATTTGGAGGTAAGTTTCTCTCCATCTTTCTTGACAGTAGCATTCTTTTTTCCTTTGCATTTAAAATTCCCCTTTCCTTTGTCTCCAGATTTAGAAGGTTTCTTGCTAGTATCTCGAGGAACATTCTTACATCTTGATTCTAAATGAGTTGCCTTAATACATACTTCATCTAGATTTGTGGGATTAAACATAAGTATAGTTTGTAATCTACCTATGTATTTTAGGAGAGTATCAGTTGAATGCAAATAAACACCCAATATTAAAGCTCTTCTTCTAAATTCTTATGTGTAACTTTGGACACTCTAACCTTTATCTTGTCTAAAATTTTTCCAATTCATAATTTATTTTTTCATGTAATCTAATGGATAAATTTTCCTTCTTAATGCAATTATAAAATCATTCCAAGAAGAAATAATTTGACCACTTTTCTTCAAATATTCTTGAGTCCTAGTCTCCCACTAGATGAGGGTTGCACTTTCCAAATGAAGAGAAGCAAGCTGGATCTTTGTGACATTATCATCAATATTTTGAATCTTGCAATAGACTTCAATTTGATGAACCCAATTATCCAACTTTCTAGCATTTACTTCACCATTTTACATAGACAATTCAAAATTGACATAAAGCTTAATCAAAGGAGACTTAGCATGTCCTTTTGGAGATGGAGGAGGAGTAGGTCTATGAGATGAATGAGGTGAAGAAGGAGGTGAAGATGGAGGTGAAGGAGGAGGTGAGGATGGAGGTGAAGATGGAGGTGAAGGAGGAGGTGGAGGTGGAGGCTTGATCCCATCACCACCATTACATTTTGGTTGATTAGAACTTTCTCCATGCAACATTGTTTTCCTCTCATTATACAACACTTTCACCATCTCAGACATATCATAGAAAGCCTTTCTAAAAGATCTCTCATCCTTAGACATCAGTGCTTGTACTTCTTCATGTGCCATGACTGGTGGAGTTTGTGGCCTCCTTGAACCAATTTGAGGGTTTGGTTCATCAAGCACTCCTTATCCTCTTTTCAATTTAGACCTTCATTCAAGAAAAACACTTGCAAAAACTGTCAAACCTTCACAACAACCATGCTCTGATACCAAATTGATATGAAATTAAAATTGAAGGTTTCATGTAAATTTTTGCAAGCTAGTTTATGTCTTATGGGAAATGGATTGATATTGCAAAAGAACATAAACTAAGTTAAATTTTGTAAATTTTAATAGTGAAAAATAAACAACAAGCAACATCACAACGCAACAATTTAATGACAGAGTTCACCCCTCCTGGGCTACATCTCTGGGTCCAGCGTCCAATGGTGGCCCTTTTAAATTATATTCTCAAATGTAAGATTACATCAATATATAATGCTAAAATTGAAAAAATAACACTTCCATTGTGTCCAGAACACCCAAAAACCCTTGTGTAGGCTCTTCTTGGGCTCCAAAAGGATGAAAAATGGTCAAGTTAGGCTTCCTTCTCCATTTCCAATGCTAAATATTCTGCAAATTCACCCCTTGTCAAAACTGACAACGAAACTCCACTATGGTAGGATTGCAGGGCAAAATTTTCACAAATGTAGGTGGTGGGTTCGACCCATGAAACCCGCCATACCGGATGAAAATTGTTGAATAGTTAATTGAACAAAAGGCCCACACCCCTATTGTTTCTCCCTCCAGTCGGTCATGTGGCGCATATATGACCATGTGATTGGGGGCTGGGCACAGGGAGGGTGCCACGTGCTCGCCCCTCCCGTAGCTCCTACCAATGGTCACACGAACACAACAAAACCCAGGCCTTGGCCATGAACCCCACCTTTTTGCCGTACACCATGGTTATATAATGTTCCATAGCCCTCCCCCCAACTTCGCCCTATGTAAACCTTAAATACAACCCGACGACCATGTTATAACAAGAACTAATGTGGCGCGTTGGTGGTGTGGATGGTTTGCAATATGGAGGTCATGAGGTCGAACCCTGCGGAGGCTCACCCAGCATATAAATCAATTTTTTTCCTTATCCGAAGTGCCATGTGGTGCCCTGTGATTGGGCCACGTGTCACTCTATGATTGGCCCAAACCAAATCACCTCTAACCAATTAAAACACACCATATGCCTCCATATGACTGGGCCATGTGTCATGTCCAGATTATATCTGTACTGCTCAGTCATCTTGCTAACATCAACACCACGTCAATGTACAAACTATGTGGCAACCATATACTACCCAAACAACCCTACAAGTTGACTTTTTTTATTGTTTGCCAAAAACTTCAGAATGTGATACTTTCCTCATATGGTGTTATATTGAGATGATTCAAGCATCATTGGAATCAAAATGATGAGATCTACGATTTGGCGCCAGTTTCGGGAGATTTTGAGCACTTTCATTTTTGAGCATATTTTTGATCCCCTAGATCAAGAAAAATGGGGAACCAAAATGTTGGGATGTGGCCATGAGATAATTTATGAGAAGGATAAGGAGAATGTGGTATGATAGATGCTTACTCTTGAAAGTATGAAGAGGAAGGGCCACTATTTTTTCCTTCATACTAGATTATTGGTTGAATAGTATATGCAAACAGTGGTTTATAGATCCTCTGATCACTAACTTGATATAACAACTTCAAATGGAACCCCATGCATATTACAACTAAACATGGAAAAATAAGAGATTTTCTATAGATAACATATTTATTTGAATAATAAATCAACATTTAAATTATGGTTGTTATCTAAAGTACATTTTTCTCTCATAACAAGTTATTTGTGGTCTCATAAAACATTTGAAATGAATCAATTTTTCCTTTTTCTAGGAAGGCATGAAGAAGGACAACCACCCCTTTGTGTCCAAGTGTGACATCTGTGAATAACACATGGGAAATACAATGAATCCTCCTTACATACTACAACTTTTACCCATTTCTGCAATTGTATGTGCTGACATTTCTATAGACTTCATTAAAGGGTTTCCAAAATATAGCAATAAATATGTAATCATGGTTGTCATTGATCATCTTTCCAAATATGCTCATTTTTTTTTCTCTACAACGCCCCTTTGAAGCCTCTATTATTTCTCAAGTATTCATGGATAATACATTTAAACTCCATGGTATGCCACACTCAATTGTGAAGGACCATGACTCCATCTTCACTAATAATTTTTCGAAAGAGTTGTTTCAACTCCAAAGCACTCAATTAAATCTCGACAATACATATCTTCTCTAAACCAATGGTTAGAATAAAGCTCTCATCAAGTGCTTGGAGGAATATTTGGAGTGATTTATTTCAGGTAGATAGATGCAATTGATCCAATGGTTATCTCTAAGCCAAGTAGTGGTATAATACAACTTATCATGATACCACTTGAATGAATCCCTTTGAGGTTCATAGGAAGTTAGATAAGAAATATATAAAGAAGTAAAAGCAAGGCAATGAGATGTCTTGTCAAGCATATTGTAATTGGAGATTTCCTCAACTAGAGGTTGTCCCCTCAAAGAGGCAAGTGAACATTGTTTTCATCAAGAAGGGTATCACTATTTTTGGTATTTTGGTTCTCCTACAATAACCTATTACTATTATATTTTTTATTTTTTTCTCTAACTATCACTATAGCATATTATATCTTCTTTGAATATTCTACTTTGCTAACACGGAACACCACACATGTCCTAGCTAAGCTTCAATCTCCCAGAGATAAGTCACACGAATTTGAGTTTCCACAATGATGAGCCATCCTAGGGCATAAACCATCTACTTAGATGATTGCATTAGAGTATGAATTTTCAAGATGTGTGCTTGTTGGTGCATGGTATATAATGTAGAACAATTTTCTTGATTTTGTTTTAAGAATATTTTTCTTGAAACTTATTTATATTTGCACGGGATGAGTAGTTTTCTTTTTAATCCCTCTTCATGTTTTAAAAGTTACCTTTCTCTTGATTTTGTAACCTGGCTCAATAGCTATCATTTCCAACTAACCTTTGCTTCATGTTTCTTTTTGACATTTTATTTTCTTGAAGATGGCTTATATTAGAATTAACCTGATGTTTGTTTCCTTATTGAAACTAATTATTCGTGTATTTTTCTAATTTCATCTCACATTGTCAACATCACACAAAGATAATAAACCTAGAGAATTTCACATGCTTAAGCTCATTTTTGAGGTAGAAGAAAAGATATTTTAAATATAGATCAGAGATATGTAGGATAGTTTGCAAGTGGTTGGACCGTTATCATTTTGAATGAATATTCACTTGTTGTTTTTTAGCCCTAGTTTGATGAAAAAGCTTAATGTGCTAAGGAATCTACCCACACTAAAAAAACTAATCATCAAAAAAGTGAAAAGTTAGAAGTCTATGGGATGCAAATAAAAAAGGGTTACTTTAATAACCAAGCTCAATAAAATATTTAAATAAATCCCAACAACATAGCAATCATCCCACATATAGCTTAAAAATGATATTGCTTCCACCATTCATCAATTGCTAAGAATTATATCAAAAGAAAAAGTATGGATTGTGAAAGGAAGTAAAATTAATTAGGAGAACATGTAGATAGCTCTATTGGGGCTATGAATGCTCATTGGAAACATACCAAATTCATGTGATGCCATGCTAACTCTAAGGGAGCTATGGATGCTCACGAATAGTGTAGCAACACCTAAGGGATGTCATATTTGAGCCTCGAGAATATATTCCTAAATATATTAGGCCAGGCTAGCCAAGATTTCAACTTGGATAATTAATGAGTTTCATTAGCTAGTATGCAAATATGACAATTGAATCCCTCACAAAAAAGGTTCTTAGGGACCTAATATTATCTATATTTGGGATGTCCTTGAGATATAAACTCAGGAGATTATATTTTCTTTATGCTCATAAATAAAAAATACTTAGAATATACTCATAAATTTTCCCATTGTGTTACAGTTCATAGACCCTACTCCCATGACTTTCGCCTTTTTATGGTTAATATGTGTTTTTGGTTTGGTCACTGAAATCTCATTGATTGGATACATGTTTGATATTTCTATTTTATGGCACAATCATGACACTTTCCAATAATTGCATCGTCAAATTAATTTTCCTCGCAACTTTTCTCTTCTTGCATCCATCACATTACATATATCCTAATATTTTCTCCTGTGACTTTTGGATTTTATTAGCACTCACATGTTCAAAAAGTTTTATGTAACCTTGTCAAGGGTTTTTAAAAATATTTTACATCATACATTGACTCATTACAGAGTTTGAAGTGGAATCAATAACTTACCAAATATTAGGTATTAAATGTTCTAAATATCAATGGACTATTTTCCTAAATTAAAACTAATTAAATACTTACCAATTATACAACATATTTTAACACATTGAAAACCTATATAACACTATCCAAAATAATAAACATAACTAGGTCATGACCCGATATCATCCTAAATAAACCCAAAATTTCCATTAAAAATGCCTTTGGAAATAGATTTAAAACCTAATCACAATGTTATTTTAAACTTTGAAACTAAGTACTACTATAGATTTTTGGGGAATTATGAACTTAACTAACACATTTTGATTTCAAATATCAGTGTCAAAATGCTAACTTATAATATCCCATAAATGAAACAATGCAAATTTACATGTTATAAAGGTTATAAAATCGTTCGTTTTAAAAAGTGTTACATGACCTTTCATTAGGTATTCCCAATTGTCTTATGGACTCTGTAAAAATGTTCTTTAATTGAAGCTCCTGCCCCATTGCCCCCAACACCCACCACCACCCCATAAAAACCAAAGGGGTTTGCATCCAGCTAACTAGGGATCCCACCAGATGCCGAAAAGATAATAGGCTTTTGAAGTTAGATAACTAGGGGTCCCATGAAATGCCTGTAGTTCTTTTTCCACTTTACGGTTCTACTTTTTGATGGCTTTGTCCTTGCTCTTTATGCACTTTGTCCTTGCTCTTTATGCACTTTGTCCTTGCTTTGTCCTAAATAAAATTAAGTCATAATCGGCCTGATTTTAATGTTTAATTTTGGCCCTATGAGAAAATATGGCCTTAATAACAAAATATGACATGAATAGATATTATTTTTGGCCCAATAAAAAGCACAAAAAGAGCCTGATGCACATATTGACGTGCCATCTTGGAACTTTTGAATGATCGTAGTTGTTAGAAGAAAAGTTGCATTTGGCATTCTTAATATAGTAATCTGAAAGTAGTTTGAACCCTTAGAATGATACCCATAACTTTAATATTGTCACCATTCTTGAGTGTGATACCCATTGCAATTGCAACTAATAACAGGATTTATTATTTGTTGCACATGGAGAGTTACTTAAATGAAACAAATAGGTTTAGGTAAAACCTTACTTGTTTAGGAAATAATTTTTAAAGACTAGTAAAGTTTACATGATACCCTGCATTCCATTCAATAGTGGGCAATCATTACATTCAAGAGTGGGAAATCATTACATCTGACATATTCCTACAAATGAGTAATTGATTTCCAACTAACAAGTGACATATATTATATGTATTTCTATGATTGTGTTATATGCATGTAAACAGTGACATATTTGCAAGCTTTGTTATCGTTTTATCTAACCGTGCCATAAAGCAAGCAAATAAATAATCATGAAACATACCTTCATGGAGAAACTTCATAAAATGTTTCCAATTAAATTCAAACTCTCCATTAGAGAAAATCAACTTGAGCTCAAATTCCACTCTTTCAACGACATTAATCTACATTTAAGTCATGAGATGATATATATATTTTTTTTCAAATAAACTTATTTGATTTTTTAAAGCTAGCCGTGGTGCTTCCTGCCTAGAAGATGATGTTCATAATAAAGTGTAACATGGTTTAAGAATGATCCAATGGAATGCATATCAACACTAAGATATAGGAAAGATGACCATGAGGGATTCTTGCACTTGGATAAAAAAATTAAAATGGTTGTTGCTTGACATTGTAAAATATTTTGCTGGTTAATGGAGTAGTCAATATTGGTAGAGTTTTTCCCCATTGAAATTAGCATATAACGTTCTCATTATTCATGGTTTTTTAGAAGGTTGTATCAACTTATTTCTATTAATGGTGGATTTTCTTATATAGTTAGCAATGTTCTTACTTTATCTTGTTAATATTGGATATTGAGTTGTGGCTTTTAGTATCAGTTGTAAGTGTTGGAAAATTAGATAAGGGTAATGTTTTAATTTATCTTTTTCTTACTTGACAATTATTTGTGACATTATGTTCATCTTCTTAATTATGTTTATTGATCCAAATTGGATCTTAGAAACTCTCTAAGTTTTCATGACTGTTGCAAATTATGTTAAAAGATTCAATTCCTAGAAAAGATCAAAGCTATCAGAAGGAATCCTCATAACAATTGCAGTTGTGGCCAGAGCAGAGCAATGAGGACCCTCGGTCAAGCGTGCAGACCGTTGGCCCATGGTAAAGCGCAATGGCACAAAACTGGCAAAAACCAGAGGCTAATTCGGGAAACAAAGGTGGATTCTGACACACGATTAGTGCTAATCGCGTATCGCAGGGCGTCCCCCTCAGTGAAGGAAAGTCCCGAAACGCTCGGACCCAAAAATGCTATAAAACTCGGAAAAGTAACTGTTTCGGTTCCGTAGCGCGGGATTCCCCAAAATTGGCAGGATATCAGAAGGCTTCGAGGCGGTAAGTAGTTTTGACTGAGTCCCACCCGATGCCACACATTGAGCGACACGCGTCCGGCGGAAGAGAGAGAAAACCGCACGCATTGGACAGGTAAATGTCGTGCGACTTGTCCGCCCGATATGAAGGATTACCGTAGGATCCCGGGTGTCTAGATCAACGATGGAGATGTGTCCTGATGACCGACCGGATTGACAAGTCAAAAAGCAAGATGACAGGGGATTTGAAGTCTGACGTGGATGATGAGTTGGAAAACGATTTGTGTTCACAGAGCAAACAGATTTAACGGTTGTTCGAATATGATTCAGGGAATCTGACACCTAGTTTGTTAGCAAACGGGTGGCCACCTCCCTGCGAGGCATTACCCAGTGATGATGACGCAGAGCAGAGGAATTCGAACGGACAGAGGAAAGGAAACCAGAAGGCCGGGAAACAGAAATGAGCAATCAAAGAGCAGACTGGCTTTAAGCCATAAACTGACAGCAGCAGAGGGGCAGGATACAGAGAGGCAACACACAGAGACGCAAAAAACTAATAGCAGAGAACAGAGAGTAGAAGCCAAGCTGAATTGAAGGCAACATCGAGCCAGATAGAGCCAGAGGCAACTAGAGAGTCTGTGTACTCCATTAAAGGCTTGAGAGGTTCAAGCAAGCTCCTTAGTATAGGCCTGTCATACTATTGTGACCCTCAGAGGTCGAGTTTTAGTAAGGAGAGTCTGTGCATTCCATTCCTGCTGACTCCATTCTGTTTAGTGAGACTCGAATCGAGATCACTGTTGTAAAAACTCTGCTTGAAAACATAATAGAGAGGCCACCACTGAAAGGCTGGACTAGGAGACGTAGCCCAGGAGCATTGGGTGAACTCCTTATTAAACTTGTTTTGTTTACATGTTTGACTGTTATGTTTTCTCTGTTTGCCTCAGTGTCTATGTATTCTAGCAATCTTATCGATCTGTTGCATAAGTAACATAGGCACATCCATGCACATGAGTCTGTAATACCTTTAATTCTTTGTCCTGGATAAATTCTAGATCAAGTGGTATCAGAGCTCTAGGTTACTAAGGTTAGACAAGCTTGTGCTGGATCTTGTTGTTGAATGCTAACTAGATCAAAGCTTAAATTAGGAGAAGGAGAATTGGCTGAAACTAACTTGGAAATTGGAAGAGTCTATTCTAAGAGGAAAATGTCAGGAGAAAATCCCTTGGAATCAGACCCCTAGTTCATGGATAGTTTTATGACCCTGAAATCCATGGTGGAGGAAATGTATAGGGACTATAAGAAACATAGAGATGAAGATTCATCAAGCTCCAAACAAGACAAAGGAGTAGAAGAATCTCTCCTCCATGACCACTCTAAAGGCAAAGGGAAAGAAGAAAAATTTCTCATGCCTCCTAATAGCCTTGAAAATAAAAAGAAGACATCTTTGATTAAATTAGATGTTAAATTTGATTTACCAATATATGATGGAGAGTTGAATGCAGAGAAATTGGATAATTGGATTAGACATATTGATGTTTATTGCAGAGTGCAGAGCATTGACTCAGACAAGAGTAAGATTCAGCTGGCCAGCCTACACCTTGGAGGCACTGCCTTGGTATGGTGGGAAGGCAGGACACAAGCTGACATGAAGAAACATGGTAAGATTCTTTCTGTCTGGAGTGAATTTGTTTCTGCAATTAAAAAGCAATTCTATCCACTAGCCTACATGTAGCAAGCCATGATAAGTTGGCAAATTCTTCGACAACTAAAAGGGAAAAGTGTACAAGGTTACACCCAAGAATTTAGGAAAAGAGCTTTGATTCTAGGAATTTCTTTAGACTCACCTGAGACTCTGTTGAAGTATATAGGTGGTCTACACAGCTACATGAGGCACACTATCCTCATGTTTAATTCCACTAGTATAGATGAAGTATCCGTTCAGGCTACGCATCTCGAAGCTAGAGGTAAGAATGGGAACCCAGAAGTTGGGGAATCATCCAAACCCACTGCAAGCAAAAATAAGGAGAAAAGAAAACAGAAATGGAAAGAGAGGAAGACAAACACTGTACATAAAAGAATGTCTTCATGCATTCACTGTAATAAGGATGGGCATGATGATGAACACTGCTGGATTCTACATCTGGAGCTGAAACCTAAGAAGTTCGAGGGCAAGAAGAAGAAGACTACTACAGCTATTCAAAAGGATTTGGGGTCAAACTCAAGAGATGAAGCAACAATTGCAGCCACAGGTATAAAAGGTAAAAATTTTGAAGCATCTACTAGTAATTCTACACAATCTACTAATAATGAAGAAAATGAGAGAAAAAGACGTGAGCTTTTTCATATTCGAGTTATTTCCAATCATTAAAAGATTGATACTTTCTTTGATAGTGGCTCACAAGTAAATTTAATTTCTGAAGCAATTGTAAAGAAGTTGGGATTACTAACCACACCTCACAAGAAACCATATCCATTAGGTTGGCTATGTGATAAAGCAAAGCTACAAGTGACTAGACAATGTAAACTACCAGTACCAGTACACACCTTGAAAGAAAAGCTTAGTACAATACCAATACTAGCACTGCTCGATCTTCAAAGACCATTTGAGATTGAAATAGATGCCAGTGACTATGCCATGGGAGCAGTGTTGATGCAGCACAGTAAACCCATATGTTATCATTCTGAGACATTTAATTTTGTAGTAGTTAACTATCCCACATATGATAAAGAATTGTATGCATTAGTACAGAGTGTGAAAAAGTGGAAACGTTACTTGATGGGCAAAGAGATAGTTATACATACTGATCATCAACCACTTCAATATCTACACTCCCAAACTAAGTTGCAGCAATCAAGACACTATAGATGGATGGGTTTTCTACAACAGTTTCATTTAGTCATCAGATATAAAAAGGGCATACACAATAAAGTTGCAGATATGTTATCAAGGCCAATTATAAATGCATCTACCATACTTAAGCATAATTTAGTATTGCATGAGAGCTACATTGAACAATATGCTCAAGATATAGATTTTAAAGATGTATATGCAACTTTAAGTCAAGGAAAACGAGTAGAAGAATTGGATTATCATATTAAGGACCAACTCTTGTATCATTGTGGGAAGCTATGCATTCCACAAACTGAAAGAGTAAAGATAATTCGAGAAGCACACACTTCTCTAATATTAGGTCACTTTGGTGTAAGTAAAACGGTTGCACAACTGCAAAGATATTGTTATTGGCTAAAAATGAATGAGACAGTCTCTAGATATGTAAGAGGGTGTACCATGTATGCTAAAAGCAAGCCCAACAATAGAAAACTAGGCTTTTACACTCCACTACTAGTTCCTTCTTATCCTTGGGAAAGTGTTTCCATGGACTTTGTTGGAGGACTGCCTAAATCTAGGAAAGATCATGACTATTTATATGTTGTTGTGGATAGGTTCAACAAAATGTGTATTTTAATACCTTGTAACAAACAGATTACGACTGAACAAACTGCAAAGTTGTTCTTTTAGCATGTATGGGTTCATTTTGGATTACCCACTTCCATAATATCTGATCGAGATACCCGATTTTTTGGGAAATTTTGGTCAAGTTTGTGGGAATTGATGGACACCAGGTTGAAGAAAAGCACAACTTTTCATCCGCAAACAGATGGTCAAACATAAGTGGTCAATAGGACAGTGATCCGGTTGCTCAAAGGCTATTGCAGCAAGCTTCCCAAACTTTGGGATGAACATTTATGTTATCTGCAACATGTTTACAACCGAGCTAAACATTCTTCTACATAGAGATCTCCTTTTGAGACCTATTTTGGTTTCACACCAAGGGCTCCCTTGGATTTTTTCTTTGATAAAGACATAGCAGTTGATGGACATAGTGATGTGGACAAGGCAACCAAGTTCATTGAACAAATCCAAGAGATTCACTAGGCAGTACAAGAACAGCTGGAAAAGATCCAAGCCAAGTACAAGGCAAGGCATGACAAGCATCGAATGGAGCATAGTTTCCAAGTTAGTGATCAAGTTTGGCTGTATATCAGCAAAGACCAAATGCAAGGTGAAGGTAAGAAGCTGAAGCCAATAAGGTGTGGACCTTTCAAGATACTTGAGAAAATTGGTGAGAATGAATTTCGCCTTGATCTACCAGCTTACATGCACATCTACTCAGTTGTTAATGCAGACAACTTGTGACTATTTGAATCTTCATTAATTGAAGATCCCGAAGAGCAGAGTCAATTGCCTTCTATTGATGATCTGTTACCTAAATATCTTAATGAGTTGTAGGAAGATACAGTTCTGGACAGGAAGGTAAGAACTAAATGCAGAGGGGATGTTGAGTACCTTAGGATCGGACTCAAAGGTTCAAAGCCAAGCAGTGCGAAATGGATAGAAATTGAGCAAGCGAGGAAGCAATACCCTCACTTGATTGATGCTTGAAAGAAAACCAACTTTTGGTGGTCCAAAAGCTTTTTCAGTGGGAAGGCCGTGATCCGAATTGGATCCTAGAAACTCTCTAAGTTTTCATGACTGTTTCAAATTATGCTAAAAGATTCAAGTCCTAGAAAAGATCAAAGCTATCAGAAGGAATCCTCATAACAATTATAGTTGTGGCCAGAGTGGAGCAACGAGGACCCTTGGTCAAGTGCGCAGACCGTTGGCCCATGGTAAAGCGCAATGGCACAAAACTGGCAAAAACCGGAGGCTAATTTGGGAAACAGAGGTGGATTCTGATACGTGAATCACGTATCACAGGGCATCCCCCTCAGTGAAGGAAAGCCCCGAAATGCTTAGAAAATGTTATAAAACTCAGAAAAGTAATTGTTTCGGTTCCGTAGCGCGGGATTCCCCAAAACCAGTAGGATATCGGAAGGCTTCGAGGCGGTAAGCAGTTTTGACTGAGTCGCGCCCGATGCCACACATCGAGCGACATGCATCCAACAAAAGAGAGAGAAAACAACTCGCATCGGAGGGGTAAACATCGTGCGACTTGTCCGCCTGATATGAAGGACGACCGTAGGAGCTGGGGAATCTAGATCAACGATGGAGATGCGTCCCAATGACCAACTGGATTTGACCGGTCAAAAAGCGAGATGACAAGGGATTTGAAGGTCGACGTGGATGATGAGTTGGCAAACAATTCATGTTCACGGAGCAAACAGATTTAACGGTTGTTCAAATATGATTCAGGGAATCTGCCACCCAGTTTGTTAGTAAACAGGTGGCCACCTCCCTGTGAGGTGTTACCCAGTGATGATGATGTACAACAGAGGAATTCGAATGGACAGAGGAAAGGAAACCAGAAGGCCGGGAAATGGAAACAAGCAGTCGAAGAGCAGACTGGCTTTAAAGCCATAAACTGATAGTAGTAGAGGGGCAGGATACAGAGAGGCAACACACAGAGACGCAGAAAGATAATAACAGAGAGCAGAGAGTAGAAGCCGAGCTGACCTGAAGGCAGCATCGAGCCAGAGAGAGCCAAAGAGAGCCAGGGAGAGCCAGAGAGTTTGTGTACTCCATTGAAGGCTTGAGAGGTTTAAGCAAGCTCCTTGGTATAGGCCTGTCATACTACTGTGACCCTCAGAGGCCGAGTTTCAATAAGGAGAGTTTGTGCACTCCATTCCTACTAGCTCCATTCTGTTTAGTGAGACTCAAATCGAGTTCACTGTTGTAAAAAATCTGCCTGAAAACATAATAGAGAGGCCACCACTGAAAGGCTAGACCAGGAGACGTAGCCCATGAGCATTGGGTGAACTCCTTGTTAAACTTGTTTTGTTTACAGTTTGACTGTTATGTTTTCTCTGTTTGCCTCAGTGTCTATGTATTCTAGCAATCTTATCAATCCATTGCATAAGTAACATAGGTACATCCATGCACATCAGTCTGTAATACCTTTAATTCTTTGTCCTGGATAAATTCCAAATCATCTATGTTCTTATTATCAAATAAATGCCAAAATAATGAAGATCAGGTGGTGGTAGAGGGAAAAGTTCCCCTAGGGTTTTTTGGGTTGAAACCCTAGCAGACTGAAAGTTATATATTCAAAGAAACATGCATTCATACAGCCATTATGCTATTATAAGCAAATTCTATGATAGGGGTACGTACCTTTGGTCCTACGTTTGAGAAGGACCTTAGGGTCCAAACCCTCCTTGGAGTTCCCTTCTTCTCTTTTGTCCTGCAAAACAACCAATTCAAAGAACACAATAGTACATGGACAAAAACTTATAAAGAAACCATCTTCATGTTATAAAGAAAGGTAGTTAGTTATGAAATCCAAACAACCATTTACATATGAATTCTAAACATGAATATCATTAACATAAAGAAGATTCATTTCGGGAACCAAGACATGTGTTTCTTTTATTATAGACAAATAAAGTACATAAAAAGGAATATTTTCACCTGAGTCACCTTCAGCAGGCTCCAAGCAAAGCTTCCTTCCGGATCCATTCCAGCGTCAAGCCTTTAACAAACTCCTTCCATGACTCTCTCCATGATGTCATAAATGGTGGATGAACATCAACACACAAGGAAACAAAGGTTTCCTGTACAAAATGGGGGAAGTGCAGAAGGCACAAGGGACTTCAGACCTGCTCAGGGGAAAAATCTCAGCATAATAACCTTTCTCTCTCTTCTCTCCTCCCTTAGGCCTTCCCTTTGAGGTCTTTTTATACCACTCCCAAAGTAGTTTTTTAGTTAGGAGTTGGTTGGGAACAGTTGGGCCACGGGCACTAACAGGTGATCAGTAGGTAAAACCCGCGATCTCCGCCCGAAAATAAGGAGTTTTATATTTTTTAAAGTGTTTTAATACATACATGCGGGTTGGCTATACACATACCCGCGTATACACGCATTTAACTCAGGGCAATGTCGTGTATAAGGGATAAAACACTGTTTTTTTAAATTTTAGGACCAGGTCTGGAAGGAGGGGTTGCCCTAGGCCATGAGTACAACATCAAAAATCATAAGAGTGATATTTGGAGCTATAATAGATGCCCCCTAATATATGAGGTCAGAAGGGGTACATGATGGCCGAAATATATTATGCAAGTACATGGAAAGGAAGTCTGTCAAAAACCGAGGAGGACTTCACTAGAATTCAGCCTGCCAAGCCACCAAGGAGATCAGAAAGAAACACTGTTTGAGGCGGGCATACCCATGCTCAGAAAAAGTAAAGCATGTCCGCATATCAAGTACAAGCGGATCCACTAAGTATACAAGTATAAATGACTGAAATATACATAATGGATCATCTGATCATAATGAACAAGTATATGTCTGAATATCACATATAAGACTGTCAATGATGCTGAAAGATGCAGCGGATCACTGATATCAAAGACTGATCCCAAAAGGTACCAACTGAAGATGATGGAATAGGATGGTACTACACTGCAAACTCAGGTGCCAGCATATAGAATGTTGCCATGACTGACTGCAACATATAAAGTGGAGTGGTATCAACTAGCAGCAACAGGAGTAACTGTCAAGTGAACCAATGAATGCTGATACAACCTGAGGTCTTCACCGACCGCCGTGGTACATTTCTACACCATGGGAATAAATGATCTGAAGTCGACCATGTGAGAAATCGTTTGATTACTGGTCATTGATGTATACCGTTAACAAACGCGAGACTACTCACCGATAATGATAATGAGCGTCAAGGTACCCAGTACAATCTAACAAGTGTGAATAGATGAGCTGGAGTCGAACACCTGTAAGAATCTATCGATCAGGAGACAATGATGGTTTCCCATTGCCGATAGCGAAGGATCTGCCACTAATGACTGCAAACCCCAAGGTACTGCCAAATGGACTCTAGATCTTTGCCCAAGAGCAATGAGTCAGAGTCGATAGGGAAAGATCCGCTAGAAGGAAGGCATTAAGGCATCCTTCATCAATCTAGCGCGAGTGTAACCCGTAGGCCAATAATGTGGAAGGAATCAGACGAAAAAGATGTAGTAACCCAACCGAAGTATGTTTCCGGCGTACACAAGATGTGGCTAGCGCACGGCAGAAACCCTCTGAACCAACCAATAATGAAAGCTGACATAGAGGCGAGGTATCCACCAATAGGGTCAAATGGAAACCAAGGTACTGCACGAATCCCAATATGTGATAATGTAAGCTGATGTCGAACACAAGGGAAACCACTCAGTCAAAGACCCATGATACTGATCGATGCTGAGCACAAGGTAACCTATCAATAATGAAAATAGGGCCAGGGTGCAGCTCTAGGCCTGTCCTCAGAGCAAGATGTCGTCATCGATAAGGACAAGACCCGCCAGCAAGAAGTCAATGGGGACCTTCTCAAACTAGCACGAGTAAAGGACCAATATAACTGATGTGATGATAGACATGACACTGACAACCAGGGATGGCCGACTGAAAAATGAGTCAAGAGACACCGCAGAGAGGCCGACTCAGGCTAACTTCCCTTGAACAAAAGCACGACTCAATGTGACTATGTGGCAGCATATGATGACTCTGTATAAGTTCGCCATGCAGGAGGCACGAATGAACCCTCCATATGATTGGAAGAGATAACCAATCGGGGGAGAACTGACTCAATAACAAGGTTATGGCGTACCTAAGTCAAACTAAATCCCACCCATACGGAGGAGACTTTGTTTTGAGTGCTTTGTTCAAGGGTGACACGATTGACTCTAGCTGCCAATAATAAATGGAAATACTGTCCCATTCCCGCTCTTTTTTGGAATATTTAATTTTTTTTGTCTTTTTCTGTTAAGCTGGAAAAAGAATAAAAGAATGCTATGGTACAGTGGAAATAACGAGTGTCGGTGAAACAGATGATCTAGTTCATGGGAAAGGAACGTTCCTATGCTCAATGCAGGGAGGTGAAAACTGGTCAGTGACACTCAAAGGTATGTTCCTTCCACGGGTCAAGGTGTGTCAAGCTGCAGAAGTCAAAGGTATGCAAGGTTGATTTTGCAGACGTCATGGTCAAAAGTTGGCTTAAACACGAGTCCAAGTGAAGCCGACTCTAGGCCAAAAGGTGCAGGTGGTCAACATGCAATGCAGTAGTACAACTCAACACAAAGGAGCCTCTAGGGTATAAGGCCAGAACGAAGCGAAGAAGCTAAGAAGAATGAGTCTTCAACGCATAAGTCATGGCGGGACTACAGAGGACTCCCGAGCCTACTCAAATCAGAGCAGCATGGGCAACAAATGTCAGTGAGGTGCTAACTAGGATGCCCATGTAAAGGATGGCTCTACCATCGTGTCATGATTTAAAGAATCAGCGAGTGAAGATGGCTTACGAACCATAACACGATGGGATCGACCCTATGGCAGATGTATCAGCAAATGGAGGCTAGTATGCATCATGCAACGGAAAAAATGGTGTCCCTAACCTATATGCCAGTGAGAAAACGATACCTGCCATGACGGGTCAGCAGTCATGGAACCGTCTCGAAACTGAAAAACGTCCAAAATGTCCTAAAAAACAAACCATTCTCGACATTCCAAGCTCCCAAGTTAAAAGTCACATGAGGCCAAACAAAATAAAATTTTGAAATTTTTTTACATTTTCAAAACTTATAAAAAGCATTTTGGACTCACCATTTTTACCATTTGAGTTTGAGAGCAAAGGTTTTGGAGCAAAAGGAGCAAACTTCCCATAGCCAGATTCAACCGTTCAAATTCGTCAAAATCCTCCAGGTAACTCTTATACTTAGCTTGCAATTGATTGTGACAGGTTTTAAGATTTTTGATTGATGTTTCACCGTTGAACTTTTGTCAAAAATTTCCTCACGGCGTATACGCGGGTTGGTAATATTGAACCCGCGTACACGCGGGCCCTATACGCGACTGTGTGCACAGGGACCCGCGTATACGCCGCAAACCATTTTTAAACAAAAACTAATGGTTTTAAATTGATTTTTCCTCAGGATGCCTATCACGTGGCGCGAAAGAGAGCACGTAGCAGTTGACAATGAAGTTATGAACAGTCCAGAAGCTTTAGATGCACTACGGGGATGCGGTTTGCTTAAATTTTTCAAATTTCCAAATATGAAAGCGAACACGCGTCTGCTTGAGATGCTCATCGATTATTGGGACGTCGAGGAGGAAGCCTTTATGATCGATCAGATGCCGCTCAGGGTAGAAGTGGAGGATATCTATTTTATCACGGGCCTTTCCCGAAGGGGAGAGGTAGTACAGTCCCGGGGCAGGACACGGAGTAGCCTCACGATAGAGGACTATGTACATATATACTACCCGGGACATCCCAAGAAAGTTGGGAGCCAGATTTCCATCACACATGTGGCGAGTTTATCACTTAGGATTATCCTGTTCACCATGGCTCGAGTGAACGGATCATCCTCTCTGCATCAGGCGTCACGACTAAACATGAGCGTGGCAGTTGACTGTCTCACTACTGTGTTCGACTGGTGTACTCCTCTTCTGGCCAACATGAAGAGCCAACTCACTTCTATCAGGAGGGGACAGACCAAGAACTTTTTATATGGGACTATCCTGTGTACTTTATTTTTCGAGAAGGTTCCCGCACTCCACCCCAGGGTAGCAGTTTTCATCAGCACCCCACGCGATCCACGCATGGGCCGGTGGGCTGATCTGATGAAATGTATGGGGGGTGGGGAGGTCCCACGGACTGCCTTCGACGATGACTTCTTCACCTGGTGGGATCAGCAGATCATCGCCGTGGATGACTACCCCTATGCTGGGTTGGATTTCCGAGGAGATCCTGATCTAGCATTACCACCGAATGCAGCATGGGGCGAGATTGGTAAGATTTTTGATTTTATGATTTTTTTGGATTTTTCAAATATAATGATGAAAAATATTTTTTGATGAGATTCAAATGACTGATATGATGATCATGTTCCAGACATTGGGCCAGTACGACCAGATGGATTCCCGCGGCATGGACGGCGCGGCCGAGGAGCCGAAGAGGCGGCTGCTAATACAGAACGGACTCTAAACAACGTCCAACGACACTTGGCGAGACTGAGCTGCCGAGTACCGATGGCCGTCATAGAGGACCTTCCTGAGGATATGCAACGTCATGTGGTTGGCATGCCACGTGACTGGGTTCGCATTTTTCGGCGTGTGGCCAATGCTATAGTTACATACTTAGATGCTCATCCTGAGCCGAGGCATTAGATATGCCGGACATGATTATGGGCATTTGAGTCCCAATTTTGTATATTTTTGGACACACATATGTACACTTGAGACGCTTTACGATATATATATATATATATATATATATATACAGTTTGAATTTTTGATGCTTGATTTTATTATGATGAATGATTGATGTGCCAGTGTAATGCCTGATTAGCGATAGAATCAGCTAACCAATTATGAGATCTTGGAATGTGCAAATAATTAATATAAGTAAATGATCTTTGCAACAACCTCACCCTTAAATACTGGTGATATAAAGATGGATCCTGTACCCGATAAATGTTATTTAATTGAGACACTATCAATTGAGAATTAAGATACACTACCAACGAGTCGATCCCATGAGAGATTGCCTCGGATAATAAATTAATAACAGCAGTATACTCGGCCATATTGTTTGAAGCAGGACCGATACACACGCCTCTTGATGCCATCAATTGACCAGTTGGATAATAGAGTACCCAAGCTGCGGAAGCGAGATTCCGAGTGTGCCGACTAGCACCATCGGTGAACCCAAACTAAACCAAATCATCCATCAACACCTGCCACAACAGACCAAAAAGTGCTGATATCAGAAAAATCTCGACGATATATGTACAAATATACATAAAGTACAAAGAAGCCATTGCCTGGCCAAAGCTAAGCAAAGCACTTCCTTAGGTAGAGCCCATCAGGGGGCTCCGCCAACTTACTCCTAGGGATGTTTATAGGTACGATGATCGAACCAATCAATATACTTCCTTCGGCAAATGAATGTGTTGGAGCCAAAGGGACCGTACAAACATCACTAGTCGAACTGGAGGACTGAGATTCGACTTCATGCACAGGGGAATGAAAGTGTAGCCGATGATGTAAATCTTCCAAAGGTCGATCTACAGCCGTCATTGCTTCGAATATCGCTTCGTCCGATGGAAAAACAATATCCGAGCAATCCGATGCAGAGGTGGAATCAAGGGTCCGAAAATGAGCCACATCACCATCTATCTCCTTCCCAGAGGAAGAAGTAGAATGGTTATCTACAGAGTTATCGATAGATTCACATCTAAGCTCTATTGCAGATATAAGAGATTCTATTCCACCCACCTTATCGTCACCTGATGTGGTCACAGATGAAGCTAAGGTTCCAAGCTTCGAAGAATAAGGAGTTTGAACAAACTCTCTCCGTAAAGGGTCCCTGGAGGATGAAATTGTATCTATCCCAGCTGTAGGAGGGGGAAGATTAAATGTACCCATTAATGAAGAGTACATCCCGACTCCTAGACTCTCAGTAGGTGGACGGGGGTTACCCACTAAAGGAACAGTAGAGTCAGAGCTTGCTTGAGGATTGACTAGACAATAGTCCAATTGATCAACCTTAACGATTTTCCCCTCATGAGGAAAGCAAATGACACGAAACAGAGTCGAAACAACGACGTCCATTTCGTATACCCAGTTCCTTCCTAATAGGAGATTATAGTCTAGGTTAGCATCTATGACCTCTACTTCAATATTAACGACCTTTCCTCCAACACATATAGGAAAGGCCGGGATAATCCCGTATGGCCTATGAGAATGACCATCAAATGCTGTCAATAGGGTGGGTGAAGGAACAACCGACGGTGATCCAATGGCCTTCTAGCATGACATAGACATGACACACGTGGAAGCTCCCTCATCTACAACCGTCTGAAAAATATTCGTTTTCTGGTAGGTAGACTTTATCTGGAAAGCCATGTGATGAGGAAGTCTCTTTTTGACATTATTCATATCAAAAGTGAGAGCTAAAGAATTACTTGGATCCACTGCCCCCATTGCCGATAGCAAGGCACTTCGTTGAGCAGGACACGACTGGAGAACCTCTAAAGCGGACATAGCACATGGACTCTGAGCCAGATCCTCGACAATGGAGTAATTCTGGGCTGCCCTAATATTAGGGTTGATAGTCGCGCGTTTTGCGGAACCTTTCGGTACCCGAGGTATAGTCTCGACAGAAGGTCGCTCAATATGAAGTGGGTTGTTAGTTTCGGGAACTGATTTACCCTTGGAAGTTTCACCTTCACCATAATCGCGTGACCGTGTGGTCACATTAGCGTGAGCACCCATCATGAAAACATTTGATGACTTGTCCCCTTCCTGGTTGCCCCCTGCGGAGGTACCAGGGTTTGAACTCGCGCCAGCAAGAAGTTGCTGCCCTTGGGGAAACGGGTTAGTTAACACAGCTTGAGAACTAGAAGTCCCTTGCTATCCTAACAACTGAGCGTCTTCAATCTTAGGGAAGAGATGAGTTAGATGGTCTCCACTGCACAACTTGCATGGAAACTTGACTTTCTTTCTCGACTCATTTCTACCACCACCAGCGTTGTTGCCGGATTTATTTGCATCAGGCTTCCCATCCTGGTTCTTTTTCTTACCTCGTCCTTTCTTTTTTCCATTGGAATTTTGATTTCCTTTGGGGTTATCAGATTGGACGGCATTAATTGAAGAAGTTTGGGAAGCGGGGGGATTAGACGATGTGACTTGGTTGTTAGAAGTAGTTTGCAAGGACAACTGCTGCAATTGATTCAACAAGTTCACGGTAGTTGTGTCTACTATCCCAATGATACCATCTGCGTGTGGACCTAGCTTCGACTTAGCTACGTCAACCTTAGACCCAAGAGCATCTGGCAAGTATTTTTGTAGGATCCCAGACTGAGAGTAGATCAATTCTAATTACTGGGCCCTAAAAATGGCTTGCTCATCAGAATAGACCCCAGACATGGAGACATCCTTGGAGATCTCGGGTTGTAGAGATTTCAAAAACCACTCGAGACGGTACTCCGGAGGGATTTCGGCTTTAATGAGCCTCTTTCTCCATCTCCATTCCTGAATATGGTCAGAAATGTGAGTTGCCTTATCCTGACGAAAGGTGGCCAGAAGTTCAGTTCCGACATCATAGCGGACAGGCAACTGGAAATGATTTAAGAAAATATTGGCTAAGTCAGCAAAATATGTAAAGCTGCCCCCTGGAAACTCTATATACCATTTGGCCGCATTACCAGTCAAGGTGCACTGAAAGAGTCTCAACCTAATCGAGTCATCGATAAGGGAGTTAGATGAGCACCACAAATGGAATGTGGTTACATGGTCGCCTGGGTCTTCACCACTCTTCCCTTCGAATTTTGGAATGTCCGAAGGGAGTTTGGTTGGGACCGGAGGCCAGACCGAATTGTACTTGATTGGGTCATTTGTTAACTTAGTGAGATCTGGCAAGTTCAACGTTGCCAGAAACGGAAGCCTAGGAGGACCTTGGGGATTCCACCCAGACTGGGTAGAACTCCCAAAGTTCTGAAAAGATTGTCCTGGAATTTGGGAGGCACCAGGCTGCCCGAAGTAACCAGTAGAATCGGCTGAACCAAAAGGCAAGCCTTGTGATCCAGCAAAATTCGGAGTTTGACCAACTCCGGCCGTATAGCTTCCATAACCAACAAAGTTTCCTCCTAAAGGATGGTAAGGAGTTGATAACCCCTGATACGGATTCCAAGCCAAAGCTAGGGGAGGAATACTTTGAAACGAACTAACCGTGGAGTACGGCCTATTCCCTTGTTGGCCGATAAACGGATTCCCAGTTCCCGCGCTACTAACCCCAGGGTTAGTCCAACCTTGGAAAGGATTACTGCTTTGTCCTATAGAAGAAAAAGGCATGGATCCTACCGTCGGGTTGGAATGTGGTATATGACCACTTCCGAAAGGAAAACCTTGGAATGAAGCCGATCCGCCCATCATGGATGTAGCGGCACTAAACGGGACTAATGGAATACCCTGTGAGTGGGTGCCAAATGGGAAGAATCCAGTACCAAAAGCATTGGTTTGGGCATTTCCACTCATGGACGGAATGGAGGTAGACCCAACTAAAGATGTGCTAGAAAAATATCCGAACAAGGAAGCAGAGGAGATGGAAATCGTTCCTCCCCCTTGCACCGATGTTGGAGTTTGCATAGTCGTAGCACTTGTAGAAGCCATGCTTCCAGTAGTGGTCATCGATGGTAAGCGCGTAGCGTAACCTGGACTTGACGGTCTATGCGTCGGAGTCCCAACGTATTGCAATACGTCTGGATGACTAGATGGTAGTGGAGAATTTGGAGCCGCTAACGACTCTGAGAGTTCTTCTACCTCTATGTTATTCTTCGCTTGAAAGAGAACTCGAGAAAGGACTAGAGTGTCCCTCTCTTGTTCAGAAGTGCCAGGCCTTGCTTGGCCACTAATGCCCCCGAGAGGAGGATCAATCCCCGATGCGTCAACCGGCGTGGGATGGAACCCACCGGTAGTATTGCCTCTGCGCCTTCTAGGAGAAGGCTCTAAACTTGGTGGCGAAAGACCACGAAGTCTTTGAGACCATTTGGGAGATCGGTCAGCCACTTTGAATTTTTTGTTATGATCTAACTAAAGACTCAACAAATTGAAAGCTAGGCCGACTAAGAGCACAGAGCACAAACTATAAAGTCCCCAAAGATACAGCCAGTCAAAAAACTTCCAAGTATTTCCGCTCCGGGTGATTAAGACCAGACACCAAAATACGAGAAAGTGAATTAAGGGGCCTTCCGAAGATAGTCTGGGATGATGAGGGCCCAGTCCTATCAGCGAAGGTATCAGAGGAAGTTACGCTGACCTCCTAACAACAGCCTGCGCCGGTGCAAGCCCCCAAGCTTCGCAAGGGTGCCCTCCAGTAGTACTGTTGAGAGTGATGCAACGTCAACCTCAGGTGCCACGGGATTCCCCTCCGCAGCCACCTGTGTAGTTCCCTAGGAGTAGCAACTATGGATACCAACTCGTCACAGAAGCCAGGTGGAACAGTCGTGAGGTAAGTTCAGACAAGTAGGAGAGGGGGTATCTCTCTTCCCTGTCTTCACAGACCCTCGTGCTTAACTCCCAGATCCGGAGCTTTCCTGGTCTTCCTAATGCTATTGGATTTTCTCTCGTTATTCAGACTCCTACGTTTGACGTTTATATGGCATTGGAGAGTTAACTCTCCACTCGCCTAATCCAAGGCCCTAAACTCCTAATCTTGTGGGTGTAACTGACTAAAACAAAAAGTTCTAGTGAATTTTAGTTAGCGCTTGATTTTAAATTAGGCTGTTCTTTAAGTCACAAGGTAACGGAAGTGAAACTAGTGGTGTTTTTTGACGCAAAAGAAATTAATAAAAACTTAACTACATGCACATGCACTTTTTCGTTTTTCGATGAAGAGCAATTTCTATAGGGTTCAGAGGTACTTCTAATAAAACAAAATTTTCTTTTCTTTTCGTTAATTCATGCTTCACACTCACAAAAGCTAACAAAACTATGTATGCCTAAAAAGGGGATGCAAATCTATCCTAATGCAACAATTATATGCGGATGCAAGATTTAAAACTACTCTAAAAACAAAAAATGAAAGTTGCTTGCTTATCAATTTTTATCTTGCCACTTAAGATGCCTAGATGGAATATGAGATGCTACCATTCATTTCGTCTAAACACTAAAAACAAGTTCTAAGACAAACATAAAGCACTTTCACTCAATAAAAGGAAACCAAATGAAAAGCAAGTTCAAGAAAGCAAAACTAAGATTTTCAAAAGATTTTCTTCAATGCAACAAACAAAAGAGTCTTTTCAAAATAAACACTCTCAACAACACTGAAAACTTGTGATTGAAGAATAGGCAATTAAACACTTTTGTGAATCGACACCACTCAACGGATGAAAACTCAACAGAAATAAATGTGTTTGAAATCGCTCTTAACAATCAAAAGCAGCAATGAAGCTTTGGCAATGAAAACCAAAAAGATCAAAAAGACAAATTCCAAGAAAGTGTGAATCAACAACTTTCATGAAACAAAGAAGTGGATGGTCACAAAAAGCGATTTTGTCAAGCAAACAAAAAGTCACCAAAAGCAAGATTAACACAAAGATTGTGATCAATCTCCCTACTCTGATGAATCAGAGCAACCAAGATTCCTAGCAAGAAATCTTGCGTGCTTTAGCAAAAAACGATGACGCTTGCAATCAACAAAAAACGAGACCAATACTCCTTATAATCAGAGAGAATTCAGAACAAGATGCTCGCTGTAAAAAAAATAACTGATACTGGACAGTGACTGTTTCAGACCGAATCAAACCACCAGACAAACCTCCAGAGACAAACAGATTTATAAATCTTGAAAATTGCAATATATACGCGACTGTACTGATGTACAGATTGCGTGTATACACGACTGTATCTGAGGAAACCTGCGTATATGTGGGTTTACTCAAAGAAACAAGCATATATACGCTTCTGTAACTAAGAAAAACACCGTATATGAAAAGCTTCAAGAAAAATAAAAAAAAACAAATTGAAGAAACTGACAAAGCTTAAAGTTCAAGAACAGACCAGACAGTAACAGCAAGCAGACAAGGTAGCTGAGCCCTGATTGGCTTGAAAAACACCCAAACTAGGAACAACAAGAGTGTTGTCCCCAACGGAGTCGCCAATTCTGGTAGAGGGAAAAGTTCCCCTAGGGTTTTTTGGGTTGAAACCCTAGCAGACTGAAAGTTATCTATTCAAAGAAACATGCATTCATACAACCATTATGCTATTATAAGCAAATTCTATGATAGGGGTACGTACCTTCAGTCCTACATTTGAGAAGGCCCTTAGGGTCCAAACCCTCCGTGGAGTTCCCTTCTTCTCTTTTGTCCTGAAAAACAACCAATTCAAAGAACACAACAGTACATGGTGTTATCACTCAGGTTGTCCCTTTTGACTCCCAAAGGGATACGGCCGAGGTAACCACAAACCAACTTTGGACTGCAGGCCCTAGCCTGCCTGCAGTCAGAGAGGGCTCTCTCTTTATGATTTAGCTTTGTTGAAAGAGGTGATTTTAGGCTAGATATGATGCGCAGGGGTTTGATTGAGTTTTGGCGGGAAAACCGATACTTTCAGGTAAAGAGGCTGAGTATAGTCTGAACATTCAAACCATTGGGCGTGGAGTCGAGGAGAGGAACTGCTGTTGTTTTTCCTTAATAACAGGGAGGGGAAATGGAGCAAGGTGACTGAGGCAGAAGCAACTTTCAG
The DNA here is from genome assembly GCA_031772625.1 of Pinus tabuliformis. NCBI lineage: Eukaryota > Viridiplantae > Streptophyta > Pinopsida > Pinales > Pinaceae > Pinus > Pinus tabuliformis. Next base: position 752,885,937 of record CM062807.1, on the reverse strand, counting down.
ATTCAAAGGATGGCAAGAATGCTAAAGAAAGAGAGGCAGTTAAGAATCTCTCCAACAGATTAGCAAAGGGGGGTTACAAGGCGCTACCTAGGAGCAGTTAAGAATTCCTAGATAATTGGCCAACACAGGCGAACTGGGGTAAACATGAGCCAGACGGAATTCAATGTTCATAACCAATTCATTCAGAAGAAAACATCAAGAAACAGCAGGAATTGAGCATAGAGAGTAGTTAACTAATTCTAGGCTATTCTTTTTTCCTGCTATTTAGATAATGGCAAACACATAAACAGAGATGAGAGGCACTTATTGCTTCGAGCCGCAGCGCAGGAATTCCATCTCCAACTCTTCAACACATTCATCAACAACAGACAGTCGTTCTCCAAGCTTTAAGCAATCTTTGATTACAGAAAGATTCAGGTATACACAGCGAGTCTCTCGTGAAAAATACCAATTAACCCACACTTAAAACTATAGAGAGTGTGGTATATATCGGGTAGAACTCTCTGCAGAGTTTCCTTTATTACATTTTGACCTAATTAGGTCATAAGAATGACTACTTGACCTAATCCTATCTGAAAATAAATGCAAAGAATGTCTCGGGCCGTGCTCAGGGCCGATGTGTCAAAACTGTATTAATGATGCTGTCCTCAGTGGCTTGCTGCAGTATTTTCAGCAATGAATGGGTATGGGTCTCTGCTTCCTTGCTGTCCTGGTGCTTTAAATATTTTGACGGTGATTTGAAGGCAAGGATGGGCTGATGCTTATCGATTTGATTTTCTGGGGGCTACATCAATACTCAGGCGCCTCGAGCCCCTACAAGATCATGACTGATTCTTTCTGGCGTCCTTTCTTCCACTGATACTCTCTGACAAATCTGGGCTGCTGATCTGCTGTGCTGCGTGTCTAATCACCAGTAAATGGCCGCTGATCGGCATCCGTATCATCTGGAATTGTCTTCTGATCATTTTGGTATACTCTGTGAAGAAAACGGATCATTTCTGCGCCTTTTCGGGCTTCCTGGGGCTGCATGGGGCGAAGATTCTTTAAAGATTCCTCGAAGATTCTCCATTCTGGCCCAAAAAATCCTGCGATGAGTTTTCTCTTCAGAAGCCCGAAGACAGAAAGATAGCTCATAAGAATCGATGGTCTTTTATGAATAAGTTTTTAAATAAAACCAGAAATGAAGATGTTCTCTATGATGAAAAAGTATTAGTACAAGAGTTTGAACCACAGCCTAACTGGACATTGCCAGAGATTGATATTGATAAGCTTTATAAAATGCCTGTTTTCCAGTTTCGAGCTGCTAAGTTATTTAGATTTACATCTGTGAATATTCCTATTTCCAGTGGCCAGTCTGTATATCAAATCCCACTAATACAGCCAGAAAATATCAAATGGGGTTTGGAAAATGGTTATAGATATATCCATATCGGTATCATACAATTTGGAATTAATCCTCTAGTCCGTCCTGGTCTAAATACTTCATGCTTGACATGTGTCCTTGATACAAGAATGAATAACTTCGACGACGCTTTATTAGGAGGATTCCAAAGTCCCCTCAATAATGGCCCTGTTTGGTCATCAGTTATCCCTAGGTATCAAGTTTCATTGACAGACCCTTATATCAATGAATTCTTGAATGCTTATATTCAGTTTTATGGTTTTGACGTTGCCCCACAGTCACAGATTGCTCAGCTCCATGCTTCTATATGCCTGAGATTTGTCTCCACCTCCATGCCTCCTCTGAATCCAAAGTTAGCTGGTAGAGCTTTAAAAGAAGGTGTTATTGTTGGCCCTGGTAACACTGCTCCCCTACAGATTGGTTTTGCAGAATGTACTCTTCCAGATGAATGGAATAGTACTTATATTCCACTTTCACAGAAATATCCTCAACTGCAAACATCTAAAGTTCCTCCGAAATTGTCTCTCGTCCATCATCCTGACGAATCCTCTGGTCTTAAATTTACCACTCCTTCACTTACTAGATCTATGTCATCTTTCTCTAGATCTACAATTTTGGGTGGTAGGAATCCACATATATCCTCTGTTCCACATATACCCTCTGTTCCCAGAAGCTTATCATCAAGACATTCTGCTCCAAGAGAGGATCATAGAAAATCCACCTCTCATAAACCTGATGATTGTCAGTTCTGTGTTCCATCTTCATCTTCTACATTCCAGACTGATGAATCCCCTAGCTCTGAAGTCTTTATACCTGATATCAAAAGTTTCTCACTTCCTAGAGCTCAGTCAGAAGTTACTGCAAAAATACCAGAAAGATATTTAGAATCTAGAAATTCTAGAAGGACATTTAGCAATGGAACGAAGAAAGCAGATTTCCAATGGTTATCTATGAGAGCAACTTCTGATCCAGATCAGAACGAAAATGAAAAGTTGCATAATTATACAAACTACCAAATAGTTTGTATGCTTCAAAATATTGATGATATAGCCCGAGATGTTTTAGAAATTAAAGAGCACATCAAAAAGATGCATACTGGTTATATTGAGACATTGGGAATCCAAGATACACACACACAAAAGTTAAATAATATTCAGTCAAACATGGGTATCATCTCCAAGTCTTTGGAACATCTTACAAATGCACTCCCCACTCCTGCTTCTCCACCTCATTACAGAGAAGTAGAAGTCTTAAGTTCAAAGCTGAAATTCTCCTCCAATTCTGATGAATCAAAGCAAATCTTTTTTAAAGGGGTAGAGAATATAGATAAAGCCAGACTTGAGAAGATCCAGAAAGGAATCGATCTAGCTAGAGAAAAGACAGAGTTGATGAAGAATAGACTAGCTGATCTTCCTTCTATTGAAAGTCTAAGACTGCCAAAGAACTATGTCAGCCTTAGTTCTTTGATGAAACAAAATGGCCAACCATCTGCTCCTACAATAATGGCCATGTCAGGAGTAACTGGTGAGCAAACACAAGGTGAATCAAGTTCTAAAAGAGATAGAAGTGATTCTTTTTTCCATTCCAACAAAGGAAAAAGAGGTGCTGGTGATACCAATGCACATGAAGCATCAGCATCTAGCCCGTTCAGCAGATATACTGAAAATCTACAATCTATACCTATAAGGCTAGACAATCCTGCTTCCAGAGGATATGGAAATTCATTATTAGTAAATATTGATTGCCTTGATTATAATGAAGTAATTGCTGTTTTTCATAATGTCCATGCTTGGGCATTACAGAGGAAAGCTGAAGCCAAAGTATCATGGTCTGATGTAGTTACTCAAATTGTATGGTCTTTTACTGGCATACTAAAGCAATGGTGGGAAAGGCATGCAGAGGAAGAGAAAGATCAAATAGTTGAACATAGTACTGATCCATTAAGAGCATTGTTTGAAGCTTTAAAACATGAATTTGTTGGATTAGTCCCTGAAGATTCAGCCCATCATTCACAGCTATTTCTCTCCCAGAAGTTATGCGACATTGATTACTTGCAAGAGTATTTTTGTGTTATGCAAAAACTTCTGTATCAGGCTAGTGATCCACATAATGTTGCCTATCTGAGATATTAGATCCAGTCTATGCCTGGTAAAATTCCTGATCTAATTAACCAGTACATAGCAGATCATAAAGTGAATTTGGAAGGGCAATCATTTGCAGCTATTCACCAATTGATTGTCACAATATTGCAGAAAGAATGTGCAGAGAGCAAAGCCAAGAAGAATTTTTCAAAACAGATGCACTTTAGCACAAAGCTTTGCAATAATTTCAAAGAAACCTATAATTTTGGTTGTCACAAGAAAAGTGAAAGAAAGGTTTCTAAAAAGGCAAATAACTCTTGCTCCTGCAAGGCTGATAAATACTTTCCTAAAAAGAAAAAATACTTTCCTTCCAAAAGATCATTTAAAGGACGAAGGGTAGTATTTAGGAAAAGATCAAAACCTTCTAAAAAAGGTGTGTGTTTTATTTGTGGTAAAGAAGGTCATTATGCTAACGCTTGCAGAGAAAGAAAAGATAAAAAGCAGATGAAGATAATGAATATCTTTTCTACAATACATGATCCACAAGATTGGGATCTCATATCCCACTCTGATGGAGAATATTTTGAAGTTTCAAGTTCTTCTTCAGAATCTTCAGATAGTGAAATTCCTGAAATCAGGAAATTAACAATTGATTCAGAATCATCTGATTCTGATGAAACATTCATTCCTGATATTAAAATGTTCAGTTTGAATTCCTCAGGAGAGATACAAGCAAAGATTGCAGCAGTCAAAGCTGATCTAGCACAGTTAGATCCAGTTCAGTTTATGGCAAGAAGAAGATTGACTGAAAAACTTGAGAATCTTGAGAAACAACTGCCATCCAAAAGGAAAGAAAGATTTTCAGAGGAAGAAAGAGATGATGATGACTTCATCGAGAAAGAGTTCGATTCAATGTTCAGACCTTTGCAGATTTCAGTATCTCCAGGTATGAATCAAATTGATGCTCTTAAAAAGAAGATCACAGATTTGGAATCTTCAATTCATCATACAAGGTCAGAAATGATACAGTTGTCATCCAAACTTCAAATACTTATTTCTGATTATGATGATTGTAATTCTAAATTAACAAGCCTACTGATGAAAAATGTGCTAGTTATTCAAGAGATATCCCCAAAGAAAAATGTTGAGCTTTTTAATGTTATGGGCATCGGAGATAGAGTAGTTATTCCAATAAGGATTAAAGTCCCTAGCATTAAACCGTATACTTTGGATGCTCAAATAGATTCTGGTGCTATGAGTAGCTGCTGCAAATATAAAGCCATTCCTCATTATTATTGGCAGCCTACTAAACTCCAATTCAGGGCTATCATTGGTGATTTAATGGAAATAAGTCATATAGCTCCTGAATTTCCTATTTTCTTGAATGATGTCCAGGTTTTTGTCAGTTTGTATAGTTTTGATATTGGTGCTGATGTTCTATTAGGAGTAGATTTTCTGAAGAAATATTTGCCAGTCACTTTTGGACAAGATTATGTTATATTCTCCACCACTGCTGGTCCTATCACAATCCCTGCTTCCAGTGATTACAAAATTAATGTGCAGCCTGAAGATCAGGATCCTCTCCAGTATAGTCTGCAAGATCTGACCAAGATTAATAAGATCGTAAAAAATGCAGAGTTACATGGTCCCAAAACTTTGCAACAAATTTCTGATAAACTTCGTACAGATTGTACTTCCAGTAGGCCAGATGCCTTTTGGGCAAGAGAAAAGTATTTTGTTGCACTACCTTACCGAGAAGGATATATTCCTAAACCACAAAAAGCCAGTGCAAATCATATGAGTCCAAAAGAGCAAGAATTATGCAAAGCAGAAATTGAACAATTGTTAGAACAAAAGCTTATTGAACCCTGCAAGAGCCCTTGGGCCTGCTCGGCTTTTTATGTCAATAATCATAGTGAGCAGAAAAGAGGCAAGAAAAGGCTTGTGATTAATTATAAGGCTTTGAATGATGCTCTTCTTCCTATTCGATATCCTCTGCCTAACAAAGAATTGTTACTTGCTAAGATTGCTAATGCTAATGTGTTTAGCAAGTTTGATCTTAAAAGTGGATTTTGGCAGATTGGTATTATTCCTGCTGACAGGTATAAAACAGCCTTCACTGTTCCTCATGGCCAATATCAATGGACTGTGATGCCCTTTGGTTTGAAAAATGCTCCATCTGAATTCCAAAAAAGGATGGAAGACATTTTTGGTGGGGTAGAGTACATTATTGTATATATTGATGATTTGCTTGTATTTAGCAGAGATGTAAATATGCACAAGATCCATTTAGAACAATTCTACCAACTTGTATATAAGCATGGATTAGTACTTTCAGATTCAGAAGAGAAGTTTCAGATTGGAAAAGTCAAGATTGATTACTTGGGTTTACACATAGAAAAAGGACATGTAGAACTTCAGCCACATGTGCTAACCCATCTATTAAAGTTTCTTGATATAATTGCCGATGTAAAGACCCTGCAGAGATTTCTTGGATGTCTGAATTATATAAGAAAATTTTATGCTAAACAATCAGAGGATACAAATATACTGCAGAACAGACTAAAGAAGAAAGGTGTCAGTTGGACAGATGAAATGACAGCATCAGTAATTAGTATTAAGATTAAGCTTAATGATTTGCCAAAACTCAAGCTTCCTGATACTAATCTTCCTTTTATACTTGAAACAGATGCTTCTTATCACACTTGGGCTGCAGTTTTGTTACAAAAGCATGGAAGAAAAGAATTGGTTTGTGCCTATTCCTCAGGATCTTTTGATGATACAGAGAAAAAGTATCCTTCTTCTCATAAAGAAATACTTGCAGTAAAGAGAGGAATAAAGAGATTTCACTTGTTCTTGAAAAGTGTTAAATTTATTGTCAGAACAGACCTAAAGCATATGAAACAGATGTTGGCAAACAAAAGATTGTTAGAACAAGGTAGTACCAGAGTACTAAGATGGGCACTATGCTAGAAGGTTTTGATTTTGATATTGTTTACAAATATGGTGCAGAAAATTATCTTGCTGACATGCTTACCAGAGAAGGTGCTCAAGAAACCAAGGAGATCAAGATGTTCAGACCACTTAATCAGCACGAAGCTTCTACAAGTCAGTCCAGTCATGTCGAGTCTAAAAGAGTTAAGTATGTTACAGTCTGTAGTAACTGTCATTATGAGTTTTGTCTAGAATGTCTATCAAAACAGGTCCGAGTCTTGCCATTATGCTTAAGACAAATCATTTTGCAAAAATGGTTTGATTCTGAGGAGTCTAGATGGTCATATACAAAAGAGTTACCATATAGGATTAGGCCATGGCGTGTTTATTATGCATTGTCTAGGGAACCAGATCCTGTTTATTTTGGGTGTATTCAAAATACTGACTGGACATGGTCAGATTACTTTTCTATTCACCAAAGAGCTAGGATACATGGTTCAGTTAAGGTCATATTTTATGCTCACGCTATAGATCCCTCTAACAATTGGTGGAGTCCATGGTTTAAGCTATTCATGTTTAGATATTTTCCTAGAGCTAAAAGCATTTTTGATAGGACTTTTGCTGAGTTTGTCAGAATCTTCCATTGGGAAATGCATGTAGCTGTCCAGAATGATTACGTCTTAGAGTTCGAATTCATCCACAAACACACAATTGTCATTCCTAATGAAGAAGATGAGTCCTTTAAGCTTTCTGTCAGATTTAGAGGATTGATATCAGTGGACCCACATGACAGGCCAACATTCATGTTCACATTCCCATTCTTTTGTTGTACCAGAGATGCAGCACCATATTGGCTAGATGAATCTGTCCCATACGAAGTGCTGGCTCCAAACAATGAAGAACTAATTGAGGAATTGATAGAACAAGACCAAATCAGACTTGGCCATAATAATCCAGCTGTTCCAGATACTCATGCACATGATTATGACGACAAGGCTAATAGTGACTGATTGAAAGGATCAATCAAATGAAATCCTTTCATATCCTGCTTTATTTGTACATATACTGCTCTTTGGTTTCCGTGGGATTTAGTCCGAATAAAATCTCCACTGTGTAATTACTTTATCCTGTTGTTCTTTGGTTTCCATGGGATTTAGTCCGAATAAAATCTCCACTGTGTAATTACTTTTGTATAAGAGCTGATGTCCTAGATTCCGGCCATCTTTTCACTTCAGAGATGTCATGATTCGGTCCCCATATGGCTTAGCCTCCAAGGGACGAGATAACAAGTGGTTGTCCCCACTTGCCCGAATCTTTAGAACTATTCATTACTTTTGTACAAAGTTCTTTCGTGATAGACATCTTGCATGATGTTCTAGCGAAAGTTTGATTCTTTTGGTTTCAAGTTCCCGGTAAAACCTTTCACCGGATGACCTGCTAGGATATTATAAATACTAGCATTGTAAGCTCATTAGGGGCATTGGAGTCTTCAGAGTTTTGAGAGAGTCTGAGTAGTGTTGTAGTCTGAGTGAAGACTCCCTGCTCTGCATCTGCGAGAAGTTTTCTCGATCTGCTTGCACCACGGAGTTTAACTCTATAGTCTGTATTGTGAGTTTGAGTTCTTTGAGTTTCAGACGAGACGAGATCTCCCTGCTCTGCATCTGCGAGAATTTTTCTCGATCTGCTTGCATCACGGAGCGCTAGTCTCATATCTGGATTCTGTAATTATCTGAGAAGCAAATATATCTTTGCACATCTTTGCTGCACATCTGGTTCTTTGTATTCTGGTTCTTTGTATTTATAATAAATACAAAGAACCAGAATACAAAGAACCAGATGTGCAGCAAAGATGTGCAAAGATATATTTGCTTCTCAGATAATTACAGAATCCAGATATGAGACTAGCGCTCCGTGATGCAAGCAGATCGAGAAAACTTCTCGCAGATGCAGAGCAGGGAGATCTCGTCTCGTCTAAAACTCAAAGAACTCAAACTCACAATACAGACTATAGAGTTAAACTCCGTGGTGCAAGCAGATCGAGAAAACTTCTCGCAGATGCAGAGCAGGGAGATCTCGTCTCGTCTAAAACTCAAAGAACTCAAACTCAAAATACAGACTATAGAGTTAAACTCCGTGGTGCAAGCAGATCGAGAAAACTTCTCGCAGATGCAGAGCAGGGAGTCTTCACTCAGACTACAACACTACTCAGACTCTCTCAAAACTCTGAAGACTCCAATGCCCCTAACGAGCTTACAATGCTAGTATTTATAATATCCTAGCAGGTCATCCGGTGAAAGGTTTTACCGGGAACTTGAAACCAAAAGAATCAAACTTTCGCTAGAACATCATGCAAGATGTCTATCACGAAAGAACTTTGTACAAAAGTAATGAATAGTTCTAAAGATTCGGGCAAGTGGGGACAACCACTTGTTATCTCATCCCTTGGAGGCTAAGCCATATGGGGACCGAATCATGACATCTCTGAAGTGAAAAGATGGCCGGAATCTAGGACATCGGCTCTTATACAAAAGTAATTACACAGTGGAGATTTTATTCGGACTAAATCCCATGAAAACCAAAGAACAACAGGATAAAGTAATTACACAGTGGAGATTCTATTCGGACTAAATCCCACGGAAACCAAAGAGCAGTATATGTACAAATAAAGCAGGATATGAAAGGATTTCATTTGATTGATCCTTTCAATCAGTCGCTGTTAGCCCTGTCGTCATAATCATGTGCATGAGTATCTGGAACAGCTGGATTATTATGGCCAAGTCTGATTTGGTCTTGTTCTATCAATTCCTCAATTAGTTCTTCATTGTTTGGAGCCAGCACTTCGTATGGGACAGATTCATCTAGCCAATATGGTGCTGCATCTCTGGTACAACAAAAGAATGGGAATGTGAACATGAATGTTGGCCTATCATGTGGGTCCACTGATATCAATCCTCTAAATCTGACAGAAAGCTTAAAGGACTCATCTTCTTCATTAGGAATGACAATTGTGTGTTTGTGGATGAATTCGAACTCTAAGACGTAATCATTCTGGACAGCTACACGCATTTCCCAATGGAAGATTCTGACAAACTCAGCAAAAGTCCTATCAAAAATTCTTTTAGCTCTAGGCAAATATCTAAACATGAATAGCTTAAACCATGGACTCCACCAATTGTTAGAGGGATCTATAGCGTGAGCATAAAATATGACCTTAACCGAACCATGTATCCTAGCTCTTTGGTGAATAGAAAAGTAGTCTGACCATGTCCAATCAGTATTTTGAATACACCCAAAATAAACAGGATCTGGTTCCCTAGACAATGCATAATAAACACGCCATGGCCTAATCCTATATGGTAACTCTTTTGTATATGACCATCTAGACTCCTCAGAATCAAACCATTTTTGCAAAATGATTTGTCTTAAGCATAATGGCAAGACTCGGACCTGTTTTGATAGACATTCTAGACAAAACTCATAATGACAGTTACTACAGACTGTAACATACTTAACTATTTTAGACTCGACATGACTGGACTGACTTGTAGAAGCTTCGTGCTGATTAAGTGGTCTGAACATCTTGATCTCCTTGGTTTCTTGAGCACCTTCTCTGGTAAGCATGTCAGCAAGATAATTTTCTGCACCAGATTTGTAAACAATATCAAAATCAAAACCTTCTAGCCATAGTGCCCATCTTAGTACTCTGGTACTACCTTGTTCTAACAATCTTTTGTTTGCCAACATCTGTTTCATATGCTTTAGGTCTGTTCTGACAATAAATTTAACACTTTTCAAGAACAAGCGAAATCTCTTTATTCCTCTCTTTACTGCAAGTATTTCTTTATGAGAAGAAGGATACTTTTTCTCTGTATCATCAAAAGATCCCGAGGAATAGGCACAAACCAATTCTTTTCTTCCATGCTTTTGTAACAAAACTGCAGCCCAAGTGTGATAAGAAGCATCTGTTTCAAGTATAAAAGGAAGATTAGTATCAGGAAGCTTGAGTTTTGGCAAATCATTAAGCTTACTCTTAATACTAATTACTGCTGCTGTCATTTCATCTGTCCAACTGACACCTTTCTTCTTTAGTCTGTCCTGCAGTATATTTGTATCCTCTGATTGTTTAGCATAAAATTTTCTTATATAATTCAGACATCCAAGAAATCTCTGCAGGGTCTTTACATCGGCAATTATATCAGGAAACTTTAATAGATAGGTTAGCACATGTGGCTGAAGTTCTACATGTCCTTTTTCTATGTGTAAACCCAAGTAATCAATCTTGACTTTTCCAATCTGAAACTTCTCTTCTGAATCTGAAAGTACTAATCCATGCTTATATACAAGTTGGTAGAATTGTTCTAAATGGATCTTGTGGTGCATATTTACATCTCTGCTAAATACAAGCAAATCATCAATATATACAATAATGTACTCTACCCCACCAAAAATGTCTTCCATCCTTTTTTGGAATTCAGATGGAGCATTTTTCAAACCAAAGGGCATCACAGTCCATTGATATTGGCCATGAGGAACAGTGAAGGTTGTTTTATACCTGTCAGCAGGAATAATACCAATCTGCCAAAATCTACTTTTAAGATCAAACTTGCTAAACACATTAGCATTAGCAATCTTAGCAAGTAACAATTCTTTGTTAGGCAGAGGATATCGAATAGGAAGAAGAGCATCATTCAAAGCCTTATAATTAATCACAAGCCTTTTCTTGCCTCTTTTCTGCTCACTATGCTTATTGACATAAAAAGCCGGGCAGGCCCAAGGGCTCTTGCAGGGTTCAATAAGCTTTTGTTCTAACAATTGTTCAATTTATGCTTTGCATAATTCTTGCTCTTTTGGACTCATATGATTTGCACTGGCTTTTTGTGGTCTAGGAATATATCCTTCTCGGTAAGGTAGTGCAACAAAATACTTTTCTCTTGCCCAAAAGGCATCTGGCCTACTGGAAGTACAATCTGTACGAAGTTTATCAGAAATTTGTTGCAAAGTTTTGGGACCATGTAACTCTGCATTTTTTACGATCTTATTAATCTTGGTCAGATCTTGCAGACTATACTGGAGAGGATCCTGATCTTCAGGCTGCACATTAATTTTGTAATCACTGGAAGCAGGGACTGTGATAGGACCAGCAGTGGTGGAGAATATAACATAATCTTGTCCAATAGTGACTGGCAAATATTTCTTCAGAAAATCTTGTCCTAACAGAACATCAGCACCAGTATCAAAACTATACAAAGTGACAAAAACCTGGACATCATTCAAGAAAATAGGAAATTCAGGATCTATATGACTTATTTCCATTAAATCACCAGTGATAGCCCTGAATTGGAGTTTAGTAGGCTGCTAATAATAATGAGGAATGGCTTTATATTTGCAGCAGCTACTCATAGCACCAGAATCTATTTGAGCATCCAAAGTATACGGTTTAATGCTAGGGACTTTAATCCTTATTGGAATAACTACTCTATCTCCGATGCCCATAACATTAAAAAGCTCAACATTTTTCTTTGGGGATATCTCTTCAATAACTGGCACATTTTTCATCAGTAGGCTTGTTAATTTAGAATTACAATCATCATAATCAGAAATAAGTATTTGAATTTTGGATGACAACTGTATCATTTCTGACCTTGTATGATGAATTGAAGATTCCAAATCTGTGATCTTCTTTTTAAGAGCATCAATTTGATTCATACCTGGAGATACTGAAATCTGCAAAGGTCTGAACATTGAATCGAACTCTTTCTCGATGAAGTCATCATCATCTCTTTCTTCCTCTGAAAATCTTTCTTTCCTTTTGGATGGCAGTTGTTTCTCAAGATTCTCAAGTTTTTCAGTCAATCTTCTTCTTGCCGTAAACTGAACTGGATCTAACTGTGCCAGATCAGCTTTGACTGCTACAATCTTTGCTTGTATCTCTCCTGAGGAATTCAAACTGAACATTTTAATATCAGGAATGAATGTTCCATCAGAATCAGATGATTCTGAATCAATTGTTAATTTCCTGATTTCAGGAATTTCACTATCTGAAGATTCTGAAGAAGAACTTGAAACTTCAAAATATTCTCCATCAGAGTGGGATATGAGATCCCAATCTTGTGGATCATGTATTGTAGAAAAGATATTCATTATCTTCATCTGCTTTTTATCTTTTCTTTCTCTGCAAGCGTTAGCATAATGACCTTCTTTACCACAAATAAAACACACACCTTTTTTAGAAGGTTTTGATCTTTTCCTAAATACTACCCTTCGTCCTTTAAATGATCTTTTGGAAGGAAAGTATTTTTTCTTTTTAGGAAAGTATTTATCAGCCTTGCAGGAGCAAGAGTTATTTGCCTTTTTAGAAACCTTTCTTTCACTTTTCTTGTGACAACCAAAATTATAGGTTTCTTTGAAATTATTGCAAAGCTTTGTGCTAAAGTGCATCTGTTTTGAAAAATTCTTCTTGGCTTTGCTCTCTGCACATTCTTTCTGCAATATTGTGACAATCAATTGGTGAATAGATGCAAATGATTGCCCTTCCAAATTCACTTTATGATCTACTATGTACTGGTTAATTAGATCAGGAATTTTACCAGGCATAGATTGGATGTAATATCTCAGATAGGCAACATTATGTGGATCACTAGCCTGATACAGAAGTTTTTGCATAACACAAAAATACTCTTGCAAGTAATCAATGTCGCATAACTTCTGGGAGAGAAATAGCTGTGAATGATGGGCTGAATCTTCAGGGACTAATCCAACAAATTCATGTTTTAAAGCTTCAAACAGTGCTCTTAATGGATCAGTACTATGTTCAACTATTTGATCTTTCTCTTCCTCTGCAAGCCTTTCCCACCATTGCTTTAGTATGCCAGTAAAAGACCATACAATTTGAGTAACTACATCAGACCATGATACTTTGGCTTCAGCTTTCCTCTGTAATGCCCAAGCATGGACATTATGCAAAACAACAATTACTTCATTATAATCAAGGCAATCAATATTTACTAATAATGAATTTCCATATCCTCTGGAAGCAGGATTGTCTAGCCTTATAGGTATAGATTGCAGATTTTCAGTATATCTGCTGAACGGGCTAGATGCTGATGCTTCATGTGCATTGGTATCACCAGCACCTCTTTTTCCTTTGTTGGAATGGAAAAAAGAATCACTTCTATCTCTTTTAGAACTTGATTCACCTTGTGTTTGCTCACCAGTTACTCCTGACATGGCCATTATTGTAGGAGCAGATGGTTGGCCATTTTGTTTCATCAAAGAACTAAGGCTGACATAGTTCTTTGGCAGTCTTAGACTTTCAACAGAAGGAAGATCAGCTAGTCTATTCTTCATCAACTCTGTCTTTTCTCTAGCTAGATTGATTCCTTTCTGGATCTTCTCAAGTCTGGCTTTATCTATATTCTCTACCCCTTTAAAAAAGATTTGCTTTGATTCATCAGAATTGGAGGAGAATTTCAGCTTTGAACTTAAGACTTCTACTTCTCTGTAATGAGGTGGAGAAGCAGGAGTGGGGAGTGTATTTGTAAGATGTTCCAAAGACTTGGAGATGATACCCATGTTTGACTGAATATTATTTAAATTTTGTGTGTGTGTATCTTGGATTCCCAATGTCTCAATATAACCAGTATGCATCTTTTTGATGTGCTCTTTAATTTCTAAAACATCTCGGGCTATATCATCAATATTTTGAAGCATACAAACTATTTGGTAGTTTGTATAATTATGCAACTTTTCATTTTCGTTCTGATCTGGATCAGAAGTTGCTCTCATAGATAACCATTGGAAATCTGCTTTCTTCGTTCCATTGCTAAATGTCCTTCTAGAATTTCCAGATTCTAAATATCTTTCTGGTATTTTTGCAGTAACTTCTGACTGAGCTCTAGGAAGTGAGAAACTTTTGATATCAGGTATAAAGACTTCAGAGCTAGGGGATTCATCAGTCTGGAATGTAGAAGATGAAGATGGAACACAGAACTGACAATCATCAGGTTTATGAGAGGTGGATTTTCTATGATCCTCTCTTGGAGCAGAATGTCTTGATGATAAACTTCTGGGAACAGAGGGTATATGTGGAACAGAGGGTATATGTGGATTCCTACCACCCAAAATTGTAGATCTAGGGAAGGATGACATAGATCTAGTAAGTGAAGGAGTGGTAAATTTAAGACCAGAGGATCCGTCAGGATGATGGACGAGAGACAATTTCGGAGGAACTTTAGATGTTTGCAGTTGAGGATATTTCTGTGAAAGTGGAATATAAGTACTATTCCATTCATCTGGAAGAGTACATTCTGCAAAACCAATCTGTAGGGGAGCAGTGTTACCAGGGCCAACAATAACACCTTCTTTTAAAGCTCTACCAGCTAACTTTGGATTCAGAGGAGGCATGGAGGTGGAGACAAATCTCAGGCATATAGAAGCATGGAGCTGAGCAATCTGTGACTGTGGGGCAACGTCAAAACCATAAAACTGAATATAAGCATTCAAGAATTCATTGATATAAGGGTCTGTCAATGAAACTTGATACCTAGGGATAACTGATGACCAAACAGGGCCATTATTGAGGGGACTTTGGAATCCTCCTAATAAAGCGTCGTCGAAGTTATTCATTCTTGTATCAAGGACACATGTCAAGCATGAAGTATTTAGACCAGGACGGACTAGAGGATTAATTCCAAATTGTATGATACCGATATGGATATATCTATAACCATTTTCCAAACCCCATTTGATATTTTCTGGCTGTATTAGTGGGATTTGATATACAGACTGGCCACTGGAAATAGGAATATTCACAGATGTAAATCTAAATAACTGAGCAACTCGAAACTGGAAAACAGGCATTTTATAAAGCTTATCAATATCAATCTCTGGCAATGTCCAGTTAGGCTGTGGTTCAAACTCTTGTACTAATACTTTTTCATCATAGAGAACATCTTCATTTCTGGTTTTATTTAAAAACTTATTCATAAAAGACCATCGATTCTTATGAGCTATCTTTCTGTCTTCGGGCTTCTGAAGAGAAAACTCATTCATATAACCAGCCATTGAAAGAAAGTATGAGTAAGCACCTGAACAGAGGAGAATCAAAGCTTTTGTGCACCAGGAAAGCAAACACGGCAGTCCTTCGCCTTCACAGCTCTCTACCAGCGCCTTATCGCAAACTTAAACTCGTGGATAGTAGCTCAGACAAATACGACTTAATGGAAGAACCAAACAATTTAAAACAACTCTTGGACAAAGAACCAGATGGCTCTGATACCATAAATACAAAGAACCAGATGTGCAGCAAAGATGTGCAAAGATATATTTGCTTCTCAGATAATTACAGAATCCAGATATGAGACTAGCGCTCCGTGATGTGGGCGCAAATCGCTCATCAAAAACTGCCTCAGAATTCGATTCCGGGGCTCCGAAGTGCGATTTTCGCGCCTCTGCGTCAAAAAGGGCTGATGACGTCAGCATTGTACGGCGGGTGACGTCAGCATGACGTCAGCAGGGCGACGTGGCGGGATGATGTCAGCATGACGTCATCTCGTACAGTCGATGATGTGGCAGGTACGGTGGCGGGACACGTGGCAGTGACGTGGCAGGAGGCCACGCAGGCTGGTGACTGTACAGGGGGGTGACGTGGGGTGTGACATCGGCAGGGCGGTAAGCGGTAAATGGCGCACCGCTTATGGGGGATGGTGGTTTCGGGAGATGGGGCTCCGCCACAGCCCAACGCTTGACGCGTGGCGGGAGTACGGCGGTAATACCGCCCATCTCCCGGACGCTAAAGGCCGGGCGCGTTGGGGAAGAGGATGTCCGCCAGCCGTAGATCTGCGGGGCTGTGGATCGGACGGCTGGCGGCGAATGCGACGGGACAGGGTGTTAACGGGCGGGAATATTCCGAAATTAATGTGGGCGGCGGATGGGTTATAAACTTTAGAAAAATGGGTTTATGGGGTTAAATAAAGGCGCGGGCTAATGTTTATGTACAGGGACTTTGGGTTAGGGGCGGAGTGTGGTTTTTTGGGGGTTTGTGGGGCTAAGGGGTAGGTTGCTGGCCGACCAGATGTCAAACCAGTTCCTCAATGACTCGGATGGGCTAAAAACAGTCCCAGATGGACTGAGATTTCCCGGACTTAGTAGAAAATATGGCTATATTGCCAGGGAGGGGTATTTACATAGGGGATTTATATACATGATTTTAATAGGGGAAGGGAAAAAACAAATAGGGAGCTATATAATAAGAGAGATGTTAGTGAACTCCAGCCTGAGTACCTCCAACTGAAAAAACTGCCTCAAAGCAAAAATGGATTGCTTTATCAAAACGGGAACACAACAGTTGCCCTTTAGACCAGCCTGCTCTCATGGATACTATCTAGCCATCTGTAACAAATATGGAGCATTTCAGCATGCATAGCATGACATATTTGGCATGTAAAACTGTCGATCATGAAAGATGATTAACCTGCTGCAGCAGGAGGCTAACAGTGGCTCCACTTGGGGATGGCTTTTCCTTGTGAAAAGTCAAGAACAACAGGTCAGACTGCCTTGTATTCATTTGGTACTGTGTTCTGCAAATTTCTTTTGGCTGGCTGCCTTATTAATCATACCTACCTACCTACCCTAACCAGCACTTATCTTGCTGTTAGGTGAAGTAAAATAATCAATGCAGCCCCTTAGGCAAAAAATAACATGAGTGGGCTTTGCTGCTTATGCTTGCTAATGACACCAACTGAGAATTTACAATTTGTTATGGTTTTATCAATCTTTGAGAAGATCAGGAAGCTACTGATCTCCTTTGCGGTGTTTAAATACTGTACAAAACTATCCTGCAACCTATATATACAACTTTTTGGCTGAATTAAAGTACTGTACAAAGGTTCAGGATCACTACCATGCCTTGGAGTCGGGAGATCATTGTCAACTCGATACTGAGCCTTGCAGCCTGCTGACGGTGACGTGCACTGATCTCTTTCATTATTCTGCCTGCCAGTGGATATGTCATTCGGTTCTTGCAGAGGTGCTTTTATTACAATCTGGCTCAAATAGGGCCGGACTGATCCGTGCGGGCTGCTGGTCTACATCTTCTTTGAATGGTTCAGATGGCTGAAAACAAAGAGGCAGGAGATCCATTTGGATGCTCTGGTCATATGCTCCTGCTTCTGGGTCTTCCTCAATCTGATATTCAATGGCTCTATTTTTGTTTCCTCCTTGACTGCATGATGATCTTCAACAGCATTTGAAAGCTGCTGCTCTGATGTGCAAGGGGGCTTTTCAACAATCTCTTCCAAAGGCAAAACACAAAAATTTGACATAAAATCGCTTTTAAAATACAATATACACAGCAAAATTTGGTGCAAGAGAAAGAACATGGTCTCTTGGACGATAGTCCAAGTCGAGAGCCTGATCTGCTTATTCAATTCCTTCGGGTTCATTTCTCCAGCGGAGTCTTTATTATGAGGATGAAGTGGAGTCGCCAGGTGGACGATGTAACCTTAAAGTGTCTGATCTCTGTCCACCGTCACAGATCAGAGCTGAACATGAAAAACGCTGAAGAAAAGGAACACTTTCTCCAGAAAACGAGGCGAACTGGTCAAAATTGAGGATTTGCACTAATAAACACATGATTCATCTCCCCAGCGGAGTCGCCATTATGTTATCACTCAGGTTGTCCCTTTTGACTCCCAAAGGGATACGGCCGAGGTAACCACAAACCAACTTTGGACTGCAGGCCCTAGCCTGCCTGCAGTCAGAGAGGGCTCTCTCTTTATGATTTAGCTTTGTTGAAAGAGGTGATTTTAGGCTAGATATGATGCGCAGGGGTTTGATTGAGTTTTGGTGGGAAAACCAATACTTTCAGGTAAAGAGGCTGAGTATAGTCTGAACATTCAAACCATTGGGCGTGGAGTCGAGGAGAGGAACTGCTGTTGTTTTTCCTTAAAAACAGGGAGGGGAAATGGAGCAAGGTGACTGGGGCAGAAGCAACTTTCAGATTTAGAGGATGGCAAGAATGCTAAAGAAAGAGAGGCAGTTAAGAATCTCTCCAACAGATTAGCAAAGGGGGGTTACAGGGCGCTACCTAGGAGCAGTTAAGAATTCCTAGATAATTGGCCAACACAGGCGAACTGGGGTAAACATGAGCCAGACGGAATTCAATGTTCATAACCAATTCAGAAGAAAACATCAAGAAATAGCAGGAATTGAGCATAGAGAGTAGTTAACTAATTCTAGGCTATTCTTTTTTCCTGCTATTTAGATAATGGCAAACACATAAACAGAGATGAGAGGCACTTATTGCTTCGAGCCGCAGCGCAGGAATTCCATCTCCAACTCTTCAACACATTCATCAACAACAGACAGTCGTTCTCCAAGCTTTAAGCAATCTTTGATTACAGAAAGATTCAGGTATACACAGCGAGTCTCTCGTGAAAAATACCAATTAACCCACACTTAAAACTATACAGAGTGTGGTATATATAGGGCAGAACTCTCTGCAGAGTTTCCTTTATTACATTTTGACCTAATTAGGTCATAAGAATGACTACTTGACCTAATCCTATCTGAAAATAAATGCAAAGAATGTCTCGGGCCGTGCTCAGGGCCGATGTGTCAAAACTGTATTAATGATGCTGTCCTCGGTGGCTTGCTGCAGTATTTTCAGCAATGAATGGGTATGGGTCTCTGCTTCCTTGCTGTCCTGGTGCTTTAAATATTTTGACGGTGATTTGAAGGCAAGGATGGGCTGATGCTTATCGATTTGATTTTCTGGGGGCTACATCAATACTCAGGCGCCTCGAGCCCCTACAAGATCATGACTGATTCTTTCTGGCGTCCTTTCTTCCACTGATACTCTCTGACAAATCTGGGCTGCTGATCTGCTGTGCTGCGTGTCTAATCACCAGTAAATGGCCGCTGATCGGCCTCCGTATCATCTGGAATTGTCTTCTGATCATTTTGGTATACTCTGTGAAGAAAACGGATCATTTCTGCGCCTTTTCGGGCTTCCTGGGGCTGCATGGGGCGAAGATTCCTTAAAGATTCCTCGAAGATTCTCCATTCTGGCCCAAAAAATCGCAAATCGCTCATCAAAAACTGCCTCAGAATTCGATTCCGGGGCTCCGAAGTGCGATTTTCGCGCCTCTGCGTCAAAAAGGGCTGATGACGTCAGCATTGTACGGCGGGTGATGTCAGCATGACGTCAGCAGGGCGACGTGGCGGGATGACGTCAGCATGACGTCATCTCATACGGTCGATGACGTGGTAGGTATGGTGGCGGGACACGTGGTAGTGACGTGGCAGGAGGCCACGCAGGCTGGTGACTGTACAGGGGGGTGACGTGGGGTGTGACATCGGCAGGGCGGTAAGCGGTAAATGGCGCACCGCTTATGGGGGATGGTGGTTTCGGGAGATGGGGCTCCGCCACAGCCCAACGCTTGACGCGTGGTGGGAGTACGGCGGTAATACCGCCCATCTCCCGGACGTTAAAGGCCGGGCGCGTCGGGGAAGAGGATGCCCGCCAGCCGTAGATCTGCGGGGCTGTGGATCGGACGGCTGGTGGCGAATGCGACGGGACAGGGTGTTAACGGGCGGGAATATTCGCGGGAATATTCCGAAATTAATGTGGGCGGCGGATGGGTTATAAACTTTAGAAAAATGGGTTTATGGGGTTAAATAAAGGCGCGGGCTAATGTTTATGTACAGGGACTTTGGGTTAGGGGCGGAGTGTGGTTTTTTGGGGGTTTGTGGGGCTAAGGGGTAGGTTGTTGGCCGACCAGATGTCAAACCAGTTCCTCAATGACTCGGATGGGCTAAAAACAGTCCCAGATGGACTGAGATTTCCCGGACTTAGTAGAAAATATGGCTATATTGCCAGGGAGGGGTATTTACATAGGGGATTTATATACATGATTTTAATAGGGGAAGGGAAAAAACAAATAGGGAGCTATATAATAAGAGAGATGTTAGTGAACTCCAGCCTGAGTACCTCCAACTGAAAAAACTGCCTCAAAGCAAAAATGGATTGCTTTATCAAAACGGGAACACAGCAGTGGCCCTTTAGACCAGCCTGCTCTCATGGATACTATCTGGCCATCTGTAACAAATATGGAGCATTGCAGCATGCATAGCACGACATATTTGGCATGTAAAACTGTCGATCATGAAAGATGATTAACCTGCTGCAGCAGGAGGCTAACACATGGACAAAAACTTATAAAGAAACCATCTTCATGTTATAAAGAAAGGTAGTTAGTTATGAAATCCAAACAACCATTTACATATGAATTTTAAACATGAATATCATTAACATAAAGAAGATTCATTTCGGGAACCAAGACATGTGTTTCTTTTATTATAGACAAAAAAAGTACATAAAAAGGAATATTTTCACCTGAGTCACCTTCAGCAGGCTCCAAGCAAAGCTTCCTTCCGGATCCGTTCCAGCCTCAAGCCTTTAACAAACTCCTTCCATGACTCTCTCCATGATGTCATAAATGGTGGATGAACATCAACACACAAGGAAACAAAGGTTTCTTGTACAAAATGGGGGAAGTGCAGAAGGCACAAGGGACTTCAGACCTGGTCAGGGGAAAAATCTCAGCATAATAACCTTTCTTTCTCTTCTCTCCTCCCTTAGGCCTTCCCTTTGAGGTCTTTTTATACCACTCCCAAAGTAGTTTTTTAGTTAGGAGTTGGTTGGGAACAGTTGGGCCACAGGCACTAACAGGTGATCAGCAGGTAAAACCCGCGATCTCCACCCGAAAATAAGGAGTTTTATATTTTTTTAAGTGTTTTAATACATACACGCGGGTTGGCTATACACATACCCGCATATACACGTGTTTAACTCAGGGCAATGTCACGTATAAGGGATAAAACACTGTTTTTTTAAATTTTAGGACCAGGTCTGGAAGGAGGGGTTGCCCTAGGCCATGAGTACAGCATAAAAAACCATAAGAGTGAGAATTGGAGCTATAATAGGTGGGCACGAGATATAGGCTCCAAGCCAGGGCAAAACCCCTCCAAGGGGAAAACCCAAAAAGAACTTCTCTTCTTATAGAATCAACTTCAAAGGAGACTTCCAAGACCAAACCCTAGACCCAAGACTTCCATCAAGAACCAAACCAACCATCAATAAGATCTCCTTCCAAGAGCAGTGAAGAAAATCTTCCTCAAAGCAAGGCTCTTCTAACCTCTAGGTTACTTTTGCAATCCTCGACCCTGAGATATGCCCATAAACCCTAGGTCTCTTGCACAAGTGAGCTGAAATAGGGAGTTTCCAAATATCCGAACCTTTTGGAAAATTCTTCCCTCCTTCTCTATCCTTTTCCTTTCTCTTCTAAGACTTTTGTTCTCCTTTCTTATTTCAGATCGATTCCAAGATGTGAATGCTTGATATGTGTCCGAGGAGGTCAAAGTTCCTCCTTTATATAGCCTTCCAAGTGGCTCTTTAAGCCCACTCTAGGCTGAATTTAGCTGGACGGACGACTTGTTCTTAGGAGTTCTCTAGACACTTCCAAATGCGAAATAAATTTTCTTTTTCTTGATACAAGTGCCCGCAAGGGACTTTTACAATGTCTAAATGATTCTTGACTCATGACAAATCCTAGGAGCATTCAATGGATGCTTGACCTAATGACTTGAGCATGAAATCCATGTTTTTTAAATAATTTTCTTTTGTTTTTTATATTATTATTTTATAATAATTACACCATGACATGAGTCAAACGAAAATTATGAAGACCGACACTAGTTACATTCTTCAACAGTAAGTTCCCCTCAATATGTTGTTAGGTGGTATGGGAATTGAAGTAATCTTTAATCTTGTGAACTTTTTCATATTCACTATTTACATCTATTTTTGTTGGTTCCATGTCTATTAATTTCTTATTATATTTCATGGGACACCTATATTTTGTATCTTACATTATGCTTCTATAAAATAAATTCATAAAAAAAAGAAAATGCAACTGGTTCTCAATTTGGTGGGTTCACCATACTAAAAGGGGGAAGGTTTGATTGGGCCATTTCATTAGGTGAACCAATGATGTTGATAAGGGGACAATTTCCTACATTAACACATTCAAAAAATCATACTTGCATGGACTTTAGTTGATATAAAATTTAATTCTTGTAACCATAAATGTTGTTGTAGTAGGTGGCTCCAAAACATGCTTTTAATGCTACCCAAGTTGTGCTCAATCCAATAATGTGGCATTCATGGTCCAAAAAATCATTACAAAGGGAATGTCTTTTCTTTCAATGATGACTAGATCTAGGTAGTATTTGTTAATGGTTTATGTTCGATAGGAAATATACGATAGAGATTAGTGGTAAGGATACCACACACTTTAAATGGTGTCAATCTTGGTAAAAGAGTTAAAATGTGGATTTTTAGGTTGGAGT
Source organism: Pinus tabuliformis (assembly GCA_031772625.1). Lineage (NCBI taxonomy): Eukaryota > Viridiplantae > Streptophyta > Pinopsida > Pinales > Pinaceae > Pinus > Pinus tabuliformis. Next base: position 752,863,110 of record CM062807.1, on the reverse strand, counting down.
TTTGTTAACAATTCCTCGTTTGAATGCAATTATTGGAGACTTACGAGTGTTCCATAGCCAAGCTTATGTTAGTTAAATTTTCATATCTTGAGATGGGAAACACTATTAGAGGAAATAAAGTTTGAGGACCACATGCTAAAATATACAAATATAGTATAACAACATTCAATGTTTGAGCAAGAATATATCTATGAAAAGTATATGATATGATTTAGAATATTAATTTGCAATGCTAAGATCTTCCTCAGATTATAAACAAAATGATTTCATTGTGCTTAAGGATTCATCAAAATTTGCAAGTGAAATGAAGAGTTTTTATGTTAATTTTATGAGAAATTTAACATAAACCAGAAACTGAACAACAACATAAACATGTACAGAACATCATCAAAAACACATTACAACAAGCACATGATAAAGGAGTTCACCCCTCTTGGGCTACATCTCCTTGGTCCAGCTTCCAATGGCTTGGACCTCTATATTATGCTCAAAAGTGTAAAAATATGTGTTTACAATGCTCAAATGCTTCTGAAACCTGCTCCAATCAGTTCAATATACTAAAAAATGGCTATCTAGCCTCTTTTTACATCCAATTTGGTGGAAAACTGAAGAAGTTATGGCTTCTCCTAGTTTTCCCACTATTCATTCCATAAAATGCTCCACATTCGACAGGAACCCACAATTTCGCTTCAAAAATCCGCTAATCGAGCGAGAATTTTGTCGCGCGGCGGGCCATAACCTGTCGGCATTGACAATCTTATCGAAAATCGCAATGGGCAAAGTCCTGCGGGCTTACGGTCTATGAACAAGGCAAATGATGTGCGATTGTGATATCGGCAGACCTGACGGGACATTAAACTACGGCTGATAAACATCTCGCATCCGGGGACTTATCACATTTCGAAATTCGGTGGATAACCAGGGTTTTGTATATGTAAAACTTTGCATCATTGTGATTTGCGATTATGATATCGCATCGAAACTCGGTACTTGCTAGGGGCTAATTCTGTAACACCGACCCTTCACCGATCTGCGATTGCGATCCATCGCATTGTGCCTCCGACCGTTTCTTGAAAACCTTCCCGCTTGCCTTATCGCATCGCACCCTTCCCTACTCGGGGGCTGATTTTTAATGCTGACCTGCTTGCGATTGTGATTTGCGACATGCGGGGGCCAATGGCGGCTTGCCACTTGGCACCTCCTCATTCGCTGAAGGACCTTGCCACATCATCCAATCCTGCCATGTGAGCAAGTTAAACTTGAACTTTGACTTGCTATAACTTCCACATACGAGCTCAAATTTTAGTGTCGCTCACACTGTTGAAATCAGAATGACAAGCTCTTAGATCTGAAGCTAAGTTTATGAAGATTTTGACACTTTGATTTTTGAGCCTAATTTTGAGCCCCTAATCACTCCGTCCCACTTGAATTGTTTTGGATCCCAAAATATCACTTTCAATTGACCAGCAGGTAAGGGTACAATTCCCTCACCTTTCCAATATCGATTCATTGATCACTGAATTGGAACTTGTGATCTCCACGATTCTTGTTGTGCCTCTCTGTGTACTTTCCTTTAACCTTTTCAAGTTGTTCTTGTATTGTTTGACGTACCATTTGGAGTCGTTCAATGAACTCTTTGGCCTTTTCCATGTAACTATCAGTAGCAACATCCTTCTTACCAAGATGATACAATACATTATGATGCAAATGGTAAACAAATTCCTCCACTTGATTCCTTTGACTCTAGCTTGAATATACATCTTGAAAGTATGTATTTTTCTGAACATAACTTTCATGTAAAACATATTGATGCTTGAGGAAATTAATTATACAAACTATAGGCCTAGAAAGTAAATCAACAAAATTGTCGCTTATACCTTTTGACCGAGTGGAATAGTAGAAGAAAACCTATCTAATGGAAGTGCCTTTGTCGCTGCAACTTAAACACTTTATCATTGAAATTTTATGAATGAAAAAAAATGGGCTTACCACATTGAAAAAAGACTACGCCTATGGCATAGTCAAATACAACAACCTGAAACTTAAATGACTATCTCAAGTTTGGAAAAGCAAGTATTGGAGCTGTACTGATCTTTTGTTTTAAAACATCAAATGCCTCTTGCTGTTTTCCTCCCCATTGGAAGACCTTTTGCATAACTGCCAACGAATGCAAATGAACTACAATAGAAGAAAAAATAATAAAATTTCTCCTCCAACATTGGGCTGCTCCCAAAAAACCTCTTATCCAAATGACTATCTTGAGCCTACCTGCGTAAATTGCGAGCAGAGCAAAGGCATCTATGGCTTCACGGGGATGTATGATTCTTTCACCCGTGTTTGCAGGAATGGAGTCAATACCACCACAGACTGTTACAACATCAATATTGGAGAGTTCTAACTTCAGCTCACCTTCTCCACGTCCCACGTAGATTGCCAAAAAGCCTTTGGAAACCTGAACACACTTGGAAGAACCAATTTGACGGCTCAAGTACATCAAAGAAGTTTAATACAACATATACTTTGACCTCTTTAGAAACAAATGTTTTTGACATACAACATCAAGTATTTTTTTCTCACACATGACATGTTCATAATGAAATTTTCTAAAAATGAAAATGTCATCCAAATAGACTATCCTGTCTAGAAATGGCTTCAACACATCTTTCTTCATATGCGTAAAAGTAGTAGGAGTACGACAAAGACCGAAAAGCATAACAAGCCATTCAAACAAACCTTGTATGTTTTCGAATATCATCTTCCCTATATCTCCTTCAACAGCTCTACTTTGATGAAAACCACTTCTTGAATCCCATTCAAGGAAATGCTAACCATTCTTCTTGGGCGCCAAACAAGAGGTGCACCACATGGTAAAGGAGTAGGCCGAATGATCCTTTTATTCAACAATCCTTGGATTTGTGTCTTAATTTCTGCACTTTTCATTACTGACATCATGTACATGCCAATGTTAGGAAGAAGACACTTTTGCTACAACTGTAACTTAGGTTGGATTCCCGTCTTTGGAAGTAATCCCTTTGATTCCTGAAACATTTCATCAGATTGTTTAACAACGTCAACCAAATCAGTTTTCAAATTCAAATTACAACCATCAAATGCTTCATAACCAATATCATTGTCGGGTTTGATCATGACAAGCATAAAATTCTTACTTGAATTCACCAGTATTTTCATCTGCCCTGCATTAACAATCGAAAGATTTGTTTTTGTTTTTTGTTTTGTTTTTGTTTGTTTTGTTTTGTTGTTGTTTTGTTCCTTTTTGTTTTGTTGTTTTGTTATGTTTTGTTTTGTTTTGTTTTGTTTTGCTTTGTTTTGTTTTGTTTTGTTTTGTTTTGTTTTTGTTTTTGTTTTTGTTTTTGTTTTGTTTTTGTTTTTGTTTTTGTTTTTGTTTTTGTTTTTGTTTTGTTTTGTTTTTTTTTTTGTGACCTCTCACAATATATTCTACTCCATTTTTGAATATGTATATTTGTTTTCATGTCGATGGAAGATAAATTTTCTGTCATAAAGGTATGGGCTGCTCAAAACGATGCCATAGATATCTAGCGACACAATGTCAAGCTCCACTTCATCTATGAATTTTGCAGTGATTGCGAATTTCAGTTTACACTTTCTCGTAACCTACAATTGTGCATTGTCACATACCCATCCAAGTGGATACGGTTTATGATGTGGAACAGTTTCCAAATTTAAACTCTTGACAATGTTTTCTGAGATAAGATTGGCTTGAGAGCCACTATCAAACAACGTATCAATCTTGTTATGTTTTGAGATCACCCTTATGTGAAACAATTCTATTCTCCTCTTTTCATTTGGAGTTTCATTATGTGAGTTTGAAGAACTAGTGCTGGCAATGGATTCCTTTCCTTGAAACCCCATGGCTGTGATTTTTGTTTCATCACCCGATTCGGATCCCAAATCCTCTTCTTGAGTGATTGCAGTTGTCTTTTATTTTCCTTTGTTGTTGAATTTCTTTGGTTTCATTTCAGGATGAAGCTTCCAACAGTGAGCTTCATCGTGACCCTCTCTGGAACAATGTTTACATATTGTTTTCTCTCCTTCCTTTTTAATGGATGCATTTTTCTTTCCCTTGAAACCCTTTTCTTTCTCTTTACCCTTAAACAACTTTTTACTACCTTCTTCTGGGGTGTTTTTCCCTCTTGCCTCAAGATGAGTGGCTTGCACACACACATCATCTAGATTACTGGGATTAAACATTAGGATATTATGCCTAAGGTAACTATGTAAACTCCTATGTACTTCAACAATGTGTCCAGTGATTGAAAACTACACCTAACAAAAAAACCTTGTTTTTGAATTCTTGGGCGTAATTTTTCACGTTTTGACCTTAAGCTGTCTAAAGTTCCTCCAATTCATGATGGATTTCTGCATATAAGCTAGAGGGTAGAATTTTCTTTTGATTGCAGCAATGAAATCATTCCAAGAAATAGAGATCTTAATGTGTTTTTTAATGTCCTCTCGGGTCTTTTCTTTCCACCATACTAGTGCTGCACCCTCCATTCTCAAGGAAGCTAACTAAATCTTTATGTCATCCTCTTGAAGGTTTTGAATCCTACAATAGACCTCCAAATAAGGAATCCAATTATCAAGCTTCTCTGCATTCACTTCACTATTATACATGGGCAACTCAAATTTAACTTCAAGTTTTAAAAAAGGTGATTTACCAGTTCCTTTTGAAGAATGATGATGAGCATGAGTAAGGGTAGTGTTAGTGGAAGAGGGTGAAGATGCTTGTGAATAAGAAGATAAAGAAGATGGTGGAGAGGGTGGAGGTTTGTATTCATTTCCATTACCTCCTCCTTAAGAGCCTTCTCCTTTGGGAGGTTTGGAACTTTCCCCTTGCAACCTGTTATTCCTCTCTTCATAGAGGACCTTCACCATCTTTTTCATATCGAAGAAAACCTTTCTGAAGGTCTTCTAATCTTTTGCCATGTTTGTAGGTTCTCCTTCATGAGACATGATCTCTGGAGTCTTAACTGCAACTTCAGGCTGAACTAGTGTTGGATATTGTGGCAACCTTTCTCTTCTTCCCCTTGACCCAACTTCAGGGCTTTCAACGAGCTTTCCTTCACCTCTTTTGAGTTTTAACCTTGTAAGCATGACATAAAATTGCAAACAATTAAATCCTTCTTTCACAAAGCAAAACCTAGTGCTCTGATACCAATTGACCTGATTTAGAATATTAGTTTGCAGTGCTAAGATCTTCCTCATATTATAAACAAAATGTTTTCATTGTGCTTAAGGATTCATCAAATTTTGCAAATGAAATGAAGAGTTTTTATGTTAATTTTATGAGCAAATTAACATAAACTAGAAACTGAACAACAACATAAACATGTACAGAACATTATCAAAAACACATTACAACAAGCACATGATAAAGGAGTTCACCCCTCTTGGGCTATGTCTCCTTTGTCCAGCTTCCAATGGCTTGGGCCTCTCTATTATGCTCAAAAGTGTAAAATTATGTGTTTACAATTCTCAAATGCTTCTAAAACCTGCTCCAAACTGTTTAGAATACTAAAAAATGGCTATCTAGCCTCTTTTTACATCCAATTTGGTGGAAAATTGAAGAAGTTATGACTTCTCATAGTTTTCTCACTATTCATTCCACAAAATGCTCCACATCCAACACGAACCGACAATTTCGCTCCAAAAATCCGTTAACCGAGCGAGAATCTTTCCGTGCAGCAGACCATAATATGTCAACACCGACTGTCTTATCGAAAATCACAATAGGTAGAGTCCTATGGGCTTACGATCTATGAACAAGGCAGGCAATGTGCGATTGCGATATCGGTGGACCCAATGGAACATTAAACTGCAACCGATAAACATCTCGCATTCGGGGACTTATCGCATTTCTCAATTCTACAGATAACTGGGGTTTTATATATATTAGAACTTTGCATTGTTGCGATTTACGATTTCGATATTGCATATCAACCCGATACCTGTTGGGGGCCAATTCTGTAATGCCGAACCTTCGCCGCTCTGTGATTGTGATCCAATGCATCCTGCCTCCAGCCTTTTCTTGAAAACCTTCTTGCTTGCCTTATCGCAGCACACCCTTCCATCCTCGGGGGCCAATTTTTAATGTCGTCTTGCATGCGATTGCGATTTGCAACATGCAGCGGCCAATGACAGCTTGCCACTTGGTGCCTTCTCATTTGCTGAAGGACCTTGCCACATCATCCAATCCTGCCATGTGAGCAAGTCAAACCTGAACTTTGACTTGCTATAACTTCTGTATATGAGCTTGGATTTGAGTGTCGTTCACACCGTTGGAGTCAGAATGATGAACTCTTCAATCTGAAGCTAAGTTTATTAAGATTCTGACACTTTTGATTTTTGAGCCTAATTTTGAGCACCTGATTAGTATAAGTAGTTGAAGATGGTATATGTTATACATCAATATTGGAGCATAAGGAAAATGACATCATTCAGAAGAGCATAGTAGGACATAGGACCCAAAAGAATAATACAAGGGTGAGAAGGCCCAAATTCTAAATGTGAGGGACTTGGTCTACCTAAAATATGTATTCAACATAAAAGTACACGTCGATAAGGAGGAGCATCTTGAAGGATTTATAAAGTAGGTCAAACTAGTGGATTACAATATCCATGGCTCCACCTTATTCCATAAGTTTTTTCTAGAGAAACTCTCAAAGATAAGGGCAAACCAAAAAACATCTTGTAATCATTCAGGCCATTGTTTAAATTATGAATTACTAGTCTTCTACATGTTTGGTACTTTGGGACCTCCCCAACAGTAAAGAACTGTGTGAGTCTATTGACATCATGGAAATGATTGGTGAGATTTGATTTGACTAAAAAATCACCATTAATGTATATAGTACCAATCCAATTACTAGACTATTGCATGAGGGGAGAGGATTCTAGCAACACATTCTTGCTAGAAATAAAAGCGGAAAAGTATGGGGATTACATGGAAGCGAATATTGATCTATGCTTGAAATATGTTGGAAAGGAAGAAAATTAGGGATACGAAATATCTTCCATCAATAATTATCATTCAACATGGTAGTGTAGTTGTTATCCACTATGGTACTACAAACATAAAAAATGGTAGAATAATTGAAGCAAGTGGTTCACATGTCTAACATGTTTTCAACCATATTGTCATTGAAGTATCTAAGGTACATCACTAACAAGATCCTCTAGAATTGTATGGATGCATAGGATTCAAAATCATAAATCTATTATGGGAGTTTCTTGTTGCTGCTCATAATCTTAAAATGAGTAAATCTAGTGAGCATTGAACTTCTATAGTATGATCTTGAACTAATTATTCATTGTAGCATGATTTGAAGGCATATTATGTTCAACAAACAAGGTGTTGCAAGTCAATGTTAACGTTATGTTTGATAATTACTAGCAATCCATGTGGAATTTCATCACACATGCTACGAGGATTCCTATAGATATTATCAATATGTATGGTTGGTAGTATTATTTTGAAGTAAGTTGATACTTTTACCATAAGAGACCATAATTGCTAGATTGAAACATTAACCAAATAAAAGAGCTTGAAATATTGAAATCCATGCTAACGCCTAGGCACATTGAGTAGGCCATCAAGCAATGTTACTGGGAAATAAAAGAATGGATGAAGAAACAAGGGAAGAGAACCATGCTACTAGTAGACAAAGAAGATGAGTGTGCCATAGGGGTATCAAAAAAGAAAATATGGCTAAATCTGGAAGTGGAAACAACACCAGAGCCCATTAAGTTGGATAAATCAAAGACAAAAAGAAGGAAGGTCCCCATTGTTAGAGCAACAATTTTGAGGCAGAATTTTGAGGATTTCACCTAGAGGAGCACCACGCAAATGGATAGCATGGAGAAACATTGGCTAAGGAGAAACATGAAAAACATGAAATACTTTAGGCTAGTTTATGGGGATTTTACCCATAGTATTAGGAATTTTGCACGATAAAAAGTAAGTAGTTGATCAGCCTTATGCCCAATGCAAACTTATAAATAAGGATGCAATTTTATGTTATAGGTATGCCTTATTATGTTCTATTCTAAGACAAGTATTATGGGAAGATTTGGTATTGTAATTGATGGTCTAGATTGGTGAGTTGTGACACTGATGTAATGGAATTGGATGTTTGGGTAATTGTCTATTGTTCGTAGTACGATTTGATTATTCTAAGTAATCTAATATGATGTGATTTTATATGTTTTAATAATTATTGGTTTACTGCGTGGATTAGGGATATACTTAAAAAAAAATTGTTGTGTTGAGAAAAATAACATAGGCATCATGCCCCCTACGCTACTACACAATTGTCTTGGTTCCTACAATCCCTCATAAGATGTCTCGGGTGAGACTTCACCTAATCACGGGTGATGCCGAAAGGGCTGGTGTCTAAGGGGTTTTGTTGGATGTTTCACTCTAAACTCTGGACTTCCCTCTACATTCTAATGAATGGTTCCGTTGCTAGGACCTATATTTATGATTGAAGGGAATATGAAGGTTGACTAAGGAGGAGATATAGTAGGGCATGCAAATGGAGGAAGGCAAATTTGTAGTAGAACAAACCAAAAACTAGTGGATTGATCCTGAGAAGTGGCTGCAAAAGTACATTTTTATGGACTTGCATGAGATTTTTTTTTTTCGAGTTTCCTATAATTATAGCTAAGTGGTTACTAATACTTTTAGATAATTTCATAAATTGGTGCATCGTAATACCTTATAATTGAAATCTAGAATTGATTTTAAAGGTGAAATTAGTGAACAACAAAGTTTCACATGCAATCGATTTCTGGTTGAATAGTATATTGGAGGGATACATTGTTGAATTTGCGATAGATGCTACTTGGTCATATAGTGAATTCGAAAGGAATTTCTATAGAGGACCACAAGGACTATTTGTGAAATCCCTATGCACTTGTATAAAGATGTTGTTATGCGATAAAGGATTAATGACGATGGAATATGATAATATGAGCAACTAAATCTCTTCGCACATGACAAGGAGATTTTGGGATGGCCAATGAATGAACTAAGGGCATAAAGGAAAGGGATACAAGAAATATAATGAGGTGGATCAAGGATGTCGAGGCATCAGAGAGATAGAAGTGCAAAAGATACTAGATGGGTTAAAGAATGAACGTCGACGCATGAAGAGAACATGATTGAACTAGCTGGTGGAGTGCTATGCAGTGGCATGAGATTTCAATGTAATAATGGAGTGATACAAATATATGTGTTGTAACATATGATAGAGAGAAGAGACGTAAGAAAGGTCAGTGAAGGAATGATAAGAAAACACCATACCGAAATTTGGGAAGAGATTCACATTAATCCCCTATTCGATGGAGTACCACACCTAGAAGATAATGAGAGATTGCACAATGAGAAGGAAAGGACAAGGAAGGAGACCCTTATCTTAACTTGGAAGAAGAAGAACCAATGTATCTCAGTGACCCTTCTCAGGCCATGTAGTGAATCAAACCCACGACCCTATGTGTGTCGCAAAGTCAAGAAGTAAGGTAACCTAGTAAGTTATTGTTACTAAATTCAATTAATCAAGGGACTAATCAAAGTAGTCAGAATAGTGGAAGTAGTCAACCAATATTTAGGATATCAACGAATCATCCAAAGGTATCATAGAGAACGATGATGAATGTTGATCCTTCTATATGAATTCTTTTCTTTCACTGCGTTGGACCAGAGGATCTTGAGCAAAATATTTTTGTACGTGAAGTGGTTTGGAATGTTAAGTAGGTACAAGATGAACATACAAAAGTGGCACAATTGGAGAGCATTTTTAAGGACTGCTCATTAACCTGGTATATGAAATTCAAGAACACTACACTACGAAGGAAAGATAGAGGATTGGGAGAGATTAGCAATCCTTTTTGAAGGAGTTTGAAAAATAAAAATCAAAGTCCTAATGTATCATAAAAGTCAAGGAGATTAAGTAGTAGATTTGCAAGTTGGTATGGGATTACGACTAGAGGTTCAAATTTTTGCTAGATTGGTTGTCATTTCTGATTCCTAATGCATAGCATAAAGAATGGTTCATTTCAGGTCTATTACTACACATACATATTTCGTTGATTTAACAAAAAATTTACATGCAATATAAAGCACTTGAGACTTCCATGAAGTTGGAAGCATCACTTGCATGCAATGAAGGAGGCGTAGGAATGGTTCTGGTCCAATCATAGTTGGTGGATTTTCAAATACAAATATAGGACCTAGCGAAGGGCAAATAGAAACATGAAGAAGTTTGGTGCACCATATGAAGAAAGGAGGGACACCATAGAAATGAATGTCCAATCGTCACAACATATATGGCTACAAGATCTGCGAATCTAATTACGCAAGGTAGGGGATTATGGTGTGATGTTTTCAATGTTTGGGGACATATACCTGCTTTATGTTCAATGATGCAAAAATATCAAATTTTGGTGAAAACATTGTTCTATGACTTTTGTAAATCAATCGGACATGACATACATAATTGTTGCACATTAAAATTGCTTAGAGAGCACACTACATATACATACAAGGTGGAGGAAGTAGAAGGTTATGAAGTTTCTATGACAATTTATAACACATGAAGAGGATATAATCCAAGAAGAGGCCAAGGGATATGGGGAAGAGGTCGGGGATTTCTAGGTAGAGGAAGATGAGGATTTAAATGAGGACGAGAACTGATCATATGTTATAATTATGCGCATCCTGAGCATTTGGTGTGATATTTCCCTAACCCGTACATGACATGTACTTACTGCAAGAAGCAAGATCATGCTATTGAGGATTTTTCTTAGCTCAATGTAAATGGTAGGGGAAGAGGGGAAAACATGTGTAGATGATAGTTGCAAAAGAGTGCATTGATTGACCACAAGTCAAATCAATTATGTGTAGAGGAATAAGGACATGAGTAGATTCCAATGAGTCATGGAATCAACAATACCAATGGGTAAGGAAGGCAGCAGAGCCACCTCCCAAGTTTGATCCATCAATGGAAAAAGACACATGTAAGGAGTTAAGAAGGGAGCTAGTTGTGACAAAATGGGGCCATCTAGGTTCGACCACGCAACAACACAACCAACATATGACTTACCATCGATCTATGATAGGTCTGCCCTAAGAGGAAGAGGAGAGGCAAGCCCAATTAAAATTTTTCTAGAAAATTGATTAGACTTAATAAACGATAGATCAACCTTAGATAAGCTACATAGAATGATCGACTAATGTGCATAAGCACAAGAAGAATCTATAGTGGAAGACACTGTTGGCATTATGATACATGTGTTGTACTTGATGGCAACCCACTCATAACAGAAAAACTCACTTGTATATGGTAACTAGATAAATCTACAAGACAGATATCAGATGTGATAGAATGCATGGCAATTCAAAGGAATCATTTCAGAAGTAATATGGAAAATTATAGTGTAAAAGGTCTATTCAGAAGTAACAGGACATTGGTACAAAAGAACAGGAAGATGGAACTTAGGTCTATTGATCAGAATAAAGAATGTAAAGGAAAAGGTTGATGTAAAGTAGTTTAAGAAGTATGCGCAGGTCCACTTAGTCAAAACATCGTATACACACTAGTCCACAGAACAAAAAGAGTGTATACATTTACACACACTCCCATAGGAGGAAAAGCACGTACATGTTGGAAAACCAAGGTTTTGGTCTGAGGTATTTGGTCCAAGGTATTGACCCTAGGTATTTGGTCCAAGGTATTGGTCCTAAGTGGTTTTGGTCCAAGGTATTGACAAAGGATCTAAGTGTATAAGGAGGAGAAGATCAAAAGGCTAGGTGAACAAGTAATGAATATGTTATAACGTGTCATATCAAAAGAAAATATATATGTTATGGGTTTCTGATGCTTTGCTTGATCTAGACTAAATATGCACCTGAGCATTTGATGATGGATGAGATCTAATGATGGATCAAGATCATAATGACTTATTATTATTGAATGATCTGATATTGGGCTAGATCTAATTATGTACACCTGTTTTATTCTTTAAATATCGTGATCTGGGTTTGTTTGAAGTTCAGAGGTGCAACAAAGTTTTGAAGTAAGTATTTGCAGATCTGTACGCTAGTTCACTTTGATGAAGGTGCGTATACACGCCGGTTTGGCTCTTCCAAGTAGCGTATGCAAAAGAAAAAGCTTGATGTTCAAGGATGATTGATCTATCAGATCAATGCTGCTGTTTTACTGTTGTCTGTCAATGAAGTCTTCTTAGATATGAATGTAAAACTGAATGCATAAGGAGGTTGGTATTTGATTGATTGATTGTATAAGTGAGAAGAAGTGATCTCTGTCACTGCCTGTGTAAAGCTCTGCAAGTTGACAGTAGATATTCAATATATTGCTGGTTGGTACAAACTTGATTCAAAAGTTTATGTTTGCAGTAGTTTTGAAGATATACACAGGTTTGATTAACGGAAGTAGCGTATACACGCAGTTTGGATTCAACCAAGTAGCGTATACACTCTAATGCATGATTTTTGAGGTTACAGCTGGTTCTGAATGATGATGTAGGGTTCAGGGTTCGGCACAATGTTCTGGTGTCAGTGATCTGATTATTCATATTAACTGAATGTTGGTTGATGCAGTTTTAAGTTTAAAAAGTTTTTGATGGGTCTAGTATGAAAATTGGATGAAACGTGGCCTTCAGATTGTGGTGTTGTGATCCGGGAGTATCCAGTCTGAAAATTCATGAAACGTGGTCCTTGGAGGAAGAAAGAAGGTCGTAGCCTTCTGTAGGTCGGCGCTGATCCAGGTGGATCTTGGTGGCCACCTGCCAAGTCCACCTGGACCCCCACCATTATTTCTCTCATCATTTTCAGTTTCCTTAATTGTAGCACAACTTACTATTTTTAGTAGTTTTCCGGGTCCTGAACTTCCAAAGCCGTTTTGAGGCCCTAAACGACGTTTTTTTGGGAAATCTACCACCAGCGATTTTTCTGATAAAAATTGTCTTTTCCATCGTAGTCCTCGGAGAGATATTTCCAACGGGCTATCATGCGCGTCAAACGGAGATAATACGACCAATTCGCGACCCCGGGAAGTTGGCTGTCCAACTCACCCCAAAACGGGGCCCACAATTTGGCGTTTCATCTTCTAGGGTTAGGTTTTGGAATGTGAATGGTTTTCCATTGTTTCTCAATAATAAATAGGCCTTCGAGCCTCATTGTAAACACAATTTGGAATAGTTCAGAGGCATGTAGCCGACACATATCTTCTCAGAGATAACCTACCATCGCCCTAGCTGGGTTATTTCTATTTCTATTTGTAAGCATATATCAGTATTTTCCATTAATGAAATGAAGTATTATTTCCGCTACATATCTGTATTTATGGTTATCTCTATATTTTATTGCGTTCCTATTTAAATCCAGATCAGGCGCCTACATACAAGTAATCATATTGGATAGTACAAGAGCTAGGGGGTTGTAGCTCCCTTCCAGTAGAAGCTGGAAAATGAGAGAAGGTTGTAGCCTTTTGTAGGTGGGTGCCTGCGTACTGATATGAGTCTGCACCAGTACAAGATTGTAAATAGATTTTCTTATTATTAAGAGAAGACAGAGATGACAATAGCAGGTGGCTTTCACCCACATTGGGTTTCCACTTTAAATCTTGGTGTTCATGTGTGTTGCTTATGTGTGATGCTTTATTCTGCTTTTACTGCACTGTCTAATAAGTTACTGATGTACTAGTTTAAGATCAACACATGATAAACTGTCTAAATCACAAGTTCTCTGGATATATGTTGGTTTCTTTAATCACAATTGCGTGTACACTCTAGTTCACTTCACTGAAGTAGCATATATAAATCTATTTGGGAAATAGAATTATTGATCTAATAATACTGATTCACCCCCTATCAGTATTATTTCCAACAATTTGTATCAGAGCCGGTCCTTCAGAAGAAGCTTGATCGCTTGAAGGTAGATCCATCAAGATGAATAATCATGAAAGCATGGGATCCATCAGACCGCCAATCTTTGATGGGAGCAACTATGTTTATTGGAAAATAAGAACCACAACCTATCTACAATCTCTTGGAACAGATGTTTGGGAAATTGTGTAAGGAGGATATACATTTCCAACAGCAATTGCTACAGACGTGGTAGGTAAAAAGAAATATGAAACCAATGCCAAAGCTGTCAATACTTTATTGGGAATTTTTTCACAATCAGAGTTTGTCAAATTCCTGCAACTCAAATCAGCTAAAGAGATGTGGGACAAAATTGTTCAGAGCTACGAAGGAGACTCTCAGGTAAAACGTGCTAAGCTTCAAACTCTCAAAATTCAGTATGAAACTCTTAAGATGCATAGTAATGAAAGTATAGCTAGTTACTTCTTATGTATAGATGAGGTTGTTAATTGTATGAAGAATCTGGGTGAAGAAATAAAGGAAGTTACCTTAGTTGAGAAAATTTTGAGATCCTTGTCTGTTAAATTTGAATCAAAAGTGTCTGCCATAGAAGAAAAATAGGATCTGCAGAATATCACTATGACACAGCTTCACGGAATCCTAACTGCTTTTGAGATGAGAAAAGGAGGTCCATCAGATATGAGAGAAGCCACATTTAAAGCTTCAACAAAAGGAAAAGAAAAGGAAGAACACAATGAATCAGGACACATTTCAGAAGAAGAGGATGAGGTAAATTTTGTCAAGAAGCTTCAACGGGGTTCTGGAAGGTTTAGAGGTAAGCTCCCTTTCAAATGCTTTGCTTGTGGCAGAGTCAGTCATTATGCTGCCAGATGTCCTCATAAAGATAAATATGAAAAAGGAAAGGAATATGCAAAAGGGAATAGGAAACAAGTTGTGAATAAAAGGAGTTACAATACTCATGAATATAGTGATGGTTTATCTAATAGTGATGAAGATGAAACTGGACAAGATTACAAACTTCTCATGGCTTATGATAGCGATGATTTTTGGGATAGTTTAGAAGGGGATAGAGATGGTTTATTTAATAGTGATGATTATAGACTTCTCATGGCTTATGACGATGATAATTTTTGGGATGCTTTAGAAAAGGAAAACTTTCATGAAGAAATCTCTAAACTCAAAATATGTTTAGAAGAAAAGAATATGATCATAGATACCTTGACATACCAACTTGTTGAAAAAGAAAAACACAGTGAAAAACTAGAATGTGAAATTGTGGGTCTAAGAAAAGATCTTGAGAAAACAAAATCTCTCAATCTTAGATTTGCTAAAGGATCAGAAAATTTAAATGAAATTATCAAAGTTCAGCGTTCTCCTCTGATAACGACAGGTCTTGGATATACTTAAGAAGCATCTCAATCACAAAAGTCATCAACCTCCACCAAAAGCTATCTTGATGCAGCAAAGACTAGTGAATAGTATGAAAATCGTTAGCAACGGCATAAAGTTGATCACCAGGTAAATCATACTCAATTTTCTCCAAGGATGAATATCAATAGAAGCCACAACCAACCTCAAGTAAATCATACTCAATTTGCTCCAAAGATGAATATCAATAGAAATTACAATCAACAGGTAAATAGGTTCGATAGTCGCAGAAACTTCTTTAATGGGAAATGTTTTTCATGTCATAATTTTGGCACAAAGCTGCTCAATGCATTGCTTACAAAACCATCATGACTAGAGAAGCATGAAATCAAAGGAATGGAACAGGGATCAAGAGAAGTTCTTATAACAACTTTTCTCCTCTTGAAAATGAAATAGAATGCTCAATTTGTAACAACTTTGGTCATGAAGAATCTGAATGCAGGAGAAAATTTCGGTAAACACCTCAAAAGGAGCAAATGCCATTAAATCCCAAGATATGGAGAAGGAAAGAATCTCAAACAGAAAGATGTGGTATAGCCTTGTATGCAGAAGGACAAGAAAATTAGTGGTACATCGACAATGGATTCTCCAAACACATGACAGGTGACAAAGAGAAACTTCACTCATATAATGCCTTAGAAAAGGAAAAGAATGTCTCATTTGGAAATGACACTCCAACTGTCATAAAAGGTAAAGGTTCTTTTTTTTTTATGAAAGAAAAGGTTAAAGCTGGAAATGTTATGTATGTAGATGATTTAAAGAATAACCTGTTGAGTGTCAGTCAAATGTGTGATCAAGGAAATGAGGTGGTGTTTCGATCAAACATATGTGTATTTCGTGAGCTTGATATAGTAGAGACCGTGATCAAAGGTACAAGAACTCCAAACAACTTATACATACTCAAAGGAGGACAACAACAGTGTTATCTAAGAAAAAATGATGAAAAGTGGATGTGGCATAGAAGATTGGGACATCTAAGCTTTTCTCAAATAAGAAAAGCATGCAGACTCAAGGTTTTTCGTGACCTTCTAGATATCAACATCCCATAAAATACAATATGCAAACCATGTCAAATCGGTAAGCAAACCAGAGTTCACTTCATTGAAAAACAAGGGTCAGCTAGTAAGCCTCTTGAACTTGTCCATACTGATTTATGTGGACCAACAAGGAAAAATTCACCTCGTGGAGAAGAATACTTTATTTTGTTCATTAATGATTTTTCCAGAATGTGTTGGATAGGTCTTCTAAAGCATAAAGATGAAGCATTTGAAAAGTTACAAGCCTTCAAAGCTTTAGTTGAAAATGAATTAGATCGAACAATCAAATGCCTTAGATCTGATCAAGGAGGGGAATTTATATTGGATGAATTCTTTGACTTTTGTGAACAACATGGAATAAAAAGGCAATTCTCCACTGCAAGAACTCCTCAGCAAAATGGTGTGGTAGAAAGAATGAATAGAACAATTCAACAAATGGCTCGAGCTATGCTAGATGAATCTGGAACTCCTGCAACCTTCTGGGGTGAAGCTGCATTCGTTGCCATGACTATTCTCAACAAAGCAAATGTTCGGGTAAATAGCACTCAAACTCCACATGAACTTTGGTATGGTAAGACTCCTACTATAAAATACTTTAAAGCTTTTGGAAGCAAATGTTTTATCAAAAGAACTGATGAAAAAATTGGTAAGTTTGAACCCAGAGCAGATGAAGGTATTCTTCTTGGTTATTCTTCTAGAAGTAAAGGATATAAATGTTATAATAAAAGACTTGGAAAAATTGTTGAAATCATTGATGTTGTAGTTGATGAAGCATGCAAAAACCCAAAACAGATAAAATCAATAGAAGATTATGAAAATGAGGAGGATGGGGATTACTTTCCCACATCAAATCAAATTTATATTGAAGAAGAAACCAATGAAGCACCAGAAGAAGATATAATAGTAGAAGAAAAGACTCCATCTAGGTATGTTCAGAAAAATCATCCAGAAACTCAAATTTGAGGGGAAAAGAAGGCAGGTGTATAGACAAGAAGAACTATTACAGGGACCTAAAGCTATCTAGCATTACTATCCTCCACCGAACCTCAAAATGTAAATTAAGCATTTAAAGATGAATGTTGGGTCAAGGCCATGGATGAAGAACTTGAGAAAATTGAAAAGAATGATACTTGGAAATTAGTTCCTAGACCTCATGATAAAAATATTATAGGAACTAAATGGATATTCAAGAACAAGCTGAATGAAAATGCAGAAGTCATTAGAAAC
This sequence comes from Pinus tabuliformis, assembly GCA_031772625.1. NCBI lineage: Eukaryota > Viridiplantae > Streptophyta > Pinopsida > Pinales > Pinaceae > Pinus > Pinus tabuliformis. The sequence continues at coordinate 752,845,474 of CM062807.1, read as the reverse complement.
AAGGCCATACTTGTTTCTAAGGGTATGCTCAAGAAGAAGGTATAGATTTTGAAGACACTTTTTCACCTGTTGCCAGACTTGAAGCCATAAGGATGTTTCTTTCTCTTTCCAGCTTTCAAAAATTCAAAGTATACCAAATGGATGTAAAAATAGCCTTCCTTAATGGAGATTTAGAAGAAGAAGTTTATATTGAACAACCAGAAGGATTCATTCTTGGAAATGATGCAAAACTTGTATGCATACTCAAAAAGGCTCTATATGGTCTAAAACAGGCTCCAAGGACCTGGTATTACCACAGTGACAAATATCTACACCAACAAGATTTTACAAAAGGTTCTGCAGATATCAATCTATATAAAAAGATTGAAACTGATAAATTGCTATTTATTATTGTTTATGTTGATGATATCATTTTTGGTAGCAATGAAGAATCCATGAGTCAGAATTTTGCTTCAGTAATGCAGCAAGAATTTGAAATGTCCTTGCTTGGTGAACTTACCTATTTTCTTGGTCTACAAGTTCAGCAAACTAAAGATGGCATTTTTCTTTCAAAAACCAAATATCTCAAATAGATCTTGAAAAGGTATGGAATGGAAGATTCTAAACCTGTATGTACCCCAATGGTAACATGATGCAATCTCAGCTCAAATGACGAATCAACAACAGTACATCAACCAACTTACAGATCCATGATTGGTAGTCTGCTTTATCTAACAGGTACTCGACTTGACATCATGCATGCAATAGGAATAGTTGGAAGATTCCAAGCAAATCCAAAGGAATCACACCTTCAGGCAGCCAAAAGAATTTTCAAATATCTTCAAGGAACTCAGAGCTTTGGACTATGGTATCCTAGAGATGCAGATCTTACTCTTCATGCATATACAAATGCATATTGGGCAGGAAGTGTTGATGATAGAAAAAGCACTAGTGGTGGTGCATTCTATATGGGTTCCAGGTTAGTGTCTTGGTTCAACAAAAAACAAAGTTCAATTGCTTTATCTACAGCTAAAGCAAAATATGTGGCTGCTGCATCTTGCTGCACACAACTACTTTGGATGATGCAAACTTTGCAAGACATTCAGATCACATGTACTCCACCCATATCCATTATATGTGATAATACAAGTGCCATCAGTATTTCAAAGAATCCAATCATGCACTCCAAGACCAAGCACATACCCATCAAGTACCATTTTCTACGTGAACAAGTGCTTGAACAAAAGGTCAAATTGGAGTATGTTCCCTCCAAAGAATATGTTGCTGATATATTCACTAAACCACTGCCCAGAAAAACATTTGAATATCTCAAACAAAAGCTGGGAGTAGTTGCTGCATCATCTTGTTTTTCAGAGGAAGGTTATTATACACATGTTTCATGAAGTATAGTCACGTATACACGCAGGTTTCTGCAGGTGAAGAAGCATATATATTTTTCTGACAGGAAATTAGTGGGTCAAAATTTGATATGGGTGCTCCGTCTGATGTTGATGATCACAGTCTAATGATATGTTTTGTTCATTAATTTTAATCTGACTGACAAAGATGCCTTAATTAATGACTTGCTAATAATGGATAGGTAGCACAGGTTTAGGGGGAGCATTAGCCTTCACATGCATTCTGTATTGTTGGCATTATGGTTGCTGAGTCCAGCCATGGCTTTAGATATTTATACCATTTGTTGCTTAAGTCATGTAAAAGTATAGGGTGTGATATGACTTCTCATACATTTGAATGAGTCCTATTGGACAAATGATGTAATTTGTATCCCCACTTTGCATGGGATGGATGATATAATATTTATTGTATTTCTGTCATGTATAAACAATTGGTATATCCCCACTTGGTTGGGTGGATGAGTCAAATTTGGTATATCCCCACTTGATTGGGAGATTGATGTATGTATGAGTCATTGGTGATAGGAAGGTCAAACTCACATAGTTGAGTTATAGAGTCATGTTATTCTTTTGGAAAATATTTTTGCAGACTCTGCATGTGCTTAGGGGGAGCATGGATGGTTAGTGCATCACAACATGTACAATGATATCAGAACATGCACAAAGAGGGAGTCTAATCAGAGAATTCAACATGTGCCTAGGGGGAGCATGATCAATGTTTATATTCAGCTGTTCAGATATGACATTCTTCATATCAAAGGGGGAGAATATCTTGGTCCACCCTTTTCCCTTGATGTCAAAGGGGGAGAGTATTTTGGTGTTGCTTGTTATCTCTAACAGTTTCTACAGTGTGCAGTAATCAACATCAACATGGTTGCCATCAAGTCCAAAGGAGGAGATTGGTGGCATTATGATACATGTGTTGTACTTGATGGCAACCCACTTATAGTAGAACAACTCACTTGTATATGGTAACTAGATGAATCTAGATAACTAGATGAATCTATAGGAGAGATATCAGATGTGAAAAAATGCATGGCAGTTCAAAGGAATCATTTCAGAAGTAATATGGAAAATTACAGTGTAACAGGTCTATTCAGAAGTAACAGGACATTGGTACAGAAGAATAGGAAGATGGAACTTAGGTCTATTGATCAGAATAAAGAATGTAAAGGAAAAGGTTGATGTAAAGCAGTTTAAGAAGTATACGCAGGTCCACTTAGTCAAAACAACGTATACACGCTGGTCCACAGAACAAAAAGAGCGTATACGTATACACGCACTCCCATAGGAGGAAAAGCACGTACATGTTGGAAAACCAAGGTTTTGGTCCAAGGTATTTGGTCTAAGGTATTGACCCTAGGTATTTGGTCCAAGGTATTGGTCCTAAGTGGTTTTGGTCCAAGGTATTGACAAAGGATCTAAGAATATAAGGAGGAGAAGATCAAAGGGCTAGGTGCACAAGTAATGAATAACTTATAATGTGTCATATCAAAAGAAAATATATATGTTATGGGTTTTTGATGCTTTGCTTGATCTCGACTAAATATGCACCTTAGAATTTGATGATGGATGATATCTAATGATGGATCAAGATCATAATGACTTATTATTATTGAATGATCTGATATTGGGCTAGACCTGCTTATGTACACCTATTTTATTCTTTAAATATTGTGATCTAGGTTTGTCTGAAGTTCGGAGGTGCAACGAAGTTTTAAAGTAAGTATTTGTAGATATGTACGCTGGTTTGCTTTGATGAAGGTGCCTATACACACCGGTTCGGCTCTTCCAAGTAGCGTATGCAAAATAAAAAGCTTGATGTTCAAGGATGACTGATCTATTAGATCAGTGCTGCTGTTTTACTGTTGTTTGTCAATGAAGTCTTCTTAGATCTGAATGTAAAACTGAATGCATAAGGAGGCTAGTATTTGATTGATTGATTGTATAAGTGAGAAGAAGTGACCTTTGTCGTTGCCTATGTAAAGCTCTGCAAGTTGACAGTAGATATTCAATATATTGTTGGTTGGTACAAACTTGATTCAAAAGTTTATGTTTGTAGTAGTTTTGAAGATATACGCAGATTTGATTAACAAAAGTAGCGTATACACGCAGTTTGGGTTCAACCAAGTAGTGTATACACTCTAATGCATGATTTTTGAGGTTACAACTGGTTTTGAATGATGATGCAGGGTTCTGGGTTCAGCACAGTGTTCTTGTGTCAATGATTTGATTATTCATATGAACTGAATGTTGGTTGATGCATTTTTAAGTTTAAAATGTTTTGATGGGTCTCGTATGAAAATTGTATGAAACGTGACCTTCAGATTGTGGTGTTGTGATCCAGGAGTATCCAGTCTGAAAATTCATGAAACGTGGTCCCTAGAGGAAGAAAGAAGGTCGTTGACTTTTATAGGTCAGTGTCTACATACTAGTAATAATATTGGCTAGTATAAGAGCTAGGGGGTTGTAGCTCCCTTCCAGTAGAAACTAGAAAATGAGAGAAGGTTGTAGCCTTCTACAGGTGGGTGCCTGCGTACTGGTATGAGTCTGCACCAGTACAAGATTGTAAATAGATTTTCTTAATATTAAAAGAAGACAAAGATGACAGCAGCAGGTGGTTTTCACCCACATTGGGTTTCCACCTTAAATCTTGGTGTTCATGTGTGTTGCTTATGTGTGATGCTTTATTCTACTTTTACTGCACTGTCTAATAAGTTACTGATGTACTGGTTTAAGATCAACACATGATAAATTGTCTAAATCACAAGTTCTCTGGATATACGCTGGTTTCTTTAATCATAGTTGCGTGTACACGCTAGTTCACTTCACTGAAGTAGCATATATAAATCTGTTTGGGAAATAAAATTATTGATATGATAATACTGATTCACCCCCCTCTCAGTATTATTTCCAACAGATGCTAGATGTGCAGCTAAAGAAGAGGACAAGCAAGGAATTCAAACTCAATGTGGAGATTGGAGCATACAACATGGACCACATTATCTTAGGTTGGTGGGAGTAGAAGTTATTATTGATGGGGTTAAGAACATTGCTGAGTTTCAAGTTGTTGATATTGTGGATGACACTAATCCTTATACGACATTACTTGGGATTGATTGGGTCTTTGAAAATCAAGTTATCATCAACCTTAAGAGGAGGTAGATGATATTTGAATTAGGGGACCTAAGGGTGACTAAGCCATTAGATCCAATGGAGGAAAAGAAGTATGAGGAACTAGCTGGGATGGGTTCAGTGTAGCAGAAATTGACAATATTTACAATATAACAATGCATAGGCAATATTGCATTAATCTAAATGTTGATGGAGTGCTTTGCTGGCATATTGCTAGCTCTTGTGCATTAAATTCAGACACAACCTTTGATATTCAACAACATAGATTACACGAGGTATCAACTTGAAGATGTGCTTGTATTACGTGTGCAATGGCCTGTATTGGCATGGAAATGTGAGACCTCCCAAAGTACTATGACATGGAAAATGTAGAAGCCTATGTAAAAGAATTTGAGTCACATATTCTATAAAAAATCAAGTTTCTGGCCTTGGATGTTGCACCAAAATGGGCTCTTACATGTTGATGGGCTATGCACAAGGAAGGGATAGGAAACAATCAAACACATTGACATTTGTTGTGGGTAAGGTTACAATTAGATAAAGAGAATTAAGAATATAAATATGTTGGATTGGGTTGTGAAACTACTCATTTGAAGGGATGTGTCACAACATGGACTGAAGAAGAGGATACCAAAAGCATAGTGGGTACATAGGTTCATACATAGACTAGCTACTATCCCCTGAAATTAGTATACAAAACTGGAAGAGCACAAAGGAATCACCAATTGGGGAGAAATACCCAATAATTTCAAAATAACCTTTAGCTTTGGGTTGGATGACCCGCCCCTGTATACAATGCTACAAAATATCAATTTTTTTTTGGCAATAGAGGTCCAAATTGTGTTGAGATTGAAACCTATATGCTTTGTGCATTGATAGTCCTAGCCTATCAAATAGTTCATAGAATGTTATAATATCATCGAGGAATATGAATAATATGAGGACCAAAGAAACCTACAGATAGAAGAAATAGAAGGACAACACATTGTAGTAGGGCCATAACTCAAATCTGTGGATTGTGCCAAGCCAATCAAGATGTGCAAGGTAAACATCAAGACAAAAGAGAATTTGAAGCTTGCTATTATTGGGGACTATTGAGATGAGAAGAGAGTGGATTTTTTTTTTTGATTTTCTATGTGAGTATCAAGATCTGTTTCTAACTATGTTCTAAAAAATGAAAGGTATAGCATATGAACTCATAGAAATGAAAATCCCCTTGAAACCAAATGCAAGGCTTGTAAATAAAATGGCTTACAGATTGAACCTAGTTTACAAGTAGAAAGTGTGCAAGGAGTTTGATAGAATATTGTAAGCATGATTTATTGATTCAATAGAGGAATATGAATGGGTAAGTGTGATGGAGGTGTAGGATAAAAAAACTAGGAAATTAGGATCTAAGTGGTCCCTTAGAAGACCTGAGGAAATTAAACGATGCATGTGTACATATCGTTCCACACCCTGTTCATAGACGAAGTGTTGGAAAATGTCGGAGGTTAAGAGGTCTACTCCTTCAAGGATAGATTTTTAAGATATCATCAAATTAAGATTTTGCTAGAAGATAGACATAAGACTACATTTGCGACAGAATGGGGATTGTTCTAATACACAATAATTCCTTTTGGCCATAAGAACACACTAACAATATTTTCCAGAGTGGTCTTTCCAGCTTTTAAATATTTCATACGCAAGTTTTTGGAAGTTTACCTTGATGACTGGACTATGTTTAGCCTACTGAAAAAACACATCGAATTTTCGTGCCTTATGCTAAATAGGTGTTGTTAATTGAAAATATCATTGAATTTGACGAAGCCTATTTTTTATTCACAATTAGGCATTTTTCTAGGTCATGTGGTATGAAAACAAGGACTATTGGTCAATCCTATGAAGATTTTGGTTATAACATACTTGCCATTACCAACATCAATGCACCATTTGTACACAAATCTGGGACATAATAACTACTATAGAAAATTCATACAAGGGTGTAAAAACCCTTGGTTGATTTCCTATGTAAATAAAAAAATAAAACCAAGGTCACATGACATGTATTCCAAGCTGAATGTTGGGAAAACATAGTGATGGGTATCACTTGTGATTAATTAATGGCTATGGAAATTGGCAAAGAAAAAATGGCAATAATTGACATTTTATTTATGAAATGAGGGAAAATACGAGAAACATAAGGTTAAGGGTCACATATTTGCATGAGAGGAAATTGAAGGAAAAATGAAGGAAAATGAAGAAAATAGAGGCCTCAATGATAAAAAGGCTTATGAGGACCAGTTCACTACTTTTTATCAAGCTTGGAGTTCTCTTTTTTTTTCTCTCATTCTCTCTTACTCTTGCACATTTAGAGTTTTCTTGGAGCATTCTTGGAGCACTTAGGCATACATTGGATTTAGAGAGAAGGAAAAGGAAAGCGGGAAACCACAAGGGAACAGGTGGATCAAAATCTACAGCTGGATTGGTTTTTAAGTAATAGGTTGCATGTGTGTTTTCCTTGTTGATTCATGGATGCAGGGTAGATGCATTTGGGTTTCTAGTTATGTGTTGTCATTGGCATGATTTCTTGTATTGACAATGGTTTTAGCCTTGCCTTGCCATTCCCTAGATAGCCATGGTGTTATGGTTTTTCCACTTTATTGTTTTCTAGTTGGTGCTCATAATTCCTTATGACTGTGGGTTGGAACAAATGCTCTGGAAGACCTGGAACAACTTGGGTTGAGTTATTAGTCATAGAGCCTAGGTTGGGACAAATTCTCTGAAGCCCTTCGTGGGTTGAGTTACCAGTGCCTGGAGCTAGGCTGGACAAACGATTTGGAGCTCTGAAAGGCTATGGGTTGAGTTACTAGTTCCTAGAGCCCTGTACAACATGGGTAGAGACTGATCTAGTTGGTGTTAGTGATGTTTGACAGTGAGGTGGAATCACTGGTTGAGGGTTGAGGTGGTTTGGCCTTTGGAAGCCCTGGTTTGGTTTTGCTTGGTTTATTCCATGAGATACCACATTCATGATTAGGATATTGCACAGGGGTGATTGGTTGAAAGAGAGATTTGGTTCAACCTAATCTATGGTTCGGTGGTATGTGGAAGTCCCTGGCTTGGTTGGTATTTTCATATGTTAATGAGATCTATTCTTCTATTTTGATTCATATATATATGTTGACAATATGTTGGTGATATTATGGTTGGGTTGCCATGGTTTATATTCTGGTTATTTTCTGTTTATATGTTGTTTATATGATGTTTATCTTCTATGGTTATTGTCATGAATTGTTTAGCTATTGATTGGTTGATGAATGTATTGACTAATAAGTGTTGTTGCAACTATGTGGAGAGGGAATAGGGTCTTCTCGGTGATTCTCAGATGAATCTCAAAATTTTATGATCAAATATACATTCATGACTTGTAGCTTACATGTTTTCCATGTGTTTGACAAAATGTTTGTTATGTTCTAGGTAGTCTAGGTCAAGTTATGCCTTCAAGTTTGTATGTTTAGCCTTGTTTTCATGTCATTAATGATTTTGAGAAGTTTCAGGAAGTTTTGGGCAGTGGTTTGGAGGCTGACCTGGAATTTAGGCTTAGATCTTGGGACCGTACCCTATGAATTGGTAAATTTGGGTCACAACCACACTTAGGCAGGCTTGTGAGTTCAGTTGAATGTTGTCAACCGCATGGAGGCCTTGTCATACATGCGGTTGGGCGTTAACTTGTGTGAAAAGGAGCCCCAGCTTAGGGTTTGGTCACCTGAGGTGGTTCTTTGGTCCCTGAGTGTCCCTGTAGCCATGTGAAATGTTGTGAGTTGTCAGTTGTAGGCCCCACTTCCTTAACTAGAGCTACGAGGTTGAGTCATGTCATAGTAGCTATTTGTCTCATGTTTACCCTAGTAGACAAGTGAAATTGGGTAAATATGGGAGGGGTGGTTACATATTGGTATCAGAGCTCTCAGGTTCAAGCACCTAGATTGGATGGGAGGAATGTGTTTTTCATGCATGCATGTTAGTTGTCTATTTGTTCGTTATGCATTCATTGTGATGGTCATTATTGTGGTTGTATCATCTTGTAAAGCTTGATGATGTTGATGTTGAGATGATTGATATGTTGATTTCATTATATATACATATGTTGTGCTAATCCAGATTTATTTTGTAGACGAGATATCCTCCCCTAAACTTCACTAAGGTATGTTGATCATGTTTATATTTGGTTTATTTGACATTGTATGCTTGCAGGAAGTAGAAGATGAGGATGAAAAGAAAAATGGTGGACTACAATTCACATGATTCTCCCTACAGATCAGATGAACTTGATGATTACTCCCCTAACATAACAGATACATTGAGAAGTTTGAAAGAATAAATCAGAAGTTGTAAGGTAAATAATGACAAGATCATTCAGTCAAAGGAAATACATGTCAGAGCAAAAGAGAAGTAAGAAAAATTTAATGCATGCATCCTTTAGAGTCTATTATATTTGCAGAGACAAGGACCACTTAGGAGCAGTCATGGATAGAATGAAAGGAATTATGGGGCATATGGAAGTAGGTCTCAATCAAGATACATGTTTGATAGGGATGACACAATAAGAGATGGTAGGTTCTTGGATACACCTGATAGGAGGGGTAATGACCGTGGGTTCTATTCTAGTTCTGGTTTAGAGAGACAACATCATCATCACCATCACCATCCGTATAGGAGGAGTGAGAAGAAGTACTTTCCAGAGGAGTTCAAGAAAGAAAATCCTCCTACATTTGATGGAGAAATGAAGAAGTCACAAGATGTTGAATCTTGGTTGCTTGGGATGAATAAGTTTTTCATATTGCATGATTACTCAGAAGAAAGCTAGGATAACTACTTTCAACCTTAAAGGAAAAGTAGACATTTGGTGGGAAGAAGTGAAGAATGTTAGAGGCATTCAAGAGGAGGAGTTGTCTTGGAGTGAGTTCAAGAGACTTTCCAAGAAGAAGTATCTATCTAAAAGATACTATGATGATAGGGAAACTTATTTTTATGAGTTGAATATGGGATGTATGATCGATGAGGGGTATACCAACAAATTCTTGAAGGAAATGATTCAGAGATTCATTAGTGGGTTGCTAGTATCATTCAAAGACAAGATTGAGTTTGATGAGCCTAGATCATTGGAGGAAGCCATCAGAAAGTTGAAGAAATGTTATTAGAACTCAAAACAAAATACTGAGTCTACGAAGGATTAGAAAGGTAATGAGAATAATAAAGGAAAGTGGGCTAAGAAGAGAGGAAAACCTCGGGATACATATGACAAGGAGAATTCAATACTGCAAAATAAATTCAATGCAATTGATAGAGAACATGGATTTCAGTTTGAGGAGAAGAATAAGGGTGATGGCAAGAAGCCTTTGTAGTGTTGGACTTGTGGAAAGGATCATCGCAGGAGATATTTTCCACAACATTAGGGTAGTAGACCGCATATCTACAGTGCTCAGGAGGCATGAAAAATTGGGGATGTTGGACAAAGTATTTCTCTGATTTATGTAGCATAGGATAATAAGCAGGTTGATCATCAAACATCTATTATTGAGATAGAAGGTAAGCTTTGTGATCAAGTTGGTTCTATTTTGATTAACCCTGGATCTAACTATAGTTATATCAGTCCCAAATTGGTGGATACATTCCATTTGAATAAAGAAGTGCATGCAGATTCTTCGTTGGTTAAATTGGCTATAGGTACTAAGAAAAGAGTTCATCAATGGGTAAGATCTTGTGTATTTGAGTTGAATGGTATGTCTACCTCAATGCATCTAAATGTACTTCTGTTGGGGTCATACAATATGTTGTTGGGTATGGATTGGTTGTACATTCACAAGACTAAGGAAAATTGCTATGATAAAGCTATTGAGTGCTTGGATGAGGATGGAGAGAAGGGAATCTTGCAGGGTAAGAAGAAACCTACATTAGTGAGAATGGTTACAACTATGCAGGAAAAGCATAGTAGCAGGAAATGATGTTTATTGTTTGCAATTCATATTTCTAGTGACAACAAGAAGGATGTTGAGGATGCAAAAGTCTTGAAGAGGTATCTGATTTTGTAGTAGTTTCAAGATGTATTTTTAGTAGAGATTCCAGAGTTACCACATCATAGGGAAGTGGAATTTTCTATTGAGTTAATGCCGAGAGTAGAACTAGGATCACCCTACAGGATGAGCACTCTAGAGTTAGTGAAACTGAAGGAAATGATTGATAAGGGATCTATTAGGCCAAGTGTTTCACCTTGGGGTGCACCAGTGTTGTTTCTGAAGAGGAAGGATGGTACCCTCATGTTGTGCATCAATTACAAGCAGTTGAACAAGGTGACGATCAAGAATATGTACCCTTTACCATGGATTGATGACTCATTTGACTAGTTGAAGGGAGTAGAAGTGTTCATGAAGATCAACTTGAGATAAAGATATCATCAGGTACACATGAAAGAAGGGGAAATCTATAAGACTTCTTTCCAGACTAAGTGGGCATTATGAGTTTGTTGTGGTTCCTTTTGGTTTGAATAATGCTCCAACTACTTTCATTTTTTTAGTGAATAATGTGTTGCATCCTTATATGGACAAGTTTGTGATAGTATTCATTAATGAAATATTGATATATCTTAAGAATGAGGAAGATCATGCAAAATATCTGGCATCAGTGTTGAAATTGCTAAGAGAGCATCCGTTGTATGCTAAAATTAGTAAGTGTAGTTTCTTTAAGACAAAAGTTATTTGCTTGGGGCATGTGGTTTCCAAGGAAGTTATAGTAGTGGAATGGGAAAACATTAAAGCTATCATGGAGTGGGAAACTCCTAGGAAAGTGGATGGGGTCAAATCATTCATGGGACTAGTAAGTTATTACAGGAGGTTCATCATGAAATTCTCACGGATTTCCTACCCTATTACATCCTTGCAACAAAAAGGGAAGAAGTTTGAATGGATAGAGGAATGTGTAGCTAGTTTTCAGCAGTTGAAGCGGTTTCTTACAAATGATCTAGTTTTAAAGATTGCAAATCCAGGCAAAGATTTTGTGGTAAGTACAGAAGCTTGCAAGAGAGGACTTGGTGGAGTCCTGATGCAGGAATGGCATGTAGTATGCTAGGAGTCAAGGAAACTGAATGACCATGAGTAAAACTATGTAACTCACAATCTTGAGTTCGAAACGATCATTCATGCTGTTGTAAACTTGTAAACAACCCCTGGCTACAAGAGGTCAGTGCCCAGGACATCCAAAAAACCCAATAAAGATTAAATATATGCCTGAAGACCAAATACCCTTGAATGTAATGTCAACTTGAACTCAGAGACAAGCTTAATGGACCAAAGTGGTCTTTAATTTAATGACTGCATATTTAAAATTCATAAATGAAAGAAGAAATAGTTGGAACAAAGTTTCTCAAATTGGGCTAAAAGGAATCCAGTTCTTACAACCTAAGAAGACAATGATGAACAAAACATTGCAAACAAAGGAAATGAGATTGTTGAGGCTATGGAGCACCCTTTAAAGCTTTCTCTGAATAAAACCAGGTACTATCTGCTATAAACTATAACATAAATAAATATGTGAATGTTCAAGAAAGACCAACTGCTTCATACATCAACCTCACATGAAGAAAAACAAGCATGAAAAAAATACATAATAAGTAAACACGACATACTACAATGCATCAAGGAGATGGAATCACATTAATATTTTCATTAATCTCCAAAGAAATTTCACTTAACATTTTTCCCAGAATTCCTTGATCTTTGAACCCTTCCCAAATCTAGTTCTCACACTTTTATTTTCTCCCTACTCTAACTATCCAAGAATTAGCTACAAAACCAATTGGTTGACAATTACGTAACGGTCTTTTTCCTTTCTACAAACATGATTTCTTATAATGTGTAAGACTCATTTTAAAGTAACTTCATAGTTTTAATATAATATACATAATATAATATATATAATATTGTTTTATATCCTTCACTCTTTTGCTTTTTAAAAGGAATAAACCTTCTCCTTTTACAAAGTTAGCCTTCGGGCTTTTAACTTAGTTCTCATTATATTTAAATAAATTTCAATTTGTAAATAAATGAGAACTAGACCAACTATTGACCTATGTGCTATTAGGAGTCAATTTGTAAATAAATGAGAACTAGACCAACTATTGACCTATGTGCTATTAGGAGTGATAGTAGATGTAGATGGAATGTGGGTCCCACTATTAATGTTGTGTATGTTTAAAAATGCCATTGGTTTCGTGGAAACCACTTCTTGCCTACGTGAACACATCTAGCGGTTTCAGAAAAATTGGGAGGTGATGCCATAATTAATTGTAGCCATAGATTTTTAGATGAGTGGTTTTTCATTTCCACTTATTCTGAGGGAACTCCTCATCTTAATATTTTTGCAATTTGTGCCACCATAACTCCATTGATTTGGAACTGAAGAAATCGTGGTCGTTCATTTGGTTTACTTAGAAACAAAATTAATTTGTTGCAGACATTTACAAATGCTGGGCATATACCTTCTTGAAGATCTAGTGAAATCTCTTAAATTGATTTGAATTTTTGGAAAATTCCAATGTTGAAGTCAATTGGGTTTATTATGCAAAAAACCCAGATAGCGTATTTTTAAAATTAGACATCATTTGCTCAAAATTTGAGCCCTAAATTCATGACCTAGTGATGTTTGCGTTTTCTGTGTATGTGATCTTTTGCCCCATCAATTTGAAATTGTTTGCAACACATTACAAATTAAATACCATGTCATCTTTCATGGCAAGAAATCATCATGGCTTCACTCCCTATCAGATGTATCACTGCAAAATTTGAGTCCAACCTTGTTTATTAATGCATGCATATCAAAGTGTATTCCATTGCTCCATGAACTTCCTAGTGATTCTCTCCCAATTAATGATGTAGGATCCATTCCTATTGCTTGAGAAAAATCTATTTTCCTCTTTATCATCTCGGTTCAGGATCTTCTGAAGTTGATTACATATTCTCAACCTCTGAACAATGAGAAGGTGGACATGGGTTTGCTGGGGGAAGTGGAGGTGGAACCAGGTGTCCTTCAACTTCAATCAGATATACTTTCCCATAGTGGTGAATAAAATTATTGTAGAACTTGCATAAAATATATTAAGGACTTTTTGTTGTTGAAGGAAATTCAAGTGCCAATTACATCTCTTTCCATTTTATTTCTTTAATAACCATTTGCATCCCATCATGCCCACTATGGGGTTCTCTCTCGATTTGTTATATGTGCGCTGCCTTTGATAAAATTCTGTTGTTGCTTAGTCCATTGGTTGTAGGTTTTAACCCCGTACAGAAATTACCTGCGTACGAATTCTAAATCACAGAAAAATAAACAATGCGAGAGCATAACACATAAAACACATATACACATAGATTTTCCCCTAGATCCCAAAACCGGGATTACTAGCTTGATTTTTCATTATATTCCTTTCGATGTTACAATACATATTTATACATTCCGAAGCATCAAATACCATGGACCGAAAAAAATTGCGTCCAAAACCATGGACCGAAAACCATAGGTAGGTTCGCCCAACCTAATATAGGGTCCAATTTTTTTTTTTTCCCGGGGCGCTGCCCTGGACCCCGTAGAGGGGGGCTACCCGCCCCCCTCAAACCCCCCAGACAGGGGGGGTTGCCACCCCCCCGTGACCCCCCCGCTGCGTAATCGGCGCAACGAAGGGGGGGCTTCGCCCCCCCTCTAACCCCCCGGTTCACTACGTGGGTTAGTCGTGGAAAGAATATAACACAACCCAATAATCTCCCACTTGTTGTTTTCTTTCCACAGGGGGCCACAGGAGAGCTTAGTCATTTTTCCAGCCCTGAAATGCCCATTATTTCTCTACACCAAGAGAACTTCTCAGAGCTCACAGATTTTGTCAATGCATCTGCAGTATTCTTCAAAGTGTCCACCTTTACCAGCAACACCTTTTTGTCTTCTATCATATCCCTCACAAAGTGATACTGAACATCAATGTGCTTTGTCTTTGAATGATAAGCAGGGTTCTTTGCCAAGAAAATTGCACTTTGGCTGTCACAGTATATTCTTATAGTTGCCTGTACTAACCCCATACTTGAACACAATCTATGCAACCAAACTGCTTCCTTGCTTGCATGAGTGGTTGCCATGTATTCTGCCTCTGTAGTTGATAGTGCCACTACAGATTGTTTCTTACTCATCAAACTGACTGCACCTCAAAATAGGTTAAACACATACCCACTTGTAGATCTTCTCTGATCCAGATCTCCAGGCCAGTCTGCATCAACAAAGCCATGGATATCCAACACTCTGTCCAATCCTGGTCTTCCTTGGTAGCACAAACCATAATCACTAGTGCCACGCAAATACCTGAAAACCCGCTTCACTGCTGTCCAGTGCTCCTTCCCTGGTTTTGACATAAACTTGCTCAATACTCCCACTGCATGTGCAATGTCTGGTCTAGTACAGACCATTGCATACATCAGGCTACCGACTATACTTGCATATGGAACACGGGACATGTCCTCTTCCTCTTCTTGTGTCTTGGGACACTGTTCAACAGATAACCTCACACCTACAGGAATAGGAACCTTCACCGGTTTACTATCCTGCATATTAAACCTCTGCAGTATTGTCTCGACATACTTACTCTAGTTTAACCAAAGCTTCCTCTTTGCCCGATCTCTTTTAATTTCCATGCCCAAAATATAGTTTGCAGCACCAAGATCTTTCATGTCGAATTTGGAGGACAATTGGGTCTTCAAATCCTGGATAATTTCTTTGTCATTTCCAACCAGCAACATATCATCCACATACAAGACCAGATAAATAACACGGTCACCAATCAATTTAAAATACACACAGTGATCTGCTTTGCTTCTACTGAAGCCAAGTCCCCGTATAAATGTATCAAATTTCTGATACCACATCCTTGGTGACTGTTTTAACCCATACAGAGACTTCTTTAACTTGCATACCAATTCTTTCTTACCCTTCACAACAAAGCCTTCAGGTTGCTTCATGTAGATTTCCTCTTCCAAATCCCCGTGAAGAAATGTTGTCTTCACATCCATCTGTTCTACCTCAAAATCAAAAGTAGCAGCAACAGATAAAAGTAACCTAATAGAAGTTACCTTGGCAACAGGAGAAAAAATATCACCAAAATCAATTCCCGGCACCTGGGAATAACCTTTTGCTACCGACCGAGCTTTGTATTTCTCCACCTTCCCTTCTGCATTTGTCTTCTTTTTAAACACCCATTTGCTGCCAATGGGTTTCCTTCCAGCCGGCAACTCCACTAGATCCAAAGCCTCATTTTTGTGCAAAGATGCCATTTCATCAACCATGGCCTCTTTCCAGAGTTTTCCATCCTCTGAATCCACTGCTTCCTTCACAGTTCTGGGATCGTCATCAGTAACAGACAAAGCAAAATTTGAACAGAAAGCAGAAGGACTATACCTTTCTGGCTGCCTTCTTTCTCAAATTGATCTTCTCAGAGCCGGAGTTTGTGGCTCTTCATCTTCTGATTCCTCCTCTGTTGTAGAGTCTGATTCTTCCTCCTTTAGCTCAAACTCTATCTTCTCAGGTTCCTTTGGTTGGACTTCATGTTTAATAACATCTTTCACCTCTCTGAACACCACATCTCGGCTGTACACAACCTTCCTTATTACTGGGTTCCAAAGCTTATAACCTTTTAAACCATCCTTATACCCAATAAAGATGCACTTTTCAGATTTACTATCCAACTTGGTTCATTTCTCCTTTGGAACATGTACATATGCATCACATCCAAATACCCTCAGATGTGAAAGAGAGGGTTTCTTACCAGTCCATACTTCTTGTGGAGTCTTATCCTCCAACGCTGATGAAGGCGACCTGTTGACCAGGTAACATGCAGTATCCACCGCCTCTGCCCAGAATTCCTGTCCTAACCCGGCACCACTGAGCATGCTTCTTGCCCTTTCCATCAACGTCTTGTTCATTCTTTTTGCGACTCCATTTTGCTGAGGTGTATATGGAGTAGTCTTCTGCCGTGCTATACCACACTTCTTACAGAATTCTTCAAATTCCTTGCTGCAAAACTCTCCACCATTATCTGTCCTCAGCACCTTTATCTTCTTCTCTGTTTGATTTTCCACCAGAGCCTTAAATTATTTAAACCTGTCAAAGACTTCAGATTTCTTCTTAAGGAAATATATCCATGTATTCCTTGAGAAGTCATCTATAAATGATACGTAGTACACAGACTTACCTAGTGATGGAAATTTCACAGGTCCAAACACATCACTGTGCACAAGCTCTAATATCTTTTTCGCCCTCTTAGCACCAGAGGGGAAACTCACCCGATTCTGCTTCCCATATACACAATTTTCACAAAAATCAAAATCCAGGGAGCTATTGCTCATACCTTCTACCATACCTTTACCATGAAGTATTTGAAGGCCGTTCTCTCCAATATGTCCAAGCCTTTGATGCTACATCATGGTCTTCTCTCCAGAGACCACTAGATTTTCAGCTCCACTTTCAGGAACCACAGAACTGTTGCACCCATCAACAACAGTGCTACCTTGCAGCTTGTATAGAGTTCCAGTCCGAACTCCCCGCATCAATACCAGTGCACCCCAAACCATCTTGCAGGTATCCTTCTCGAACACTGTTTTTACACTTGCATCATCCAACTTGCTTATAGAAATCAGATTTCTGGCCAATGCAGGAATATGCAGAACACCCGGAAGTGTTCTAACCCTTCCACCTTGCAACTTCAACTTTACTTTTCTGCGTCCAATGATTCTAGCCTTCCTATCATCTCCTAAGAAGACATCACCACCATCGTATTTCTGATACTCGCAGAACCACTCTCTATGGGGAGTGAAGTGAAAGGATGCACCTGAGTCAATCAACCATGCCTCATGATCTACATGTGTATTTGAAGAAGCCAAGTACACATCCCCACCTTCATCTGAGGTGGTTTTCGCCTCTGCAGAAGGAGCATCATCAGATCCCTTTCCTTTATCAGGAGCTTTAGATTTACAGTTCCTTTTGAAGTGCCCTTCCTTTCTGCATTTCCAGCACACCACCTTTACAGGTTTTCCTGGAGATTTAGATCTCCCTCTAGATTTAGATCTCCCACTCGATGACTTATTTTTGTTTCTATTCTGGGACCGTCCTCGTACAGACAAGGCATCACCATTCTAGCTCTCCATATTTTTCCGTCTCATCTCCTCCATCAGCAAGGCTGAGACTATTTCATCAAACTGCAAAGCAGTTGCATTGCTACCTATTGCAATAACCAGACTATCCCACGAATCTGTAGAGAACACAACAAACTGATGCACTTATCTTCATCTGAAATTTTAATATCAACAGACGCTAACTGACTTACCACAGTATTAAATGCGTTCAGATGCTCTGTCACCGAGTCTCCATCTTTCATCCGCAGGTTATATAGCTTTTTCCGCAGAAACGGTTTATTCACCAGAGACTTAGATTGGTACAAAGTCCCTAACTTGTCCCACAAAGCCTTCGCCGTAGCTTCCCCTGATACATTCAGCAATACTGAATCTGAGACACACAATCGTATTGTGCTCTTTGCCTTCCGATCCAACTTCTTCCATTCTTCATCGGTCACTCCCGTTGGTTTAGTACCTGGATCTACCGCGATCCACTGATCTTTATCCACCAACAGATCCTCCATCTTGAGTTTCCACAACTCAAAACTCTGACCATTGAACTTCTCGATCTTTATCTTTCCGCTACTCGCCATCTTCTTTCACCACCAGAATCAATCTCGCAGATCTCCCATTGAACAGGGTCTACCACAGGCCCGAGCGAAACCCCTCAGCAACAAAGGCGTCCCCTTGAAGCCAAAATAGCTCTGATACCAAATGTATGTTTTAACCCTGTACAGAAATGACCTGCATACGAATTCTAAATCACAGAAAAATAAACAATGCGAGAGCATAACACATAAAACACATATACACAGAGATTTTCCCCTGGATCCCAAAATCGGGACTACCAGCTTGATTTTTCATTATATTCCTTTCAATGTTACAATACATATTTATACATGCCGAAGCATCCAATACCATGGACCGAAAACCATAGGTAGGTTTGCCCAACCTAATATAGGGTCCAATTTTTTTTTTTTTTCCCGGGGCGCTGCCCCGGACCTCGTAAAGGGGGGCTACCCGCCCCCCTCAAACCCCCCGGACAAGGGGGACTGCCGCCCCCCCTGTGACCCCCTCGCTGCGCAATTGGCGCAACGAAGGGGGGGCTCCGCCCCCCCTCTAACCCCCCGGTTCACTACGTGGGTTAGTCGTGGAAAGAATATAACACAACCCAACATTGGTCACTCAGCTCATGAGATGAAAGATTCTAATAGAGATTGGGGACTAGTACCCAATTATTTTTATAAAAATATATTTCCTTAAATTGCTTATAAAGTCATTCTTAGCCCAAAAACAATCTTTATGTTTTACATAAAAATCACCATAACCAAGGCAATGAAAACCATTTGATTTATATTGAAAACCATCGTTGTCTTTTCCCATGAATGTGATTTTCCTGGATTTTATTTTAGGAACTTTTAGAAATATGAATGTGAACAATTGAGCTACAACACATTCATTGAAGATGTGGAGACACTATCTTCTTGGCACGAGGTTCATTTTGATGAGTGATCACAGTGGGATGAGTTACCTATTTGACCAACCTAATCTAAATTCTAGGAAAGCTACGTGGTTGGCTACACTAATTGAGTTGGACTTCGAGATTAGGTACATTAAGGGTAAAGAGTATAGGGTTATAGCTGCTCTTAGCAGAAGAGTACATGTAAATCAAATTGCAACTACGATTTCATATGGGACAGATTTAAAGGATCATATCTTATAGGCATGACAACAAGATGATAGGTACCAAAAACTTAAGCACATGTTACAACAACAGGGTACAGGTGAACAAGAAGTGGATTATCATCTCGTGATAGATGGCTTGGTTAGATTTAGGGACAAGATCTATGTTTCGGAAAACAGTGAGCTCATGAAGCTTATTTTGCAATAATTTCACGTTAAGTCATATTCAGGTCACCTGGGATATCATAAGACATTGAAAACAGTTAAGAAGTTATACCACTAGCCGAATCTGAAGAAAGAAGTGGTTGAGTTTGTTTGTGAGATGTTTGATTTTCAATAGGTAAAAGTAGAGTGTAATCATCCAGGTGGTTTATTGCAGCTAATTTCGATTCCAGAGTGGAAACAGGAGGTCATTTCCATGGAATTAATTACAAGTTTATCGAGGACATCTAGAAAACATGATTTTATTATGGTTGTGGTTGACAGGTTGACTTAGATAACTCACTTCATCCTAATGAAGTCTACAAATTTATCTAGTGAGGTAGCCCAAGTCTTCATTAGGGATATAGTGAGGTTACATGGTATTCCTAGGAAGATTGTGTCAGATAGAGATGCCAAGTTCACTTCCAGGTTTTGGAAGGGGTTATTTGTAGGTTGGGGAAAAAGTTGGATTTCAGTACAACTTATCATCCACAGACATATGAACATATAGAGAGGGTTAACAAGATCCTTGAGCACATGTTGAGGATTTATGTTATGCATCAACAACAAAAGTGGGAAGAGTATATTCCACTAGTAGAGTTTGCATATAATAATGGGTATCAAGAGTTCTTGAAGATGAGTCTGTTTAAGGCACTTTATGGGTGGAGTTGTAATACTCCCATTAGTTGGAGTGATCTAGTGAATATGGTATTGATTGGACTAGAAATGTTGATAGAGATGGAACAAGAAATGTAGATTATTAAGAAGAATATAAAGGAAACATAGGACATGAAGAAGAGTTACTCAAATCAGCACATGGTATTTAAGGAGTTTCAGTTTGGGGAACATGTGTACTTGCGCATCAAGCCCAAGAATATCTCCTTGAGGATTGGATCATGTGTCGACTTGACACCTCAATATTGCGGTCCTTTTGAGATAATTGAGAGGATGGGACTAGTGACCTATTGACTTTCACTGCCTTCGACAATGAAAGTCTATGATGTTTTCCATGTGTCATTACTTAAGAAGTATTTGAAACATGTTGATCATGTGATTGACTAGTTTGTATTATAGGTGGAACCTCAGTGCATTTTGCAATGAAAGATGTTCATGCTACGGAATTGAGCAATCAAGCAAGTTAAAGTGCAGAGGAAGCACTTTGGGCCCAATGAAGCTACGTGGGACATGGTTGATTAGATGCGGGTTGTGTATCCTTCTCTATTCGCTGGTTGAGCGGATGTGTTTTGATATATGTTTTGATGTTTTGTCTTGGTTATGTCTATATATGTATGTGAATGTAAATATCACATCAAGTTGTGTTATAAAGCTCCAATAAGCGGTATGGTGTTCATGGTATGATGGTCATGGTCTCATCAATATCATATGATGTAAATGTTGCATTGAGTTGTGTTATAAAGCTCCATGGGCAACATGTGTTTTGTTGGTTTCATAAGTGTCATTGAACACCCAGGACCGTGTTCCCTTAAGGGGGAGGGGTTTATAACAATCCTTGGTTGATTTCCTATGTAAATAAAAAAAATAAAACCAAGCTTATGGGACACATATTCCAATATGAATGTTGGGAAAAAACATAGTGATAGGTATCACTTGTGATTAATTAATGGATATGGAAATTGGAAAATCAAAGTGGCAATAATTGGCATTTTATTTATGAAATAAATGAAAATAGGAGAAAAGGAAGGTGATGCGTCACATATTTGCATGAGAGGAAATTGAAGGAAAAATTAAGGAAAATGAAGAAAATAGAGGACTCAATGATAAAAAGGCTTATGAGGATCAGTTCACAGTTTTTTTTCAATTTTAGTTTGGAGATCTCTTTTATTCTCTCATTCTCTCTTACTCTTGCACATTTACAGTTTTCTTTGAGCATTCTTGGAGGACTTGGGCATACATTAGAGTCAGAGAGAGAAGGCAAAGGAAAGTGGGAAAGTGCAAGGGAACAGGTGGATTAAACACTACAACTGGATTTCTTTGCAGGTAACAGGTTGCATGTGTGATTTCCTTGTTGATTTATGGATGCATGGTAGATGCATGTGGTTTTCTGGTTATTTGTTGTCATTGGCATGGAGGATTTCCTGGATTGACAATGGTTTTATCCTTGCCTTGCCATTTCCTAGATAACCATGGTGTTGTAGGTTTCTCAACTTGATTTTTTTTTGGTTGGTGCTCATAATTCCTTATGATTTTGGGTTGGAACAAATGCTCTAGAAACCATAGAACAACTTGGGTTGAGTTACTAGTCCTGGAGACTAGGTTGGGACAAACACTCTGGAGCCCTTGGTGGGTTGAGTTACTAGTCCCTGGAGCTGGGTTGGACAAATGCTCTGGAACCTTGGAAGGTTGTGGGTTGAGTTACTAGTTCCTGAAGCCCTAGATAGCTTGGGTAGAGATCGATCTGTTTGGTGTTAGTGATGTTTGACTGTGAGGAGGAATCATTGGTTGAGGGTTGAGGTGGTTTGGCCTCTGGAAGACCTGGTTTGGTTTTTCTTGGTTTATTCCATGAGATCCCACATTCACGCTTGGGATATGGCATGGGGGTGATTGGATGAAAGAGAGATTTGGTTCAGCCTAATCTATGGTAGATTTGTATGTGGAAGTCTTGACTTGGTTGGTATTTTCATATGTTAATAAGAGATATTCTTCTATTATGATTCATGTATATATGTTGACAATATGCTGGTGATATTATGGTTGTGTTTCCATGGTTTATATGCTAGTTATTTTATGGTTATATGTAATTTATATAATGTATATCTTATGTGGCTATTGTCATGAATTGTTTAGTTATTGATCGATTGATGAATGTATGGACTAATAAGTGTTGTTGAAGCTATGTGGAGAGGGCATAGGGAATTTTTGGTGATTCTCAGATGAATATTATACTTCTATGATCAAATATGCATTCATGACCTATAAATTACATGTTTTCCATGTGTTTGACGAAATGTTTGTTATGTTCTAGGAATTCTAGGTCAAGTTCTACCTTCAAGTTTGTAGGTCTAGCATTGATTTCATGTCATTAATGATTCTGAGAAGCTTCAAGAAGTTCTTGAAAGTGGGAGGCTAACCTATAATTTAGGCTCAGATCTCAGGAATGCCCTCTCTGAACTAGTCAATTTGGGTCACAACCATACTTAGGCAGGCTTGTGAGTGTGGTTGAAGGCATTAATCTGCATGGAGGCCTTGTCATGCATGTAGTTTGGGGTTAAGTTGAGTGAAAAGGAGCCCCAACTCAAGGTTTGGTCACCTGGGGTGGTTCTTTGGCCCCTAAGTGTCTTTCTAGCCCTGCAGAATTTTGTGAGTTGTCAGTCAGTGGTAAGTTGTAGGCCCCACTTCCTTAACTGGGGCTAGGAGGCTGATTCATGTCATAATAGTTATTCGTCTCTTTTTTACCTTGGTCGACCGGTGAAATTGGGTAAATATGGGAGGGGTAGTTACAAAGGGTATGCGAAGATCATTGCCCCTTTAGAGAAGATGCTAAAAAAGGAAGTGAATTTTAAATGGACTAAAGGATGCCAACATGTCTTGGTCATGCTAAAAGAAAAACTAGTTACTGTTTCAAGCTTAGTCCTCCCAAAATGGGGAAAGGACTTCCATGTGCACATCGATGCCTCTTTAATAGCTTTGGGCACAATGTTGGCCCAACTAGGAGAAGGGGGGATAGATCACCCTATTATGTTGTCTAGCCAAAAACTATCAACAATTAAGAAAAATTACACCACTATGAAAAAGGAAGGGTTTGCAATGGTGTATGTGCTATAAAAATTCTGACATTATCTACTAAGATCACACTTAAAGATGTTCATAGACCATTTGTAGAATTTCCTGCAAATTATCTACAAATCTACCTCTGAGATCTATGTATAAAATCTGACTGTAGATTAATCCGATAATGCAATATACCAAAGCAAAATACTATAATCTACTTCTACTATTAAACATGCGGAAGCCTAAAGATCGAGCTGAATAAGAGATGAACACATATAACCACAAGAAGAATCAATACACATGAAACACACAAAATACTCAGGGGAAAGCCTCAACTAAAAACCCACTATCTATATTATCATACAAGGAGGAAATATCTCAGAATTACATAAAGCCTTAGCTCTCACAGCTAGCCAGCTCTCAGTACAATCCTCCTGGATGCTCACAGGCTAACAAGGCTTCTCACAAACCTTCTCCTCAGCCCTCCAAGCCTATTATTTACATGCGCTGTTTCTCCTGGGTGATCCTACTATTACCAAGTGTAACACTGATCACTCACACTGATCTCAAACCCTGTAAAACTGCGCAATCCTCAAGGAACCTTATTCCTTCTGCATGGATGAGTTTCCTTAATAGGAAAATTCCTCCAACTGATAGTACATTGTCCCTATCTTTAATCTCAACTGGGTCTTTCTATGAATAGACATGCATGAGTTATTTATGAGAGAATCTTCAGTTATCTAGAGTACACTAGTTTGATGCATGCATGCATTAATTGACTGAACTCACAATTAGATCCTCAAACTGATTGGAACTAATTTAACTGGACTTAACTCAGTTAACTGAGCTAACTAATTAAAACTCAAATACAACTCATCCTTATCTCCTTAATTAAGGGATAATCTCCTTAACTTAAGGGATAATTGTTGCATGACTTCACAAAGACCTCTAGCTTGAATTTATCCAACTAATTAAATCAAGATGAATTAATTAATTAATTTCCAAGCAGCTGGTGAAACTAAATCCGAATTTTAATTCAAGGACAAATTAAAATTGGAATATACTGAATTCTATTTTTTAACATTTCTTATTGCTATCTTCAACACCATTTTGCACTAAGGTATCTGGTCAATAAGCTAGTTTTTGGGTGTAGAATATGTAGGTGGTTATTTTTGTTCCAGGAGTATGATTTTGAGGTTGTGGTAAATCCAAGAAGATTCAATGCAGGACTTGATCACTTGTCATGGATTTTGACTAGGGAAGATGCTGCAAACATGAACGAAAATTTACCATATGTGCAAATTTTTTCACTAGAGATGGTGGATGACTACATCATAGACATTGTTTAGTTCCTAAGTATAAGAGTATTCCCAAAGGAATATACAATCTCACAAAAAAAATAGTTGGTGGTAAAAGCATAAGATTACCAACTAATAATAGGGTTCTTGTATAAGCTTGCTGCATATGGCATAATTAGGTGATGTGTATTAGGGGGACATGAAGGAGCTTCAAGAGGTCATTATGGAGGGAAGGCTACCACGCAAAAGATCATGCACACAGGGCCATGGTGGCCCACTCTCTACAAGGATGTTAAGGAATTTTTTCAAAACTGCGATATGTGTCAGAGAGTTGGAAATCCCTCTAGGAGGGATTAGATTCCCCTATGTTCATAGGTCATAGAAGGCATTCGAAAAATGGGCAATTTAATTCATTGGAAAAAACAATCCACCAACAAAGGGATCATGTGTAATGTACATAATAACTACAACAAATTATCTTACTAGGTGGGTAGAGGCAGATCCAGTTTACGGCTGTAGCATAGAGACAACCACACAGTTTATATTTGGAAATATAGTTACGATATTTGGATGCCCCAAGATATATTGATGAGAAACCAAGGTAATCATTTTATGAATATGATAATTATTGTGCTGATGGAATAATTTCAGATTTATCAATAGAAGAACACTCCCTGTCATATGAAAGAAAATGGTACTATGGAGGATTTCAACAAAATCTTGGAAAACACTCTAATAATAGTCTGCAATGCAAACTGAGATGATTGGGATTTACAAGTTCTAGAAGTCCAATGGGAATATATGATCCATGCAGATATTGGTGGCCACCTGTCTATTCCACTTGGACCCCCACCATTGTTTCTTTTAGTTTCCTTAATTATATTATAGTTTACTATTTTTGGCAGTTTTTTGGGTCCTGAACTTCCAGAGTCATTTTTAGTAAACAACGTTTTTTTGGAAAATGGGAAAACCCATAACCTATGGCTAGGGTTTCGAGTCAAGAGTTTTAGTCCTCGGATATATATTTCTAACAAGGTATTGTACACGCCAAATAGAGATCATATGCCAAAGTTATGGCCCCAGGAAGTTGATGTACCAATTTACTCCAATAGGGCCCACATACTTTTGGCGCTTCATCTCCTAGGGTTAGGTTTTTGGATGTTTATGGTTTTCCATTGTTTCTCAATAATAAATTAGTCTTCAAGACTCATTATAACATAGTTCAGAAGGCATGTAGCCACCACATCTCTTCTTAGAGATAAGCTGAGCTAGTTTATTTCCATTCTTTATGTAAAAATTTTTCATTACTTTGTTATTAATGAATTGAAGTTCTATTTTCATTATATCTTTATGTTTTTGTTTATATCTGTATTTCATTTCCTTTTTTCATAAAATCAAGATCAATGATATCAGAGTAATCTGCTCTTTCTCTATTTTTGTGTGCATGTCTCCAATGAGGTCGTGGTATAAGGAGTTAGGACTTGAACTGGTTGAATCTTTGCAGGACCATCCACTCGACATCGATGGATTCCCATGGTAGAAGAAAAGAAAGATGAGGGAGCAGGAAATCCTATCAATTTTTTGCTCAAAGAAGCACTTGAGCGGCAAAGGAATGAGATAATGGAAAAATTTTCCCAGATCCTTCTACGGACACCAACCAACGATGCATCTTCATCCAGCAGGAACTTCAGAGGTGTTTCCCCCCTCAAGGTACAAGTGAACTTTGATATCTCTATATTCGATTTTCAAATAGATGAAAATGTTGTAGATAAATGGTTGAATTTGTTGGAAGGTTATCTTTTAGTCCATAGTTTCTTCGATAGGGAGAAGATTACTTTTGCACTGCATAAGGTTTCCGCCCATGTCAAGGATTTGTGGGAAATTTACTGTGAGAAAACGGCTAAGGAACCCTCTCTGTTTACAACCACCCCCTCTTGGAACTCTTTCTGAGACACTGTTAAGGAACAATATTAACCCATGGGGAGCTATGAGGATAAGAAAATATAGTGGACCACACTACGGTAACAAAGGGACCAAGATGTGTATTAGTTATGTTATCACCAAAATAGGACCCTGATAGGCTGCTAATCAGACTACCTTGGTGTAACTATTTCAAACCAATCTTTTAGCTGAGGCTTAGCCTCCTTAGCCTGAGAGGGCTCTCTCAAAGGTTAATGATATTGATTGATGATAATATAGATGGCTAACTCTATCTTGGTTTTATGTGTTTGTAGGTTGAAAAGATGAAGGCTTGCTACCATTGGGCTATGGAGTCAAAGCATGTTTCAGTACCACAGCAAGATCAGCTTAACATGAAATTCAGGGCATAAATAGTTTTTATACATCAACAAAACAAAGATACAATGCAAGTAAACACAGTTTATAAATACATGAAGGAAGTTAGAGCATCAATGATGAGTTCTAAGTAACATGTATTCATACCACTGCAAGTAAGTGAAAGAGGAAAGCCATGAGATAATAGGACATTAAAAACTCTCTTTGAATCCTGAGTAGTGAAGCCAAAACATTCTACCTAGCATGGAAGTCAAGGCATTATAGAGTTCAAGTGCAGAAATGCAAATATAAAACAGTGAAACACAGTTAGTTTATCTATGAAGGAAGACAGAGCATCATTGATGAGTTCTGAGTATCATAAGTAAACACCATTGCAATGTAAGTATTGGAATATGCCATCAAAATAGAACATACAAGAACTCTTCATGAATCTTGAGTTGTCTAAGTAGAAACTCTGCATTAGGTTAAAAATATACATAGTCAGCACATAGAGAAGTAACTGAGCCAAAAATTCTCCAACCCTTTGCTAATTCAACTTCTTGCTTCATATATAGCATTTACAACATAGATTCCCTCATCCCTTATCAAGAGAATTCGAATTTTCCATGAGTGACACCTATTCTAGCCATAAAACAAACCTTTAAATGCATTTGACAGCTAACTAACAGTCCTAGAGTCCTAATACAATTAGGAGTACAACTCCTTGTTATGACTAAACCATCTTAACTAAACATTGAATGCATTCTTTGACAACTGCAACCTCATGAGGTCGAATTTGATGAAGCCTCCCTTGTTGTCACCTTACTACTGATGATAAACCCTAGAAATTAGGGAACATGTTTCCCTGTTTTTTAGGTTTAGGATCATTGAAAATTAGCACGTGGGACAAAGCCTTTATTTTCTCATCCATGACATATTTTATGAAACTGAAGGAGTAGGGTGTATTCCATGCTGTCTAGAACAAAAACCTCTCCTGATTTTTAAAAAAACTTCTCCAGCTGTCCAGAATCTGTCCTTGAAAAACACGTGTAAAACAGGAAAAATATGTTCTCTAAAATTAGGGTTTCAAAGAAATCTTAGTATCTCCCTACTAATAACACTTATGAAGAAAGTGAGATAGGTTATTGTAGCTGGAGAGTTGATGAAGAGACACCTCTTTCAGAATTCCAAAATACCATTTCCTCTGACCAGAAACTAATCTTGAAAAAGACTTCTAAATCCAGAAGACAAAGCTTGGCTTTCAGCAGTTTTGTAGCGCAATTTTAACCATAAATTTCTCCCACCTCATAACGAATTTGAAGAAACTGAAATAGGTTTTTGTATTTAATGTGTTAAGAAGAAAAGCCTCTTTTAGTTTTCAAAATTGAGTTCTCAGCTGCTCAGGAACCCTTCTGGAAGTTGACTAGTAAAAGCAGAAAACAGAGTCTTTTATGCTGAAATAGGCTTTTTTAGTGGTTTCGTAGCACGCTATGAAAACTCCTAGTTCAATGATTTCGTAGCGAAAAATAGGCTTTTTACACTATCTACGCTACGAAAACGTGGATTCGTAGCTAATTTCAAAATTTCTTCAAAATGATGTGAGATATGACTTCTAAACACATGGTGAGGCTTCTACGACATGTAATGAGGCTGTCAAACTTTATTTGGCAAAGAGAATGACACTATTGAGATGAGATGACTCAAAAGCTATTATAAGACTATGACAAGAAACAAGGCAAACTTTCCAAAGTTTAGAAACAAAAATTTTAGGGTGATAACAATGGCTCCACTAGGGATAGTGTGCCCTTGTGGTACACTAAGAACCTATAGCTCCAGTGCTGTTATCCATCCTCTAGAATAAAACTTTGAAATTCTGCCCAATCTGCGCCTCAAGCCTTTAATGATTTCTGTAAGAAGAATTCAAATTGCACCTACTGAAACAGATGCTCAGTCAACCTACCCTGAGCTTATTTGCACATTCCTACCTACCCTATCAACTGCAATCTCCACTTGTAGCTCAAGGAACATGAAACTTCCAATGAATCCAGTCATTGATCTGATTTGACACTTGAATCTCTTGACTGCGCTTGAAGCAAAAATAAACCAGGTACTGAAATAACCAAGGTAGCATGAGGTGTAACTGTTCTTCAAGATGAAAATATAACTTGAAGCCTGAACAGTAAATCTTTTCCATGTAGTTAGCTATAAGGTAAAAAAAAACATGGTGAGTTTGATGTTTCTTGGGATATTCTGCAACTTTGGACAACTCACCAATACTTTGATCATCTGCATAAGGCTTCAACTGTGTGCTCTCAAACTACTCCTCAAATTGATTTTCAAAAATAATGTATTCTTCCTCAATCCCAAAAGAGAAAGGAAGCAACACCCTCTCTTTGTATTTTGCCATAGAAAGCTTTTGAAAAGTATGATCATGATCATGAAGACTATATGATTGAATTTGACCTTGTAAACCTTCAATTTCTTTCTCAATGTTCTTAGCAACTTCATCCAAAAATTTCATCTGATCTTCTGTCTTGCACTCAAATGATTTTAGATAAGAAGGCAAGGACAAAGAAATTTTTTTCATCTATTTATTCATTAATATGATCATCATTCCATTGTTTGAAACCTTGAATTGAAGAAGAGTTTGCCACCAACTCTATTCTATCTATCCATTCCTCCAAAAACATAAGCCAAAAGTCTGCAAATGACTTAATAGATTTGGCAGGAAAGCTTTCAATCCACTGTTTACATTTCCCTTGAAATGAATCAGAGAACAACATAATGCAAACATCCTCATGTTTGACTCTAAGAAGCTCGGTAAAATCACAGAAATATGATATATGCTTCAAAGTTAAACTCAAATCTTCTCCATTGAATTTTGGACCATTCCTTAGAAAATATGTATCCTTGGGAAAATGATTTGGGAAACCATAAATTCCTGAAAAATTTATGCATGCATACCTTGAAATAAGAATGGTATCATCTGAGTTCTTCATAACTCCAGTGGAATCACCATGAATCTAAGAATTTAGAATTCTTCAACAATGGAGTCGCCAAGGTAGTTTTGTAGCCTCGAAAGATTTCTGAGCTCCTGCTACCTTCAAAAGTTCAACTTCTTGATTTCGGGAATGATTAATCTTTAGACTCCCGGCAGATGCACCAAAATGTTATCACTAAATAGGACCCTGATAGGCTGCTGATCAGACTACCTCGGTGTAACTATTTCAAACCAATCTTTTAGCTGAGGCTTAGCCTCCTCAGCCTAACAGGGCTCTCTCAAAGGTTAATGATATTGATTGATGATAATATAGATGGCTAACTCTTTCTTGGTTTTATGTGTTTGTAGGTTGAAAAGATGAAGGCTTGCTACCATTGGGCTATGGAGTCAAAGTATGTTTCAGTACCACAACAAGATTAGCTTAACATGAAAGTCAGGGCATAAAGAGTTTTTATACATCCATAAAACAAAGATATAATGTAAGGAAACATAGTTTATAAATACATGAAGGAAGTTAGAGCATCATTGATGAGTTCTAAGTAACATGTATTTATACCATATGCAAGTAAGTGAAAGAGGAAAGCCATGAGACAATAGGACATTAAAAACTCTCTTTGAATCCTGAGTAGTGAAGCCAAAACATTCTACCTAGCATGGAAGTAAAGGCATTATAGAGTTCAAGTGCAAAAATGCAAATATAAAATAGTGAAACACAATTAGTGTATCTATGAAGGAAGTCAGAGCATCATTGATGAGTTCTGAGTATCATAAGTAAACACCACTGCAATGTAAGTATTGGAAGATGCCATCAAAACATGAACATACAAGAATTCTTCATGAATCTTGGGCTATGGAGTCAAAGTATGTTTCAGTACCACAGCAAGATCAACTTAACATGAAAGTCAGGGCATAAAGAGTTTTTATACATCAACAAAACAAAGATACAATGCAAGGAAATACAGTTTATAAATACATGAAGGAAGTTAGAGCATCATTGATGAGTTCTAAGTAACATGTATTCATACCACTGCAAGTAAGTGAAAGAGGAAAGCCACGAGACAATAGGACATTAAAAAATCTCTTTGAATCCTGAGTAGTGAAGCCAAAACATTTGACCTAGCATGGAAGTCAAGGCATTATAGAGTTCAAGTGCAGAAATGCAAATATAAAACAGTGAAACACAATTAGTTTATCTATGAAGGAAGTCAAAGCATCATTGATGAGTTATGAGTATCATAAGTAAACACCACTACAATGTAAGTATTGGAAGATGCCATCAAAACATGAACATACAAGAACTCTTCATGAATCTTGAGTTGTCTAAGTAGAAACTCTGCATTAGGTTAAACATATACACAGTCTACACATAGAGCAGCAGCTGAGCCAAACATTCTCCTACCCTTTGCTAATTCAACCACTTGCTTCATAGATTCCCTCATCCCTCATCAAGAGAATTCGAATTTGCCATGAGTGACACCTATTCTAACCATAAAACAAACCTTTAAATGCATTTGACAGCTAACTAACAGTCCTAGAGTCCTAATACAATTAGGAGTACAACTCCTTGTTATGACTAAACCACCTTAACTAAACATTGAATGCATTCTTTGATAGCTACAACCTCATGAGGTCGAATTTGATGAAGCCTCCCATGTTGTCACCTTACTGCTGATGATAAACCCTAGAAATTAGGGAACCTGTTTCGCTGTTTTTAGGTTTAGGATCATTGAAAATTAGCATGTGGGACAAAGCCTTTATTTTCTCATCCATGACATATTTTATGAAACTGAAGGATTTTTTTGTAGTACATGCTGTCTAGAACAAAAACCTCTCTTGGTTTTTAAAAACACTTCTCCAGTTGTCCAGAATCTGTCCTTGAAAAACACGTGTAAAACAGGAAAAATCTGTTCTCTGAAATTAGGGTTTCAAAGAAAGCTTAGTATCTCCCAACTGATAACACTTATGAAGAAAGTGAGATAGGTTATTGTAGCTGGAGAGTTGATGAAGAGAAACATCCTTCATAATTCCAAAATACCTTTTCCTATGACTAGAAACTAATCTTGAAAAATATTGCTAAAACCAAAAGACAAAACATGGCTTTCAGCAGTTTCGTAGCGCAAGTTTAACCATAAATTTCTCCCACCTCATAATGAATTTGAAGAAACGGAAAGAGGTTTTTGTAGCTCATTATGTTAGGAAGAAAAGCCTCTTTCATTTTTCAAAATTTAGTTCTCACCTGCACAGGAACCCTACTGGAAGTTGACTAGTAAATGTAGAAAACAAAGTCTTTTATGCTGAAACAGGTTTTTTCAGTGGTTTCGTAGCGCGCTACGAAAACTCCTAATTCAGTGATTTCGTAGCACAAAACAAGATTTTTACATTTTCTGCACTATGAAAACGTGGATTCGTAGCTAATTTCAAAATTTCTTCAAAATGATGTGAGATATGACTTCTAAACACATGGTGAGGCTTCTAGGACATGAAATGAGGCTGTCAAACTTTATTTGGCAAAGAGAATGACACTATTGAGATGAGATAACTCAAAACCTATTATAAGACTATGAAAAGAAACAAGGCAAACTTTCCAAGGTTTAGAAACAAAAATTTTACGGTGATAACAATGGCTCCACTAGGGATAGTGTGCCCTTGTGTTACACTAAGAACCTGTAGCTCTAGTGCTGTTATCCATCCTCTAGAATAAAACTCTGAACTTCTGCCCAATCTACACCTCAAGCCTTTAATGATTTCTGTAAGAAGAATTCAAATTGCACTTACTGAAACAGATGCTCAGTCAACCTACCCTGAGCTTATTTGCACATTCCTACCTACCCTATCAACTGCAATCTCCACTTGTAGCTCAAGGAACATGAAAATTCCAATGAAGCCAGCCATCGATCTGATCTGACACTTGAATCTCTTGACTGCGCTTGAAGCAAAAATAAACCAGATATTGAAATAACCAAGGCAGCATGAGGTGTAGCTGTTCTTCAAGATGAAAATATAACCGGAAGCCTGAACAGTAAATCTTTTCCATGTAGTTAGCTATAGGGTCATAAAAACATGGTGAGTTTGATGTTTTTTGTGATATTCTGCAGCTTTGGACAACTCACCAATACTTTGATCATCTGCATAAGGCTTCAGCTATGTGCTGTCAAACTGCTTCTCAAATTGATTTTCAAAAATAATGTATTCTTCCTCAATCTCAAAAGAGAAAGGAAGCAACACCCTCTCTTTGTATTCTACCATAGAAAGCTTTTGAAAAGAATGATCATGATCATGAAGACTATATGATTGAATTTGACCTTGTAAACCTTCAATGTCTTTCTCAATGTTCTTGGCAACTTCATCCAAAAATTTCATCTGATCTTCTGTCTTGCATTCAAATGATTTGAGATAAGAAGAAAAGGACAAAGAAAAATTTTCCTCTATTTCTTCATTAATATGATCATCATTCCATTGTTTGAAACCTTGAATTGAAGGAGAGTTTGCCACCAACTCTGTTCTATCTATCCATTCCTCCAAAAACATAAGCCAAAAGTCTGCAAATGACTTAATAGATTTGGCAGGAAAGCTTTCAATCCACTATTTACATTTCCCTTGAAATGAATCACAGAACAACATAATGAAAACATCCTCATGTTTGACTCTAAGAAGCTTGGTAAAATCACAGAAATCTGATATATGCTTCAAAGTTAAGCTCAAATCTTCTCCATTGAATTTTGGACCATTCCTTAGAAAATTTGTATCCTTGGGAAAATGATTTGGGAAACCATGAATTCCTGAAAAATTTATGCATGCATAACTTGAAATAAGAATGGTAGCATCTGAGTTCTTCATAACTCCAGTGGAATCACCATGAATCTAAGAATTTCGAATTCTTCAACAATGGAGTTGCCAAGGTAGTTTTGCAGCCTCGAAATATTTCTGAGCTCCTGCTACCTTTAGAAGTTCAGCTTCTTGATTTCAAGAATGATTAATATTTATACTCTCGGCAGACGCACCAAAATGTTATCACCAAAATAGGACCCTGATAGGCTGCTGATCAGACTACCTCGGTGTAACTATTTCAAACCAATCTTTTAACTGAGGCTTAGCCTCCTCAGCCTGAGAGGGCTCTCTCAAAGGTTAATGATATTGATTGATGATAATATAGATGGCTAACTCTATCTTGGTTTTATGTGTTTGTAGGTTGAAAAGATGAAGGCTTGCTACCATTGGGCTATAGAGTAAAAGTATGTTTTAGTACCACAACAAGATCAACTTAACATGAAAGTCAGGGAATAAATAGTTTTTATACATCAACAAAACAAAGATACAATGCAAGGAAACATAGTTTATAAATACATGAAGGAAGTTAGAGCATCATTGATGAGTTCTAAGTAACATATATTCATACCACTACAAGTAAGTGAAAGAGGAAAGCCATGAGACAATAGGACATTAAAAACTCTCTTTGAATCCTGAGTAGTGAAGCCAAAACATTCTACCTAGCATGGAAGTCAAGGCATTATAGAGTTCAAGTGTAGAAATTCAAATATAAAACAGTGAAACACAGTTAGTTTATCTATGAAGGAAGTCAGAGCATCATTGATGACTTCTGAGTATCATAAGTAAACATCACTGCAATGTAAGTATTGGAATATTCCATCAAAACAAGAACATACAAGAACTCTTCATGAATCTTGAGTTGTCTAAGTAGAAACTCTACATTAGGTTAAAAATATACATAGTCTGCACATAGAGCAGCAGCTGAGCCAAAAAGCCTCCAACCCTTTGCTAATTCAACCTCTTGCTTCATATATAGCATTTACAACTTAGATTCCCTCATCCCTCATCAAGAGAATTCGAATTTTCCACGAGTGACACATATTCTAACCATAAAACAAACCTTTAAATGCATTCGACAGCTAACTAACAGTCCTAGAGTCCTAATACAATTAGGAGTACAAATCCTTGTTATGACTAAACCACCTTAACTAAACATTGAATGCATTCTTTGACAGCTGCAACCTCATGAGGTTGAATTTGATGAAGCCTCCCACGTTGTCACCTTACTGCTGATGATAAACCCTAGAAATTAGGGAACATGTTTCCCTGTTTTTAGGTTTAGGATCTTTGAAAATTAGCACGTGGGACAGAGCCTTTATTTTCTCATCCATGACATATTTTACAAAAATAAAGGAGGTTTTTGTATTCCATGTTGTCTAGAACAAACACCTCTCCTAATTTTTAAAAACACTTCTCCAGTTGTCTAGAATCTGTTCTTGAAAAACACGTGTAAAACAAGAAAAATCTGTTCTCTGAAATTAGGGTTTCAAAGAAGGCTTAGTATCTTCCAACTAATAACAATTATGAAGAAAACGAGATAGGTTATTGTAGCTGGAGAGTTGATGAAGATAAATTTCCTTCAGAATTCCAAAATACCTTTTCCTGTGACCAGAAACTAATCTTGAAAAAGACTTCTAAAACTAAAAGACAAAGATTTCCTTTCAACAGTTTCGTAGGGAAATTTTAACCATAAATTTCTCCCACCTCATAACGAATTTGAAGAAACTGAAAGAGGTTGTAGTTTAGTATGTTAATAAGAAAAGCCTCTTTCAGTTTTCAAAATTGAGTTCTCAGTTGCTCAGGAACCCTTCTGGAAGGTGACTAGTAAAAGCAGAAAACAAAGTCTTTTATGTTGAAACATGCTTTTTCAGTGGTTTCGTAGCGCGCTACGAAAACTCCTAGTTCAGTGATTTCGTAGCGCAAAATAGGATTTTTACACTGTTTGCGCTATGAAAATGTGGATTCGTAGCTAATTTACAAATTTCTTCAAAATGATGTGAGATATGACTTCTAAACACATGGTGAGGCTTCTAGGACATGAAATGTGGTTGTCAAACTTTATTTGGCATAGAGAATGACACTATTGAGATGAGATGACTCAAAACCTATTATAAGACTATGACAAGAAACATGACAAAGTTTCCAAAGTTTAGAATTTTTTTTTTTAGGGTGATAACAAGTTCACAAATATTTTTCATACTCTATGCATAAATTTGGGTATCCAAGACTCTGAGTGACATCTTGTGCTCAAGTACTACGGATGTCTACACAAATAAATTTAGGAAGAAATGGAGTTCCTAGACATCTCCTCTCTTGGTGCAACATACCGATATGTTTTCAAGTATGAATGGACATTTAAAAAAAATAAGTGCGACTTTGAATCTGTGAATTAGATGTAGGGAAATAGTGCCCCCAAACCAAAGTACAAAGGACATAGCCAAGGTGGAGTGACCCAGGACAATCCATCAAAGCTGTAAGAAAATAATGGCACCACGAAGATGAAGAAGGACATGGGAAAGTGGTGTGAGTTCCACAAGAGCCCCACTCACAAAACCAATGAGTGTTGCGCCAAGCAGTCATTGGTGGCTGAGCTAAAAGCTTCAAAGTTTGATGCATGTTTTGATTCTGAGCTAGAACCCGACAAGGAGAATGAAAAGGGGAAGTAGATTATTAACATAGAACCTAGTGCCACTGTTGTCATCACCAAGGTCCATAAGATTGATCCTGAAGATCTAGAGGAGGGGGAGCGTATCTCCCACTCACAAATGTGGATGAAGGGTTCTTCGCTACATTTCATTATTGATAGCGGGAGCCAAAATAACCTCATTAAATTAGAGGTTATGAAGTGGTTGGGCCTACCAACCACACCACACCCACAACTATAGACCATCAGGTGGCTTCACCAAGGAAGAGATCTCCATGTCAGCCAATAGTGTCACCTTCCCTACAACAACAAGCCCTTCATGAATGAGGTACTATGTGATTTTGCTCCTCCTGAAGTTTGTGATGTGTTATTAGGCCATCCATACTTGTGGAAGTGTCATGTAATGTATTAGCTTAGGCCTCACACTTTTATTATTATTTTGGGAAATAAGTTATACATGATACTGGAGGTAGCCTCGCTTACCCTAATCTCTTTGATCTCTGCTAAGAAATGCATTAAGATCATCTCCCAAACTAGGAAATTTGTTTTATTTTTTATTCTATCAAAGCAACGGGATGTAGTGGCCACATCCATGGCCCCCTGGAAGGGTTGCTCCATATAGCATAAGCAGTTGGATAAGGTCGTGGAAGAATATAAGGACATATTCTCCTCACCCACAAGGGTACCTTTGCACTGCCAGGTTAAGGATTTGATCGACCTGACTCCTAAAGCACCTCTACCCAATGGGTTAAAATACCACTTCTCCATTTTGTAAAATGAAGAGATCAAGTGGTAGATCCAAGAGTTGTTGCAAAAAGGAAACATTCGACTAAGTTCCTCATCCTTTGGGAGCCTGATTGATTTGTACAGAAGAAAGATGGAACCTGGAGACTTTTCATTGATTATCAGGCACTAAACAAAACCAGTGTCAGGAGTCAGTATCTAATCCCATGAATTTATGACCTTCTTGAGAAAAAAACTCATCAAGTTATTTTTCAATGCAAAATAGCAAACATTCTAGGGAAAGAACGTTTCTTCCATTAGGGATTGAATGGATATTGAGATTTCTATTAGAGGTGGGAGCAAATACTCCAACCAAATTTGATTCAGGTGGATATTGGTGGCCACCCGCCAAGTCCACTTGGACCCCCACCATTGTTTCTTTCAACTTTTCAGTTTCCTTAATTATAGCACAATTTACTATTTTTAGCAGTTTTTCGGGTCCTAAACTTCCGGAGGAATTTTGAGGCCCTAAACGACGTTTTTTGGGAAAACTGGGAGCTGCATGGGTCCTTGGACTGATGTTGATCTTCCCAAAGTTGTAGTTCTCGGATAGATCTTTCTAACGAGATATTGTACACGTCAAATAGAGATCGTATGCCAAAGTTACGACCCCAGGAAGTTGATGTACCAATTTACTCAAACGGGGCCCACAATTTGGTGTTTCATCTTCTAGGGTTAGGTTTTTGGATGTTTAGGGTTTTCCATTGTTTCTCAACAATAAATAGGCCTTCGAGCCTCATTGTAACACAATTTAGAGGCATGTAGCCACCACATCTCTTCTCAGAGATAAGCTACCATCGCCCTAGCTGTTTATTTCCATTTTATGTTTGTAAGCATATCTCAGTATTTTACATTAATGAAATGAAGTATTATTTCTGCTGCATCTTTGTGTTTATGGTTATCTTTGTAACTTGTTGCATTCCTGTTTAAATCCAGATTAGTGGTATCAGAGCAGTCTGCTTTTTCTCTATTTTTCTTTGCATGTCCCTAACGAGGTTGGGATATAAGGAGTTAGGGCTTGAACTGGTCGAACCTTTGCAAGACCAGCCTCACAAAACCCGACGACCTCCCATGGCAGATGAAAAGAAAGATGAGGGAGCAGGAGATCCTATCAAAATCTTGCTCGAAGAGGTCCTCGAGCGACAAAGGAATGCAATGATGGACAACTTTGCCTAGATCCTTCAGCGGCTACCCAGGGGCGACGCATTGGCTTCCCACAACTACTATGGAAGCATCAAACCATTTAAGGTACAAGTTAATTTTGAAATCCCCATATTCTAGGGTCAGATAGACGCAAATGCCGTCGATAAATGGTTAAATTTGCTAGAGGGTTATTTTTCTGTTCATGATTTTTTCCATTCGAGAAAAGATTATTTTTGCTCTTCTCAAAGCAGCCCCCCACGTCAAGGACTGGTGGGAAACCTACTCCGAGCAAAAGGATGAAAGTAACGACTCACTATTTTTAGCCGCACATGCCTGGAATTCATTCCGGGATGCCATCAAGGAGCAGTACTACCCTTTCAGAAGCTATGAGGATCAACACATAAAGTGGACCACGCTGCAGCAGGGAAGGGACCAAGACGTGCCAGAGTTTACCAATATTTTCCATACCCTTCGCACAAAGTTTGGTATCAAGGATTCGAAGCAGCATTTGATACTCAAATACCGCGGCTGCCTGCACAAGTACATCTAGGAAGAAATAGAATTCCTGAACATCTCCTCGCTCAGCACGACATACTGATATGCCGTCAAGGTCGAGCAAAAGTTTAAACA
Organism: Pinus tabuliformis; assembly: GCA_031772625.1. Classification (NCBI taxonomy): domain Eukaryota; kingdom Viridiplantae; phylum Streptophyta; class Pinopsida; order Pinales; family Pinaceae; genus Pinus; species Pinus tabuliformis. Next base: position 752,806,556 of record CM062807.1, on the reverse strand, counting down.
AAAGAAGCGAGACTTTGGATCTACAAATTCAAAGCAAGGGAAAGGTGCCCTCAAACCACAAAACAAAGGACAAAGCCAAGGTGGGGTGGCCCAAGACAACCCGCCAAAGCTAGAAGCAAAGAACAATGTTGCGAAGCTGAAAAAGGACACAGGAAAATGGTGTGAGTTCCATAAGAGCTCCACTCACAACACAAGTGAGTGTCGGGCCAAGCAGTCACTGGTGGCTAACTTAAAGGTTTCAGAATCAGATGCATGTTTCGACTCTGAGTCAGAACCTAAAAAGGGGAATGACAAAGGGAAGCAGATTATCGATGCGGAGCCAAATGCCACCGTTGCCACCACGAAGATCCAGAAGGAGGAACTTGAAGATCCAGAGGAGGAGGAGCATCTCTTCCACTCCCAGATGTGGGTAAAGGGATCCCCGCTACAATTCATTGTCAACAGTGGGAGCCAAAAGAACCTCATTTCGGTAGAGGTCGTGAAGCGGCTAGGCTTACCGACCACAACACATCCACAACCGTACACCATCGGGTGGCTTCACCAAGGACGGGATCTTCATGTGAGCCAGTAGTGTCACCTTCCATACAACATCAAGCCCTTCATGGATGAGGTATTGTGTGACATTTCGCCTCTTGAAGTTTGTGATGTATTATTAGGACAACCATACTTATGGAAGCGACATGCTTTGTATGAATCAAGGCCCCATGTTGTTATTATTACTTTGGGAAATAAGTTGTACAGGATACCGGAGGTAGCACCGCCTACCACCATCTCTTTGGTTTCTACAAAACAATGCAATAATCTCATTTCCAAAACCGAGAAATTTGTTTTCCTGATGATATGCCCTCAAGGAAAGAAGAAGATAGTGGCCACGACCTCCAGACAGGGCCCCTTCACATGACAACTACAGATGGACAAGGTCGTGGAGGAATATGAGGACATCTTCACCTCCCCTGCAGGGGTTCCTCTACACTATCAAGTCAAGCACTCCATCGATCTGATCCCAGAAGCGCCGCTGCCTAATGGACCAATCTATCGGCGCTCCGTTCTGGAGAATGATGAAATCAAGAGGCAGATTCAAGAGCTGCTATAGAAAGGTCACATCCATCCGAGTTCATCGCTCTGTGGGAGCCCGATCGTGTTGGTACAAAAGAAGGATGGGACTTGGAGACTCTGTATTGACTATCAGGCGCTGAAAAATATCACTGTCCATAATAGGTACCCGATCCCACAGATCGATGACCTCTTGGACCAACGGAAGGGGGCAAAATATTTCAGCAAGATCGATTTGAAGTCAGGATATCACCAGGTACCAATCAAACCCTCCAATGTGTGGAAGACTGCCTTTAAAGCCAAGGAGGGCCTTTTCGAATGGTTGGTTATGCCTTTTAGATTGACGAATGCTCCTGCAACCTTCATGAGGCTAATGGATGGCATCCTGTGGCCATTCACCAACTCATTTGTAGTGGTATACTTGGATGACATCCTGATCTTCAGCCAGAGTTGGGAAGAGCACCTCCAGCACATCCGACAGGTTCTCCAAACACTACAACAACACAAGTTATGTGCCAATTTGGAGAAATTCACTTTTGTCATGACCCAGGTTCAGTATCTGGGATACATTATTGATGAACAGGGGGTGCATGTGGATCCAACCAAGATCCAAGTCATTCGGGATTCGCCCTCTCCAACCACTCTAATAGAGCTCCGCAGCTTTCTAGGTCTTGCCATCTTCTACCACAGGTTTGTGTTGGGATTTTCTCATATCACTTGGCCCTTGAATCAAGTCACCAAGGGAGGAGTGAAAGCAAAATTCTTTTGGTTTGAATCTCAAGAGAAGGCATTCACAGAGTTGAAAGACCACCTCTGCTTGACACCAGTGCTCGCATTACCAGACTTGCAACAACCATTTGAGGTTGAGACAGATGCCCCTGACTATGCTATTGGGGAAATCCTTACTCAACATGGGCATCCAGTGGCATATCACAGTGAAACACTTTCAGACATAGTCTGGAAGTATCCCACTTATGACAAAGAGATGTATTACATTATGTAGGTCTGCCAACAATGGAAACATTACATTTTGGGGAAGGAAACAGTCATCCACACAGACCACCGACCCCTCCAGTTCATACAGACCCAAGGGAAATTACAGAATGATCACCATCAGAAGTAGTCAACATACCTACAACAGTTCCATTTGAATATCAAGTATAAGAAGGGCAACACCAATAATGTTGCAGATTGCCTCAGTTGACCACCGATCATGTCATTAACCACCGTGCTCAACTCTTGTGGGAACGAGACTTCTGATTGGCCACTTCTCTACAAAAGCGACCCAGACTTTGGCCACACATACTAGACACTCTTGGAGGGTTGACATGTTCCAGATTTTCACCTCTAGGATGCCTTGTTATGCCACCTGGGTCACCTTTATGTTCCTTCAAGCGAGGTGCCAAGATGATTTGGGAAGCACACTACAGTCGGGCTACTGGGCATTTCAGGGTCGAGAAAATGGTGGCAGTACTACAGAAGTATTTCTACTGGTTGAATCTTCGACAGGATGTCAGGAAGTACATCAGATCATGCACTTCCTGTGCCATTGCCAAACCGAAAATCAAGAAGCAAGGCCTTTATACCCTGCTGCCTACCTCTAGTCGACCTTGGGAATCTATCTCCCCACTAAGGCTGGTAGCTACCTTAGAAACAAACAAACTAAAACCACTTTCGTTTTCCTTTATGAGAAGTAGATAAGAGGGGAATAAAGGAGACCAACCTTTGTCTTGCGCTTGGTTCCTTGCTTGATTCCTCTCCCTTATGATAGATCTTTGCCACTCGCTTCCTTGTCTACCCAGCTTCAAAGAGCACCTGTAGAATCAAAGCAGCATAACAGTATCCAAGAATAGAGATCTACTATCATAAACAATATAGGACCAGATATATATTGACCACACAAATGCATATATCATCAATCATACAAGAATGTGGAGGAAAATTTGAATAGCTTTATTAATAATCAAGAATAGCAAAGAGGATTACAACCCATTGTTCTGACCCAACGTCATCCTCTCAGCAAGAAAGCCCTTCTTCACCTCATGAAAAGCTTAGATCACCCAACACTATGATGTTACACCAAGAAACCAGTAGCACTTCCTTACAAGATACAAAATTTCAGCCCCTGGATCTCTGGGATGAGGGATCCATATATAGATGTTTGCAAGGGGCGTGAGTCAGCTTTTGAGATTTGATTAGTGTCCTCTCTCTGATAGTTCTTGATTCCACTTGGATATTGATGATCCCTTACTCATCCCTGGGCGAATGCAGAGAGGCAAATGTCACAGGAGAAGTTTCTGGAAGATTCCATGATCCTCCACCTTGCAGATTAACCCTGCCATTTGTCCACTCTTACCCATCGCACCCCATAGAAGAGCTTTTTAGTATGCATCACACTTCCCATGTGCATTTAGGTGGGATGCAGCGCACTTTGACCATGGAGCAGGTGAGATGGTCCAATTTTGACCAGTTCTGAGTAGTTTTTCATGGAGAACTTCTGGGAGATGATGTAATCAGCTGATCTTGTTCTTTTAGGGGTTGGAACAACACTTTTAGGGAATTAAGAGTCCTTGGTTTATGGACATTTATGATTGGGGTTGCAGTGCCCAAAAATGTTTATAACAGTTTCCCCCTAAAGCATGAGGTCGTTAATCTTTTGATGTCGGGTGAAATGCTTTATCATGAGGATCCGAATTTTTTTCGAGCTGGAAGGCGACCTGTATTAAGATATAATACAATACATTATCTTCATAATATTTTCATGATCTAGCTGAGGCGGGCATTCCCATGCTCAACTTTATAAATTCATTTCATGTACATAAGATAGACAATCGTCTGTGTGCAGGCTGATGATTCTGGTAGAGCCATCATCCCTTAGATTGGATGATTGTCTATGCAGCAATGATGTACATTTGATGTCTTTATTTTCCTGAATATATATCGCAGCCCAGATGGATGAAACTAGATCCGGGGTCTTCAATCTCGTTCGATCTTCACTCAAAGTACAAGTCGATCCATGTGATAGATGTTCTGGAGTCGAACATGGAAAGACATCGCTTGATTACTAGCCAATGATGTAAGTCGTTAACAGGCACAAGAGGAATCACCGATAATGATGATGACCCTCAAGTACTACAGTACAATTCACGTGGTGTGAATAAGGGACTTGGCGTCGAACACCACACGAAATCTTTTGGTCGAAGGCCATTGATGTAAACTTGTTTCTGGAAGTGAGAAACTTTCCATTGAGGCATGCAAGCTTCAAAGTACTGAAAGGGTTGTTCCTAGATCGACTTCCTGGATAATGAGCTGATGTCGACAAGAAGCGATCCGTCATAGGAGGGCCTTAATGAATCCCACATCAATGACACGGAACGAAGCAAATGATTTTAATGGAGGTGAAAATGATCTGATGACATAAGGTTCAGGGCGGCAGTCATGAAAGAATGGAGCGTAAATGTATTGCAGTGGATGAGACATAGGTGAATTCTCTGAGCGACTTCTCTTGAACATATCGGCGACACTGACATGATGGATTGGTAGTGTTAACCCCAAATATGGATGGTGTGATGGACCAATGGTGATATGACTAGTGAACAAAACAACCCAACCCGACTCGGATGCTGAGTGAAAGTGTCATGTTCAAGAGCGACTTGCTACCAATAAAGTTTCTTCAAGTTTTCTTCCCAATTTTTCCCCAGTCATTGCTGACCAGTACCTCTTTATTTTTGTCAAGCTTGAGGAGGATAACATATGATTGTTCTATAATTTTCCCTTCGGGCAAACCCATCACTATGTTTTAACGAGCCTAGTGATAGTGAAACTCGTTCTTGTCTGTATGGACAAGTTTGTCGCTATTTGGTTTTAACGAGTTTAATGACAAAGATAACTCGGTCCTTTTCAATTTTAGAGAGTCTGAAAAGGGACGTAAAGAAAACTCCAATAATCCCTTTTTCGTCATATAATCCCTTGAGTCCGAAAAAGTATAAAATAATACAAAAGGGATGAATTTTCGGTAATTTTAATGAGGCGAACAAAACAAGCGCTCGATCTTTTTGTGTAATAATCCCTCAGGTCCAAAAAGATTAAAATCTAAAGGAGGGATAGCACTTCCGGTCACTTTAACAAGCTGGAGAGGCCAATTGCTCGACAATCTTTTCATATTTTACGAGTCAGTTGAAAAGAGCTTAAAGGAGACTCGTTTTTTGAGGAACAAGTGATAAATTCGGGTAGCAGCTAATTCCAAGTAAGGTTTGGAATTTTCCAATCATGGCAGTGTCACAAGGATGGTTAACAGGATCACTCTTTGCAGCTGTTCCTCAAAAAGGGAAACAATCAAATGGAGGTGAATGATCAGCCAAAATAGAGTGGAGTGATGATGAGAACACGACCAAGGCTTCAAAGTCTGATGATAATGCATTCACGATGGTTATTTACTGGAAATTGGTTCATTTTTTAATGAGCTTAAACTCTGGGGGAACAATTTTCTCATTGCTTATGTTTATTTTTTAACGAGCTTGAATTCCGCGTTAAAACTGCTCGATCCAGTTGTATAATAAGGATGTCTCATTTAAAATGGCATTTTTTTCAAAGCTTTGCCCCGCATCCTTTCTTTATGAAAGTTAGGAAACGACCAATCCTACGAGTTTAAAGGGTTAGAGGACCTACAAATTTAAAAAATAAATGGTTGCTCTTTTCTTGCACGCCAAAAGGTTTGCATGCCCCCGGGTATAGCGAAAAAATTTCCAAGTTACCAAATATTGTTCTATCAGCACTGCGAACAAAACACTTCCTCGACGATGTCTACCGAAATAAACAAAGGTGAGTGGCGCAACTGGCTCCACTCACATAACTTTGATGAAGGAATCTTATTCCAATCTAATCTCATAAACCAGTCATATATCCTTCGCGGAAATCCACCCTATACCTAAGGTTTTCCTGTCGAAACAGACCAGGGTGCATGCCCCCTGGGTTTCAGTCCTATCCTCCGAATCACTCGCGCTCATCAGGTGGACAGACTGGGGATTGATGAGACATTCCTTGCGTGAAAAGACCATTCAGGGATGGTATTTGACTATTTTCTATGTGTGAACCAGGGAATGAAAGCTGGTCTACGAGCTTGACCACTCTTCCTTCATGCAGAAAACACATTACTCTAAAGAGTGAGGAGACAATGGCTCCCATGCAATAAATATAGTCACGTCCAAGGAGTAGATTATAATCTAGGGGTCCTTGGACTACCATTACGTTCATGTGAACAGTTTTCCTTCTCAATGTTATCGGCACATTGGGAAGGATCCCTAACGGTCGACTGGTTCCTTTGTCAAAGCCTGTTAGATTTCTCATTTCAGGCAAAAGCGATGGCGAACCAAGCGCTTTCCAAGCAGTTGAGGAAAGGATACTCACAGAAGCCCCTTCATCTATGATGGTACCAGCCATGACCATTCTATATATTTGAGCAATGATTTGAAATGGTACACTAGCTGGTAAACGGGGTCTGCCTAGTAGATTCCAATCGAAGGAAACAACTAGGTTGCTTGGAGGTGGGACCGAATAGACGGCCGGATATGACTCTGACGAACTTCCTTCCTATGGTAAAGGAACGGGTAGACTGCCCCCATGTTCATCGGAGTCTGTGCTTACGAAGAGAATTTGAACGGTGTCGTTCTTGTTCTCTCCGGTGACTGTATCATCTGAAGATGGACCCTTTGAAGGCAAGACCGGGTCAACTGCTGCCTTGACCTTTTGATTTTCGTCTGGTGTGGATTCAGAGGGTTCTTCTTCAATGATAGACGCTTCAGCCAACCACAATGGCGTGTCAGCCGGATTTTCAACTAGTGACAGACTTGGCAAGAGTTTTTTTTATATCCAGGAGGGAGCCGTAACGGTGAAACCGGATGGTCGTCCAAAACTCTTTTAGCCTCGTCTAAGAAGGGACAACGGTGGACGACGTGATCACCTTCACAAAGTTTACAAGGAAATTTACATTTTCCTTTTTGTCCAGGGGCTTCACTTTCACTAGTTGACGGTGTATTCTCAACATGATCGTCAGAGGTTGATGACATCGTATTGTGCAAACGAGGAGACCAGTCCCTTAAGATCCGAGGGATGCAAGGACAATCTCAATGATAGTGGTCTCCTTTGCAAATGACACATGGCGATTTAGGCCTGGACGGTGCAGTGTGTGGATTTTCGCTAGATGATGCTTGGTTGCCCCTTTTCGCCTTTGGCTCCTTCTTCTTCTTTTCTTTCTTCTTCTTCTCCTTCTTCTTCTCAGTTACTTGATGTTTGGATTTACCGGCTTCATCAAGCGAAGAGGAAGGAGGAGAGGGAGAATTGGACGAGGTAGAAGGTTGGGGGGTAACTTTGGTATCATTTAGTCGCTAACTTGATTGTTCAGGAATCATGGTGTTCTGAACGACAGAGGTCGAGAAGAGCCATACGGGCAAGCCGATTGTCAATCCTGGAAGCGACAATGTGGCCATATGGGGCACACCAACATCTCCCCAAGAGGAGAAAGGACTAGGATTTCCTCCAAGAGGAAATCCTTGGTTGGTGGACTCCATTTTTCTCAACCTAAGACCAACGCAGGAAAGGTGATGTTTATTCCGATTAAAATAAATTTTAGACGCCTTGACACAACTTTTTTTTTTCAATTTTTAAGAGTCGAGAAAAAACAAAAGATGACTCTAGTCGCCTTCGATTTTTAATGAGCTTGAAGTGACAAGTGCTTAGATGGACCTTTTCCTTTAAGGAGTCTGAAAAGGAATGAAAGAGACTACTCTGGAAATCTAGACAGAGGGATTACCAAACTAATCGCAAAACTGCAGAATACTTTTTATGGTACGTCAGTCAATCTTCCCGAATGCTGTGTTCAGTGCATTGTGATCGATAGGGCGGCAGACACGGCTTCCTATGGATAAAGGATAAAGCCTATTGTGGTCTCCCAATATATACTCGACGGTACATGGGAGCACAAGTCCGTACTGGCACTTATCGTCTCAAAGTGGAGGAATCACCCAACCAGCAATGAAAACAATAGTTACCAGGCTTTACGACGCCGGAATACGTCTCTAGCCTAGACTTCTAAATGTTGTGCGTTAGGTTCCAAAGCATTTTTAGATTCATTAAATTTATTTTATAGTTGATCTTGCTTAAGAAATTTGCCTTTCAGGTTCACTGCATGATGTAGATATACAATTCCTAAAATGCAATCTAAGATGATAAACAATCGTTCAATCTTCTTTTTGCAATGGAAATCCTGGCTACTAAAGAAAGAGAGATGATATTCTTTCAACATAGAGCAGAGAGCACACACTATATGCACTGTCCTAAATCAAACCAACAAACAGTCTAAATGAAAATGCACATGCATGTATTTGTTTTTAGCCTTCTTAATGTGTGAATGATAAAAAGAAAGCTAAGCGCAAATCCGAATTATTTTTCAAAGCGACATTACTAACAAGTTTCTTTTCAAGACAAAATTAAGACAATGACGACACTTTGTGATTTGGAATTGAAAACTTGCTTTCGACACTTGAAAAAACTACTAATTCAAATTAAATATAAGAGTAACAGTGTAATTGACTATCAAGAACAATCGGATTCTCTTCTATGACTGAAAACGACGCTTGCGACACTTCCAAATCAAGAAACGACAGTTCAATTACGCTACTTCTTTGTAAAAGAGAACTGAAAATGGCTCACAATACATAAAAACATTTACAGTTCTTTGCACAATGGAGGCAGAATAATGGCAAGGAAGGGGGTTTCAAACAGAGGTATACTGAATACAGACAACAAAACTCCTGAATAGAGTTGAAAAGAGTGAAAAAACCAAAGTCTGAAGGAAAAATTAGCCCTTTCTGATTAGCGCACCTGTTACACAGGGATTTCAGTATGCATCCCACCTACAGCACACGGGAAGTGTGATGCATACTGATATCCTTGAAGAGAGGGTGCGATGGTACAGTGCGAGACTTTTGATCCAGTTTTTTATCACAGTTTGCAGCACAGTTCAGGGATTTAGGCCGAGCAAGTGATAATCAGTAAATAAATCACAAGGGTAGATCTAAGGAGGTTACTAGAGCCACCACAAGGGTAATTAGAGAGTTTGTAAATCGATTGTTCAGTTCATAAACAAAACTTGGAGATAGACTGAAGCAGCATTGATCTACTTTTCACTTGCACAGCAAATGCAGTTCGAAGGCTAGCTGGCTTGACTTCAGGCTCCGTCTGTAAGTTTATAAAGCAAACAAATATAGACAAACAAACAATCTATTCGCTCCCCAGCGGAGTCGCCATTTAGTTATCGGGAAATCTAGTTTCTATGCAGAGCTGCTAGTCCCACTAAGGCTGGTAGCTACCTTAGAAACAAACAAACTAAAACCACTTTCGTTTTCCTTTATGAGAAGTAGAAGAGGGGAATAAAGGAGACCAACCTCTGTCTTGCGCTTGGTTCCTTGCTTGATTCCTCTCTCTTCTAATAGATCTTTGCCACTCGCTTCCTTGTCTACCCAGCTTCAAAGAGCACCTGTAGAATCAAAGCAGCATAACACTATCCAAGAACAGAGATCTACTATCATAAACAATATAGGACCAGATATATATTGACCACACAAATGCATATATCATCAATCATACAAGAATGTGGAGGAAAACTTGAATAGCTTTATTAATAATCAAGAATAGCAAAGAGGATTACAACCCATTGTTCTGACCCAACGTCATCCTCTCAGCAAGAAAGCCCTTCTTCACCTCATGAAAAGCTTAGATCACCCAACACTATGATGTTACACCAAGAAACCAGCAACACTTCCTTACAAGATACAAAATTCCAGCCCCTGGATCTCTGGGATGAGGGATCCATATATAGATGTTTGCAAGGGGGGTGAGTCAGCTTTTGAGATTTGATTAGTGTCCTCTCTCTGATAGTTCTTGATTCCACTCGGAGATTGATGGTCTCTTACTCATCCCTGGGCGAATGCAGAGAGGTAAGTGTCACAGGAGAAGTTTCTGGAAGATTCCATGATCCTCCACCTTGCAGATTAACCCTGCCATTTGTCCACTCTTGCTCATCGCACCCCATAGAAGGGATTTTCAGTATGCATCGCACTTCCCGTGTGCATTTAGGTGGGATGCAGCGCACTTTGACCATGGAGCAGGTGAGATGGTCCAATTTTGACCAGTTCTGAGTAGTTTTTCATGGAGAACTTCTGGGAGATGATGTAATCAACTAACCTTGTTCTTTTAGGGGTTGGAACGACACTTTTAGGGACTTAAGAGTCCTTGGTTTATTTATGATTGGGGTTGCAGTGCCCAAAAATGTCTATAACAAGGTTCATGTTGGGATTCTCTCATGTCACTTGGCCTCTTAGTCAGGTTACCAAGGGTGAAGTGAACACACAGTTTTTATGGTTTGAGTCCTAGCAGAAGGCGTTCGCTGAGCTGATGTACCAACTCTGATTTGCACCTGTACTCACATTTCCATACCTACAAAAACCATTTTAAATTGAGACAGATGTCTCAAAATATGCTATTGGTGTAGTTCTCACCCAACAGGGGCATCTAGTGGCCTATCACAACGAGACACTTTCCGATACAATTCAAAAATAACCCACCTAAGATAAAGAGATGTTTTTCTTCATGCAGGCAGGTCAACAATGGAAACATTACATTCTAGGGAAGGAGATGATAATCCACATAGATCAACAACCTCTTTAGTTTATCCAAACATAAGTGAATTTATAGAATGATTGACATCAAAAGTGGTCTACATATTTGCAACAATTCCACTTAAGAATTAAGTATAAGAAGGGAAGCATCAATCATGTTGAAAATTGCCTCAATCGGACCACAGTTGCAGAACTAACTATTGTTATCAACTCTTGTGGCCACGAGACCTCTAGATGGCCGCAATTGTACAAAAATGATCCAAAGTTCGCCACCACATACCAAATGCTAGTGGATGGCAAGCAATCTCCAAATTTCCACCTCCAGGATGGATTATTATGATACCTGGGCCATCTTTGTGTTCTTTCAAGTGAGCATGTCAAGATGGTTTGGGAGGCACACTATAGTTGAGTCGCACGACACTTTGGTGTGGAGAAAAATGTAGTCCTACTACATAAGTATTTTTATTGGCCAAAAATCAAATAAGACGTTGGAAAATATATTAGATCCTGCACTGCCTGTGCCATCGCCAAGCCATCCATCAAGAAGAAATGCCTATACACTCCTCTCCCTACTCCTAGCTAACGTTGGGAATCCATCTCCATGGATTATATGTCGAGCCTCCCTTCTACAAAGCAAGGTAATGACTATGTATTTTTTGTTATGGATACATTTTCTAAGATGGCTATATTGACGGCTTACAAGAAGAGTATCACAACAGAGGACACTTCCAAACTCTTCTTTGAACTAGTATGGGTACATTTTGGAATCCCACAAACCATTATATTAGATTAGGATAGAAGGTTCCTGAGCACATTCTGGTTGAGCCTATGGACATTATTGAACACTAAGATCACCAAGTTGACTGCATTCCATCCCGATATTGATGGCTAGACAAAGGTCACCAACAATATGATAGTGCACATACTATGCATGTATAACTCCAAGCATCCACGAACCTGGGATGAGAGCCTTCCTTATGTGCAACACAGTTATAATAGAGCTCTCCATAGCTCGATTGGCTGCAATCCTTTTCAAGTGAGTCTAGGTTTTCACCATTGTGTCTGATTGATGTTGCCATGCCTCATGTGACTAAATAGACAGAATCCACACATGTACAGTTAGAGGATAATAAAGCAACCCAATTTATTGAATGCATCTAATGCATTTGCCAGCAGGTGCATGAAATATTGGATAATTCCAATGTTAAGTACAAACAGCAGCATGATAAACATCAGGTGCCACACAAGTTTCAGGTGGGTCACAAAGTTTGGCTACATTTGTAGAAAGAACGCCTTACCAGAGCCCATCGGAAGCTCAGATCACTCTGATATGGGCGTTAGACCATCACCAAGGATGTGGGAGATAATGATTTTGAGCTCAACATTCCCCCATTCCTTGGCTTGCACATGATACTTTCCACCATTATTGGACACATCAGACATTACAAAATAGCTACCAAAATCACAGCTAAACTCAGACTGCATGGAACATGCCACAAGTGACCCGATCATGGACATGTAAATCAATAACACTTGCCAATAGAAGATCCAATTGTATCAGGTTTTCAAAGCTGACCAACTCTTGCACCAAGGCAATTGGCTCACTAGGAACCAAGTTCAACATAAGCTTTACCATCTGATGAAGACACTCAACATAATGGGAACCATTGCTTCCTAAGGGTGGAGGAAGGTACTGCACCGACAAGGATGTCGATAAAATATTGAACCAAGTTGGATCAAAAGGCAAAGAGTAAAATGTCTCTTAGATTCAATATTATTGAATGTTTCAAGAGAAGCTACAATGAAGGCATCATCAAATAGATTAGGGACTTTGTATCATAAATCCCTACTGAATAAATTGTTCCTACCTAAAAGGATATATAACCTAAGAATGAAGGATTGAGATTCGATGATAGAGCATCTACATGCCTTCAATACTATGGTAATTCAACTTTTATTTGTTGATATTAAGATTTAAAATGAAGAAAAATGTATCAATTTGTTGTTTTCTTTACCAGACTCATGGGATAGTTTGGTTGTTTCCAAAGGTAGCAATGCAACTACAATTTTCAATGATATAGTCTCATCCTTGTCATTGAAGGAGATGAGACATAAAAACATGGAAATTCAGAACACAAATGCCTTGTCTATAAGAGGATGTTCCCAGAATAGAAATAAAAATACGTCCTCAAGTGGGAGATATAAATCTAGAGGGAAATCAAAATCTCCAAGAAAATTTGTAAATATATGTTGGTGATGTGGTAAGTAAGGGAATTACAAGAAAGATTGTAGATCCATAATAATAGTGAAAAGGAAGGGATCCGATGATGGTCCTTTTGTAGAAGAAAAATCCTCTTCAAATGAAGGAGGGGATGTGTATTTGGCTTCTTCAAGTACATATGTAAATCATGAGGCATGGTTGGTTTACTTAGGGGAATCCTTTCATATGAATCTTCATAGGTAGTGGTTTCAAGTGTATGAAAGACATGACTTTACAACTGGTATCATAGGACAAGGAAAAGTCAAGTTGAATTTCATGGCTATTTCCAAGGATTGGCCCAAATTTTGGTTTTTGTGAGAAAGATGAGTGATGTAGATGTAAAAATGTTGAAAATGATACTTACCATATGGTTCAAGGAGCAATGATATTGCCGAGGGGAGTTTGAATTGGAACTCTATCTAATTTGTTGGGAAGTATTATTAGTGATAGGTGGAATAGTTTCGTTTCTTCTAAGAGTGGGGTTGAAGAAGGAAAAAATTCTATAGTCTATAGAGAAAGGAATATGTTGTGGCATCAAAGACTGGGACATACAAGAGAGAAGGGACTTCGAGTATTATTTGGTAATGGTATGGTATAAGGAATGTCTAATTTCTCTCTAGATTTTGATTTCAGTTAACATTGTTTATATGGGACGCAATATTGCGTAATATTATCCTCGGGTGCTACAAGGGTAGAGGGAATATTATAGTTGGTACATACCAATGTGTTTGGACATGCATTGGTTCCATCACTTGATAAATCTTACTATACAATCATTACATACTAATCTGCTTGGACATGTGTTAGTTCATTTAGGTAAATCTATGTACTATGTCTTAGTTATTGATGAATTCCCAAGGAATACATGGATTTATTTCCTCAAGAATAAATCTAAAGTGTTTGAAAAATACAAATATTTTAAGGCACTTCTGGAAAATTAGACATAAAATAAAATTAAGGTGTTGAGGATAGATAATGGTGGATAATTTTGTGGGAATAATTCAACGAATTCTATAAGAAGTGTGGACTAGCAAGCTAAAAAACTACTCCATAGGAAACCTAATAGAATGGAGTTGCATAAAGGATTAATATGATGTTAATGGAGAAAGCAAGGAGCATGCTCAATGGTTCTCCTTTAGTACCAAATTTCTAGGTAGAGAAAGTGGACATTGCATATTACTTGGTAAATAGATCACCCTCATCAATGTTGGATGATAAGACTCCACATGAGGTATGAACTGGTAAGAAACCCTCTCTTCAATATATCAAATTATTTGGTTGTGATGCTTATGTATACATTTCAAGGGATAATAGGGGTAATCTAGATAAGAAAAATGAAAAGTGTATCTTTATTGGATATAAATATGCTCTAAAAGTTTATAAGTTTTGGAACCCATAAAATAAGAAAGTTGTGTATAGTCAAGATGTAGTATTTATAGAAATCATATATGTTGTCAAACAAGAAGTCCTACCAAGGGAAAAAGAACTAAAAAAAATAGAGTTTGAATTGAAGGATGATGAATTAGACTCTAAAGAAGAACACTAATAAGAATTTGTAGAAGAACCACAAACTCCAATATTGAGGAGATCAATTCACGAAAGAAGGAAACTATAAAAGTATACTCCACCTGATTTCTATTCAAATTTTGATTTTTTTATTAGTGCTGATGATCCTCGAATTGATAGGGAGGATGTGGATTCATAGGATGAAAAACTCTTGAAAAAGACCATGGTTGAAGAAATGACAACCTTAGACAAAAATAAGGCTTGGGATCCACTGGAGTTTCCAACTAGAATGGGTGTTTAATAAGAAGTTGAATGCAAAAGCAAAAGTGGAGAAATATAAAGCTCAATTACTAGAAAAAGGTTATTCCCAAGTAGAGGGAATTGACTTTGGTGAGACTTTTTTCTCCTATTTGTAAGTTAACTTCTATTATATTTTTTTTATCTGTTGTTGTTACTTTTGATTTTGAAGTAGAGCAGATGGATGTGAAGACAAAATTCCTACATGGGGATTTGGAAGAGGAAATCTACATGAAGCAACTAGAAGGCTTTCATAGTGAATGGGAAGAAAGAGCTAGTATGTAGACTAAAAAAGTCCCTATATGGGTTAAAGCAATCACCACAGATGTGGTATCAAAAATTTGATACTTATATATTGGGACTTGACTTCATAAGGGGCAAAGTGGATCATTGTGTGTCTTTCAATTAGTTGGTGATCATTTATTTATTTTGCCTTATATATGGATGATATTTTGTTGATTGGAAATAATAGGGAAATCATTCGGTAAGTGAAAACTCAACTTTCCTCTAAATTTGACATAAAGAATTTTGGTGCCGAAAATTTCATCATGGACATGGAAATAAATAAAGGTTGAGCAAATAGGAAACTCTCGTTAAATAAGAGGAAATATGTCGAGAAAATTCTACAAAGGTTTAATATGTAGGAATGTAAACTAATAAAAGTCCACATTCCTGTAGGTGTAAAGTTATCAGTAGAATAATGTTCAAAGACACATGAAGAGGATGAGGACATGTCACATGCTCCATATGCCAATGTGGTTGGAAGCTTGTTGTATATAATGATTTGTACTAGACCAGACATTGCACGTGCATTGGGAGTATTGAGTAGGTATGATGTCAAAACTAGTGAAGGAACATTGAATGATAGTACATATGGTTTTTAGGCATTTGCGTGGCACTACTAGTTATAAATTGTGTTACCAACAAAGACCAGGATTGAGTGCAATCCTCCTAGAGAAGAATCCAACATATCATTCTAAGATAAAGCATATTGATGTTTAGTATCACTTTGTGAGAGTGATTCAAGAAAAGATGTTATTCATGAAGGTGGACATTTTGAAGAATTTTGTTGATTCATTAACAAAATATATGATCACTAAGAAGCTCTCTTGGTGTGAGGAAATAATGGGCATTATTGCCCTAGATTATTGATCATGTATTCCTATGACCCCCTGCGTGAAAAGAAACAATAGGTGGAAGAGTGTTAAATATGTGTTATAGTCTTTGCACAAATATACCCACGTGCTATATGTTGTGTTAGATGCAGTAGGGGGTGAAGCCGCCCTCCATAGGGGTTCAAAGGTAGCACCTCTAGAAAAAAAGAAAATAAATAATAATAATAAATCGAGTGATGTTTTGCACCTATTTTTGGCATACAATTTTGATTTTTAGTAGTTTTTGTGGCACATGGTGATTTGGCCCATGGTTTTGTAGTTTTGGTTAAGGAAATATGACCAGATTCTAATCTAGATTTTTAGATTGGCAATTTATGGACATCGCAGGATATATTGTATTATAATACTATACAATGAATATACTCAATAATCTTTCTAATTTTGTCATTTTAAAATTTCAAACTAAAATATCTATATTAATAAATGTGTTTACCATTACATCTTTTCTATTTTATTAAAATTCCATTTACAATCATTAACTATACAAAATTAAAACCTATAGACAAATAAAATACAAAATTAAAACCTACCCAGTAAAATAAAATACTTATTAAAATATACATAAACTAATTATATATAATTTTATTAAAAATCTATAATAAATACTCCTAAACCTTATTACATTCACAAACCAACTCTCAAGAACTCTATGTTATATACATTAATAAAAAATAAAAAATAAAAAAACTCAATTACATGAAAATTTCAAATATTTAACTTATAAAATCACTGTTATGGAATTTTTAAATAATTTCACTTATTAAATAACCTAACCATTTATTTAATTAATTCTAATTACAAATAATTTAATAACACACTTTTTAATTACATTACTCGTGTCTTTTACAACTACTTATACTCTATGTTCGACAAATAATGGTGAGGAAAAAATAATGGTGAGGAAAAAATAATGTATGATGGTGAAGTGGCATCTTTTGGGGAGTATTTCCTATATCTAAGGACTTTATTTCCACATCAAAAGGTGGCTAGGTATATTCCTGTGTCTATTTACTCTATTGAAGCAAGTCAAAGTCAATTTGTGTCACAATAAGTACGTATCATTTCTGAATGAGACAAATTTAAGTGGCTAGATATATACAAGTTATTATCATAGTGAAGTGGCAATTCTTCATTCCTACATTAAAACTAAGGTGGCTAGGTATATTCCATATCATATACGCTTGTCTATTTATTCTATTAAAGAAGAAAATCAAAGATCATTCGTGTCACGATAAGTATCTATCATTTCTGAATGGGACTTTAACCTTGTTGGAAATAATACTGAGAGGGGGGTGAATCAGTATCATCAAGCAATTTACCAAATCTTCCTTATTTGATCTTTTGAATTATTCTTGCATATCAGTACCATAAAATAATGAGCATGAATAAAGAAAATAGACAGTCACACCAAAGAACACAAGATGTAAGGTGGAAACCCAATGCGGGAGAAAACCACCTGCTGCAATATGTCTCTATCTTCTTTCAAGAAATTCTTTTTACAATGATTTTGTACTGGTGCAGTCCTTTACCAGCACGCAGGCTGCAACCTGCAGAGAGCTACAACTCTCTCTCGTTTTCCAGTCTCTCCTGGAAGGGAGCTACAACCCCCTACTTCTTTTCATGAAGAATCAAATGATCAACAAGTATACAACAGATACAGTCCACTACAGATATCAGATCAGTAATTACAGAAATAACCCAGAACACCTTATGAACAGAAAAATACAGTCAACAGATCATCTTAAGACAGGGACGCATATTTTCTTTCTGTGACCTGCGACTGGACGCAGTCTACCTTCCACTGTTCTGCGTGCCGACGCACTGTTCCTCTATGCTTTGCTGCGACCGGCGCACCCAGAAACACTATCGCGCCGCGTCTTTTGCTTCAGAGACGCACCCAATAACACAGTCGCGCCGCGTCCTTTGCCTCAGAGACGCACCTAAGCCTTTACTGTACTGCGTCCCGGCGCACTTTCCCTTCACTGAACCTGCGTCCCTTCAGATATAAAAGATATGAGGACTTCAGAACCAACCCAAACACTCAGATCCACAGATCTGATCATGCGCCATAGAGATCACAGTCCATTAGAAGATTCGCCTTCATAGATCTGGACTAGATCTCACCAAAAGATATTCAACCAAGATGATGCTTAATCCAAATGAACTCCTTTGCTTTATATAGGCAAGCTTCTCCCCAAAACATGGAACAAAACCACGAGCCGACACCATAGAAACACAAAACCGTCGGCTAGATACCACACAAGAAACCCCCACGTGCTTTTCTCTGCCTTGAAATGTGTGCACTGGGCGGACGCACCTCCTGAACGGCTGGCCTGCGTCCCTGGACGCGGGTTCTGTATGGTATACCTGCGGGGACGCACTTGCTGAACATATTTCCTGCATCCTTCTTGATTTATCACCTGAATGGGTTTGCCATCAAGGACAACACCTGAATCATAATGCCAACAATCTCCCCCTTTGGACTTGATGGCAACCACATAATCTTCAGCTTCATTCTCCCCCTTTGACATCAAGGGCAAAGGGTATGCTCCCCCTATGCTCATGCATCTCCAGATCTGTAACCAGAAATCCATCATGAAGGAGATAGAGACATATTGCAGCTATTTCCAAGATCTCCTTCTCCATAATGCCAACAATGCATTATGTGCTCCCCCTGAGCCTATACCACCAATAGGAAGATGATCAACAGTAAGATGATGCATCAACAACCCCCAGCTTTTGCCTGAGGTATTCAAAAGTGTCCCTGGGCAACGGTTTGGTGAAAATATCAGCAACTTGTTCCTTAGAAGGAACATACTCCAACTTGACCTTCTGTTCAAGTACTTGTTCCCGGAGAAAATGGTACTTGATTGGTATGTGCTTGGTTTTTGAATGCATAACCGGATTCTTTGAGATGCTGATTGCACTTGTGTTGTCACATAAGATAGGGATTGGAGGAGTACAAGTGATTTGATAATCCTGCAAATTCTGCATCATCCAAAGGAGTTGGGTGCAACAAGATGCAGCAGCAACATATTCTGCTTCAGCTGTAGACAAGGCAATTGAACTCTGTTTCTTGCTGAACCAAGAGACCAGTCTGGGACCCATAAAGAACGCACCACCACTTGTGCTTTTCCTGTCATCCACGCTTCCGGCCCAATCTGCATCTGTATAGGCATGAAGAGTAAGATCTGTATCTCTAGGATACCATAAGCCATAATTTTGAGTCCCTTGAAGATATTTGAAAATTCTCTTCACTGCTTGAAGATGAGTCTCCTTCGGATTTGCCTGAAATCTTCCAACTATTCCAACTGCATGCATGATGTCTGGTCGGGTACCTGTCAAATATAGTAAACTTCCAATCATAGATCTGTAGGTTGGTTGATGTACTGCTGCAGATTCATCATTTGCACTGAGACTACAACCTGTGACCATGGGTGTACATACTGGTTTTGCATCTTCCATGCCATATTTCTTCAAAATCTGCTTGAGATACTTGGTTTGAGATAAAAAGATTCCTCCTTCCTTCTGTTGGATTTGCAAACCAAGGAAATATGTCAGTTCTCCTAGCAAGGACATTTCAAATTCTTTCTGCATGACTGAGGCAAAGCTTTGACTCATAGCTTCTTCATTGCTGCCAAAAATAATGTCATCTACATACACAACAAGTATTAGCAATTTGTCATTTTCAACTTTTATATACAGATTGCTATCTGCTGAACCTTTTAAGAAACCTTGTTGATGAAGATATTTGTCCAACCGGTAGTACCAAGCCCTTGGAGCTTGTTTGAGACCATAGAGAGCCTTTTTCAATCGGCATACAAGATTTGGATCATTTCCAAGAATGAACCCATCTGGCTGTTCAATGTACACTTCTTCTTCCAAGTCTCCATTCAAAAAGGCTGATTTCACATCCATTTGAAATACTTTGAAGTTCTGAAAACTTGAGAGAGCAAGGAACATTCGGATGGCCTCAAGTCTTGCAACAGGAGCAAAAGTTTCTTCAAAGTCTATTCCTTCTTGCTGCGCATACCCTTTACAGACGAGTCTGGCTTTGTTTCTAATTACTTCTCCATTTTCATTCAATTTATTTTTGAAGACCCATTTTGTTCCAATAACATTCTTATCTTTTGGTCTAGGAACCAGCTCCCAAGTGTTGTTCTTTTTGATTTGCTCAAGTTCTTCATCCATTGCTTTCACCCAACATTCATCTTTGCATGCCTCTTTCACATTTTGTGGTTCGGTGGAGGAAAGTAATGCCAAATAGCTTGAAGCTTCTGCAACTGTTCTTCTAGTTTGTATACCTGCTTCTTTTTGTCCCATGATCTGAGATTCTGGATGGTTCTTCTGAACATATCTGGATGGAGTCTTTTCTTCTATTCTTGTCCGTTCTTCTGCTTCTTCGTGAGGTTCTTCTTGAGATTCTTCTTGAGGTTCTTCTTCTTCATCATTCTGTCTTTGAGGGTAGCTCTCATCTTCTTCGATGTCTTCACGATGTATTTGCCTAGGAATATATCCCTTTTCATCAACCACTACATCAATGCTGTCAACAATTCTGCCAAGTCTTTTATTGTAGCATTTGTATGCTTTGCTATGTGGAGAATAGCCAAGAAGAATGCCTTCATCTGCTCTAGGATCAAGTTTGCCAAGCTGCTCCTCAGTATTCTTGATATAGCATTTGCTCCCAAATATTTTGAAGTGCTTTACCGAAGGAGTTTTACCACTCCAGAGCTCATGAGGGGTTTGAGTGCTGTTCACCCGGACATTTGTCTTGTTGAGAATAATAACCGCAGTATGTGCAGCCTCACCCCAGAAGGTTGCGGGGGTTCCTGATTCATCAAGCATAGCACGAGCCATTTGTTGGATTGTTCTGTTCATTCTTTCAACAACTCCATTTTGCTGAGGCGTTCTAGCTGTAGAGAATTCTCTCCTTATCCCATGTTCATCACAGAAATCGAAAAATTCATTTGAAGTAAATTCCCCACCTCTGTCAGATCTGAGGCACTTAATTTTGTGACCTGATTCATTTTCAGCCAAGGCTTTGAAGGTTTTGAATTTTTCGAATGCTTCATCTTTGTGCTTCATAAGACCTAACCAAACAAACCTGGAGAAATCGTCAATAAATAATATCAAGTATTCCTCTCCTCTAGGTGTTCTTTTTCTGAATGGTCCACATACATCTGTATGTACTAGCTCAAGAGGCATGCTGGCTGATCCTTCTTTCTCTGGAAAGTTAGTTCTGGTTTGTTTTCCAAACTGACATGATCTGCATATGGTGTTGTCAGGAATTTTGATATCTGGAAGATCGCGAACTGCCTGATATTTGCAAGCTTTCCTTATTTGTGAGAAGCTTAGATGTCCCAACCTTCGATGCCATAACCAGTGCTCTTCATTCTTGCTTAGATAGCATTGTTGTTGTCCTTCATCAAATATGTATAGATTATTTGGAGTTCTCTTTCCTTTGAGAACTGTTTTACCTGTATCAAGATCACGAACAAGGCATCCATTTGATCTGAATATAACCTCGGTTCTTTGATCACACATCTGGCTGACACTTAGTAGATTATGCTTCAATCCATCAACAAACAAAACATTTCCAGCCTTAACATCTTCTTTTAAAGGAGCAATACCTTTTCCTTTTATAGTTGCAGGAGTATCATTTCCAAAAGAGACTTTCTTTCCCTTTTCTAAATTAGAATAAGACTCAAGTTTTTCTTTATCACCTGTCATATGCTTCGAACATCCACTGTCAATGTACCATAGATTTTCTTGTCCTTCTGCATAAAATGCTATCCCACATCTTTCTGTTTGAGGTTCCTTTATTCTCCATGTTTTGGCGCCTGAGGCTTGTTCCTTTTTCTGCTCTTGTACCTTTCTTTCCGGAAACCTGCTTCTGCATTCAAAGTCTTTATGTCCAAAATTATTGCAAATAGAACATTCAACTTCATTTTCAAGAGCTGAAAAGTTGTTATAGGTCCTTTTTGTAATCCCTGTCATACTTCTTTGTTTTTGAGCTTCCCTAGTCATGATTGTTTTATACGCAACACATTGAGCTGCTTTGTGACCAAAGTTATGGCAAGAAAAGCATTGTCCATTGAAGAAGCTTCTGCGATTATTGGATCTACCAGCCAACTGATTGTAATTTCTATTTTCATCTATTCTTGAACCAAATTGAGAAGATTTTACCTGTGGCTGGTTGTGGCTTTTGTTCACCCTTAAGCTGGATTGCCCCTGATAGTTTCTGCTTGACATTTGTCCCTGCTTTACCTGATGATCTTCCTTGTGCTCTTGCTCATTTCTTCTTGCTGCATCAAGATAACTTTTTGAAGTGGATGCTTGAGAAGTTTCTCCATTATAGCCCAAACCTGTCTTATTTAGTGGAGACCGCTGCACACTGATAATCTCATCCAAAGTTTCAGATCCTTTGACAAACTTGAGATTAATAGTTTTTGTTTTCTCAATTTCTTTTCTAAGACCAACAATTTCACCTTCTAATTTTTCAAGATGTTTTTCCTTTTCATCAATTTGGATTTGTAGAGTATCAATAATCATGTTCTTTTCTTCTATGCATCTCTTGAGTCTAGTAATTTCATCATAAAGGTTATCCACATCTACAGCATCCTCATAATCATCATCTTCAAATGCCATTAACAACCTATATTTATTACCTTGTTCATCTTCATCACTGTTTGATAAGCCATCACTATCTTCATGGGTGTAGTAGCTTTTCTTATTTGCGCTTTGTTTCTTGTTCCATCTAACTGGTTCCTTTCCTTTATCCTTATAAGAGCATTTTGCAGCATAATGACCTACTCTTCCACAAGCAAAGCATTTGAAAGGTAGCTTACCTCTGAACCTTCCAGAACCTCTTTGAAGATTTCTGACAAAATTTGATTCTTCTTCCTCTTCTTCTGGATCATGGCTTGCTTCATAGTAATCTTCTTTGCCTGATGCTTTAAAAGCAACCTCCCTTCTGTCTGATGGTCCTCCCTTTCTCATTTCATAAGCAGTTAGAATTCCATGTAGCTGAGACATAGTAAGAACACGGAGATTTTCTTTTTCTTCTATTGCAGATACTTTGGATTCAAACTTGGGGGATAATGATCTTAGAATCTTTTGAACTACTAGAGACTCCTTTACTTCTTCACCCAAATTTTTCATACAATTTACAATCTCATCTACCCGAAGAAAATAATTAGCCACACTTTCATCATTATACATCTTGAGAGTCTCATATTGAATTCTGAGAGTTTGAAGTTTGGCTTGTTTTACCTGTTCATCTCCTTCATAGCTTGTGATCATTTTGTCCCATATTTCTTTTGCTGATTTGAAGTGCATTACCTTCATGAATTCTGTTTGGGATATACTTCCTAATAGAGTACTGACTGCTTTTGCATTTGTTTCATACTTCTTTTTCTCAGCTGGATCTGTAGGAGTAGCTGAAGGAAAAGCATAGCCTGTTTCTACAATGTCCCAAACTTCAGTACCAAGAGATTGAAGATATGCAGTAACTCTTACCTTCCAATAATTGAAGTTTGTCCCATAAAAAACTGGTGGCCTGATTGATGCTTCTCTCTCGTAGTTGCTCATGATGAACGATCTACCTTCAAGCGATCAAGCTTTTCTGAAGGACCTGCTCTGATACCAATTGTTGGAAATAATACTGAGAGGGGGGGTGAATCAGTATTATCAAGCAATTTACCAAATCTTCCTTATTTGATCTTTTGAATTATTCTTGCATATCAGTACCATAAAATAATGAGCATGAATAAAGAAAATAGACAGTCACACCAAAGAACACAAGATGTAAGGTGGAAACCCAATGCGGGAGAAAACCACCGGCTGCAATATGTCTCTATCTTCTTTCAAGAAATTCTTTTTACAATGATTTTGTACTGGTGCAGTCCTTTACCAGCACGCAGGCTGCAACCTGCAGAGAGCTACAACTCTCTCTCGTTTTCCAGTCTCTCCTGGAAGGGAGCTACAACCCCCTACTTCTTTTCATGAAGAATCAAATGATCAACAAGTATACAACAGATACAGTCCACTACAGATATCAGATCAGTAATTACAGAAATAACCCAGAACACCTTATGAACAGAAAAATACAGTCAACAGATCATCTTAAGACAGGGACGCATATTTTCTTTCTGTGACCTGCGACTGGACGCAGTCTACCTTCCACTGTTCTGCGTGCCGACGCACTGTTCCTCTATGCTTTGCTGCGACCGGCGCACCCAGAAACACTATCGCGCCGCGTCTTTTGCTTCAGAGACGCACCCAATAACACAGTCGCGCCGCGTCCTTTGCCTCAGAGACGCACCTGAGCCTTTACTGTACTGCGTCCCGGCGCACTTTCCCTTCACTGAACCTGCGTCCCTTCAGATATAAAAGATATGAGGACTTCAGAACCAACCCAAACACTCAGATCCACAGATCTGATCATGCGCCATAGAGATCACAATCCATTAGAAGATTCGCCTTCATAGATCTGGACTAGATCTCACCAAAAGATATTCAACCAAGATGATGCTTAATCCAAATGAACTCCTTTGCTTTATATAGGCAAGCTTCTCCCCAAAACATGGAACAAAACCACGAGCCGACACCATAGAAACACAAAACCGTCGGCTAGATACCACACAAGAAACCCCCACGTGCTTTTCTCTGCCTTGAAATGTGTGCACTGGGCGGACGCACCTCCTGAATGGCTGGCCTGCGTCCCTGGACGCGGGTTCTGTATGGTATACCTGCGGGGACGCACTTGCTGAACATATTTCCTGCGTCCTTCTTGATTTATCACCTGAATGGGTTTGCCATCAAGGACAACACCTGAATCATAATGCCAACAAACCTTCCCTTCTCTATATGTGATAGTGAAGTCCAAGCACTTTATTTGTTCCCACATTAAAAGTAAAGTGGCTAGATATATATTCCATGGTGAAGTCCAAGAAATTTATTTGTTTCCACATTAAAAGTAAAGTGGCTAGATATAGATTCCATAGCATATTCCTTTGTTTTTTTATTCTATTAAAGCAAATCAATCATGTATATGTCAATGTAAGTAAAGTAGCTAGATATATTCTATATCATATTCATGTGTCTAGTTATTCTTCAATCATGTGTTATGTCATGGTAATCATGTATCATTTGTCAATAAAACCTTGAATTGAGCTCTTACCGAAGTACCTGCCTAGTTACTAGTTGTTGAAAAAATGTTCATTCTCATTCTAAATTAATTTGATTTCACATAAAGTCCCTGATGTATAGAAATTTATTTTCATAATTTATAATTTTTTTCTTAATTACATTGACTTATTTATAGATTTTAACTCTATATATAGTTCGACAATTAAGATTTTTATAGTGCATACTATTTGACATCTAACACTATAGTCGATTCCTAGTCATTATCTAACACTCATAACACTTCAATACTCTCTCGTAAATCTCTCTATAGTCATGTATCTGTCACAAGAAGGGAACATGACAATTTGCATGAACATTCTTGGAGGGATTGCATACAAACATGCTATGTGGCATTGTGCATGAACATTTATACTAGAATCTAAATCTATATAAGTTTACTTGCTAGTTATGTCCAATGCGAACACTCCACTAGCTCAACTTTGTGCTAGTGACATTGTTGCTCTTCAAATGCTCCACTAACTACTAACTATGTTGGTGTCAGTGTTGCTACTTTGTTGTTGTTGCAAAATTTTCTCCTTCTATCCCAATCCTACGAGAACATTTACTGGATCAACTATAGTGTTGTTCTTCCATTGTTGTTCCTATAAGATCATTTGCTCCTCTACTCTAGTTCTTTTGCATTCATTGGTTCCTTAGCTCCAAGAGAAGACCAAAGCCTATTGCATTCTCTAATTGAGGCCCTTTCAATAAGGGAAATTGATTTGATAGAAGCTTTCAAAAAAGGATATTGATGTGAGAGAAGGTATAATTGAAGGGAGCTTAACATTAAAAGTAGAGACTTCTTTCATTACGATTCTAGTTGGAGCTGATTTCATGGAGGAATATTGCCTACCAGAGGAAATGAATAGATTTTTGAAGGCTTCTAGTTCTGTTGACAAAAATGGGGAGCTAGAGGGGCTCCCCTTTAGAGAAGCCATGATCATGGAGGTTAAAATTTGCAATTGTGCGAGGGGAGGTTGCTAATGGGATGAGAAGACTATTTGGAATGATGGGCTAGCCCATGTGCCTCTATATATGTTTCACTAGATTGTAAATATCAACAAGAAAATTGACTTAGAAAAGAGGGAGCATGTCATTACAATCTTATTTAAATGGTTGGGAACGGTTACATTAGGGTGAAAGCCAACTTGAAAAGAGAGATCCTATCATTACAATCTTATTCAAATCATTGGGAATGGTTACATTAGGGTGAAAAACAATTTAAAAAAGAGAGAGCCTATCAGTACAATCTTAATCAAATGGATGCGAACCATTACATTAATTTTGACCCTTTTAATCTAAATGAAATGTTTGCTTACCAGAACCTTACTTGGGTAGTTTTCCTTGCAGTCTAGAAGGCTTAGGCTTGCTTGAACACTAAGTCAAAGACACTCATTGACCTTTGTCTCCAATTTTCTACAATATTACAAAGCTCGATAAGTCACTTACGTGTTACTTTGACCTACCTCTATGAACAAGAAAATTGACTTAAAAAAGAGATAGCATGTCATTACAATCTTATTTAAATGGTTGGGAACGGTTACATTAGGGTAAAAACCAACTTTAAAAGAGAGATCCTATCATTACAATCTTATTCAAATCGTTGGGAATGGTTACATTAGGGTGAAAAACAATTTAAAAAAGAGAGAGCCTATCATTACAATCTTAATCAAATGGATGCGAACCATTACATTAATTTTGACCCTTTTAATCTAAATGAAATGTTTGTTTACCAGAACCTTACTTGGGTAGTTTTCCTTGCTGTCTAGAAGGCTTAGGCTTGCTTGAACACTAATTCAAAGACACTCATTGACCTTTGTCTCCAATTTTCTATAATATTACAAAGCTCGATAAGTCACTTACGTGTTACTTTGACCTAACTCTATGAGTCCAATTAATCCAATTATTAAGGGGAGGAATTTCCATTTAATAATTAATAGTCACATACGCCACTAGATCCGCAGTTATCCCTCCCTAACCAACTCCCCAAGCAAGTAATTTCACAAGCACAAAGGGTGTTATTCATTCATGTATGTCTACGAAGAGAGTTAGACCTTGGAAACACTGCAACAGGCTATTGTGAAAGTAATGGGGGGAAGGTTATTCATTCTAATTTTGAATATGTAGGGCTTCTGAAGCCATGGGATGAGGAAGTGTGTGCCTTCCCCTACAATGGTGTCTAGGATAGCTCTAAATCTATCGAAAACTGCCACTTCGCACCCTCCATCCACGATATATATTCACTTATCTAGGAGGCTAACTCTTGTTCCAACAATAACGACTAATGCTACTAATTGAAAATAAAAGACTAGCTTCCTCACTTACATAAACAAAAAGGCCTTGAAAACTCTTTGATCTCAAGGTGGAAACTTCTTTTAATCCTTCTCCATCAAGCCTAGCATACATGGGAGCATAAAAACTATCCCTATGGTGGCTATGGGGGAACTCAAGTCCTTCTTTGAACCTCCTTTTAAACATCTCATATAGGTGGGGTCGACGAAATTTATTAATCAATAAAGAAGTAATGGTTGGTACTACTAGCGAAGGAGATACTATGGATGAAATTATTACACTTCAAACTATTATAGATGAAAGCTACTCAAAGAAGGAACATAATGGCCAATTCAATTGCAAGTTTTGGGACAATTGTCGAGGGTGGACCAAAAATGATGTGGAGTTGCACTAAAGAAGAGGCTAAGAAATACGAATAAATTGCAATGAAACCACGCACATGTTTTCTACGTACTCACCATGCAAAACATGGTATGAAACATGGAGATGTAGATGCTTCCATTGTAAAATTGTAAACTTTTATTCTTAAAATTAGGTTTCAATGAATCTGATATCATCAACTAGGTGAAATATTTATCAATTTAACACATAACTATTTAAATTAGCAATTTAAATATTAAAGAAAATAACACCTTTTAATTACAATATATCTAAACTAATAAAGGTATTAAACAAGATTAAGTTTATCTAGCCATTATAGATAAGCCATATGTTCATCGAGTACCTAGCATGTTATATAGTTATTGCGCTAACCCCTTGTTTACAATATTTGCTATGAAAATTTCTTAATTGAATAACATTATAATCATGAAGTTTTGATGTTGCTTAAAGTATGTAGTAGGTTGTGTGTTATCAACCCTTATGATTTTGTGATGGTCATCAACATATTCCTAAGGGCTTATTATCCAAAATATAACCTCAACACAACGAAAAATTATAGGGTTTTATTTAGGGAGTGGTTAGTTACATCTTGGGAGCTAACATTAGTTAAGCACAAGGGAACAAATAATGAAGGTGAATGTCACTATGTTGGGAAGAATCACATTCATGTCGATTTTGTATGTCCTCGAGTTTTATAGACATCTCGACTCACTCATTTATGGATTTCCCATAAAGCCAACCCTCCTATATTAATTCTACTTCCCAAGTCACCCACATGTTTATAACATGTCCTTGTTTTCAAGCTAAAATAATTCAAGAGAGACAAGAAACGTAAAGTGAAATAGCATAAGAAATTGTAAGAATAAAGTCAAAAACTAAAAAGCTAATTATAATGCATTACGTATCAGTCGCTTTGTAGTTTATCTAACTTGTTTAGAAATATATAATAATAATGATGATAATTTATTTTTAAGGTCATAGTTAAGTTAGACATTGAATTGGTGTATAAGATTTTTTGTTTAGGGGACAAGGAACCCATTTCCATGTAGTGATTTGACTACTAAAATCTATAAAAACTTACAAACTCTTTTTAAAACCATTAATACCACTCAAACTATACACACTTTAATATGCACAATATTACCAAATCTTTTCCAATCAAACAAGAATCAAACAAGCCAAATATACTATAAATATAAATTAGTTCTTATAGATACTTTACAAAAAAATCATTTATAAATACTTTACAAACAATCATTTATATTTGCAAGTGGGTTATATATTTACCTACATTTAATTTATTATATTTAATTAAAAAAACTATATATATATTTTATGTATATTAATTTTTAATATTATTATAAAATAATTTTTTTTGGTTGTTTACCTTTTATAATTTTTTAATATTATTATTATAAAATATTTTTCATTCTAAATTATATAAATTAAAACTAATAATTTATATATTTACTTATCATATTTAATTAATATTTTTCTATTAAATTATATATATATATATATATATATATATATATATATTAATAATATTTACTAATTATATTTAATCAATTTTTTATATTAAATTATAAAAAATATTCAAATCATTTAAAATTTCTCTTTAACTAAATAAAACAAAAATTTAAAATAATGAAAAAAAGGTAATTTATTTTAAAGGAAATTAGTTTATTTCCACCAAGTTTTAGAATTATAAAATTTAACATGAAACATATTATATACAATTAATCAAATTTGAATATTATTTCACTACTAATTATTGAATATTTAATTTGATTATTATTTAGTTATTAATAATTTAATATTTTTTGTCCGCAGGGGTTTGGCTCGTGGTCAGTGGACGGTCTGCTAAGTCGTTCGTGTTGCTGTGTAGGTCACGGGTTCAAGTCTCGTCTTAACCCGGGGGCCGTTATTATGGGCTGGGTGGTTCCTCCTAGCAATTATAGTGGCAGGCAGTGGGATTTGACCTCGTGTAACGCGAGTACGATACCACCGCCATTGCCGATTCCGCTAAATATAAAAAAAAAACAAAACAATTTAGTATTTTTTAAATTGCATTTTTATTATCCCTGTTGTAGGTAGGTTATTTCACAATCGATTTGCGTTGATCCTTTAATTAATTGTTGGTTGACCAAAAATTAAAGAGATAATTTCTAAAGTGAACATTAGAAAACAAAAACAATTTTTTTTTAATTATATTTATTTGCATTCTGATTTGTTAAGGAGCCTTGGGTCTTATTTTGCAATGATGTTTTCACCGTCTTTTACAGTAATGCAATGTACCATTTTATGATTAACCATTGTTCATACGGACGACACAAGTGCATTTGCAAGGGTCGAATTAAATCCAATGTATGATGAGCTCATAGATGTGATAAATTTCAATCTTATGCATTAAAATGCACGAAAGTTGCATGTACAAAATGTCAAGGAAATTTAATATAACAATGCCTCTGCACAATTTCCTAAAGCAAGTCGGGGTCGGGGCTTTTTTTCGTTCACCAATTTCTTTCATTGCCCACTCTCGAATCCTGACTACCTAGCAGAAATTATGGAGCAAAGTGGGAACACAATAATGCAACAGAGCTACACAATTCCCAAAGTAGGTCGGGGTCAGTTTAATCCTTCCTATTTGTAGCGGTCTTGTAGCTAATTGTTGCGACTTTTGACTAATAGAAAACCCAAGTGCATTTTCAAGGGCATTGAACTAATGCACTCCCATGCATCAAAGTACAATTAATATTTCAAAAAAAAAAAAAAACACAAATGCCCTTTCTTCCATTCTGCGAAGACAAGTTGGCCCAAATGGGGCGATTGGGAGGTCATGTCCAACTTTGACATCATAGGTTGGGCCCCTCCTCATTTTGCATTTAAAAATACTTAATTATGTTATTGGCACAATAACTAATACATTTTCCCCATGTCACAATGGTTCAATTTCCTAGGTGTGATTGTAGTATTTAGGTCGAGTACTAGTCTGAGTCAGTGCTATCCTTCAGGATGACGACTTCAGTTGTTTCTGGGTGAGACCCCCAACCTCCAATATAGTTGGGTTCAATGCTCTTTGTTGGTGGATCACCTTAGTTGACCTAGGCGCATTTTGACCATGACTAAATATAAAATATAGGTGTATATGCAATTTATATTTCTATTCATTTATATACTTTTCCACATATGTATTACATATGCTAATCTCATATATATCTATATCTATATATATATATATATATATATATATATATATATATATATATATATATATATATATATATATATATGATTGTTAATTATTTGTTATATTTGTATTCATTTTTATAAATAAATAAATTATCTTACTTGCACAACAAATAATATAATTTTTCTTAGGTGTTAATGACAGTATTAAGATCAAGGAAGAGCTGGAGTCGATGATTTCGGGGGCCACTTCCGTTGTTTCTAAGTCCGATCCCGACCTCCGACCTAGTCAGGGTCAGTGCTCCTCCTTGGTGCATCGACTTGCTTAACAGTGACGCATTCCCTGTTGCAACTATGTATATATATATATATATATATATAGATATATATTTGTATTCTTGACCTGGCAGTAGCACATTGACACAGGTGGAAGTAACCATTTGAAAGCCCTAACGAAGTGGGGCATATCCATGAGAAGACCCAGCTGTAGCTGAGTACTACACGTGGTAGTATAGCATTGTGACAATACTATCCATTTTCCAAGTGGCATCGCCTTCATGGCCCTGGTGGCAGTAGTCAGTTCAAAGCCTAGTTGAGGTCCGCTCTATCTATTAGCACAGACAACCTTGTTACTTTTGGTCCTGACCCTTGGCCTCCAACCTAGACGGGGTTCGTTTTCATCATTGGTACATCATAGTCGACATTGGTCCCATTCCTTGGTACATTAACATGATTGACGACAGGCCATTCCTAACTCCGAATATGTCTCGATGCTTGATGCTTTTCTCATTTTTTTCATCTCAGGAAATATGCATGCTTCTAGCTTAGTGCTTCTCCCACTGCATAGTGATAAGGTTATCCGTGGTTGTCCAATCCAGAGTTATCACAGCTAGGTCGAGATGCGACTTTGTGCAGGGTCTAAATGAGCACTTCACTGGATTTTAGATCTGATGGATTTTACCATGGTTGTTATAACATAGATTTTCCTATGGTTTAGTTGCAGTGGTTGTGCAATCAATTTGAACTTTGCAGGCATGCTTCTAAATCCATAAATTCTCACTACAACTTCTACTATTGCTATCCCTATAGAGTTTTCAACAAGGCAACTATTTCCTAGCCCACCGAGTTCTCAGAGAACAAGAAAGGCCACACGAAGGTTGACATTCAACAACGGAATGGGGAATATGTTTTCAAGGTTCAATTACGACCATAAATACTATGGACAGTCATGCATTAGATGTGTTATCCATGTGTAAACGTTCCTACGTTTAGGATATGGAATTCCATGCATTTTTGCACAGGCAATCTCTAAGTCGCTAATAAGTTGGTGGATCTTGTAGAGCCTTCAATTCAAGTGATACAGTAGTGATTCAAGTCAATGTTGAGGTAGTATACAGGATGGTGCTACCAACCACATGAATTTCAACAAAAATGCAATGTAAATCACTTGGTTGGCTAGAAAGCCTTCATGTAAAGTTAAATGTTTGCTAATGTGTCATTGAATTCTATAACATAGCATTGTGACCTTCATGAACTGACAATATGGGTTGACATCCTGTTTCTAATGTAACCTATTTACAATAAATAAAATATATTAATATGTTGTATTTAGGCACCATTTCCCTGGTTAACAGTCTAAATACAAACAAGAATAATTTTAGGCATATTAATTGAGTATGATCTGGATGACAATTGAAATTAAGATGGCATTGAGCAAGCTAGCAAGTAAATCAAATCAATACAATCCTCCTGGATGCTCATAGGCTAACAGGGCTTCTCACAAACCTTCTCCTTAGCCCTCCAAGCCTATTATTTCCATGCACTGTTTCTCCTGGGTGATCCTACTGTTACCAAGTGTAACACTGATCACTCACATTGATCTCACACCCTATAAAACTGCACAATCCTCAAGGAACCTTATTCCTTCTGCATGGATGAGTTTCCTTTATAGGAAAATTCCTCCAACTGATAGTACACTGTCCCTATCTTTAATCTCAACTGGGTCTTTCTCTGAATAGACATGCATGAGTTATTTATGAGAGAATCTTCAGTTATCTGGAGTACACTAGTTTGATGCATGCATGCATTAACTGACTGAACTCACAATTAGTTCCTCAAACTAATTGGAACTAATTTAACTGGACTTAACTCAGTTAACTGAGCTAACTAATTACAACTCAAATACAAATCATCATTATCTCCTTAATTAAGGGATAATCTCCTTAACTTAAGGGATAACTGTTCCATGACTTCACAAAGACTTCTAGCTTGAATTTCTCCAACTAATTAAATCAAGATGAATTAATTAATTATTTTCCAAGCAGCTGGTGAAACTAAATTCGAATTTTAATTCAAGGACAAATTAAAATTGGAATATACTGAATTCTATTTTTTAACATTTCTTGTTGCTACTTCAACACCATTTTGCACTATGGTATCTGGTCAATAAGCTAGTTTTTGGGTGTAGAATATGTAGGTGGTTATATTTGTTCCAGGAGTATGATTTTGAGGTTGTGGTAAATCCAAGAAGATTCAATGTAGGACTTGATCACTTGTCATGGATTTTGACTAGGCAAGATGCTGCAAACATGAACGAAAATTTACCATATGTGCAAATTTTTTCACTAGAGATGGTGGTTGACTACATCATAGACATTGTTTAGTTCCTAAGTATAAGAGTATTCCCAAAGGAATATACAATCTCACAAAAAAAATAGTTGGTGGAAAAAGCATAAGATTACCAACTAATAATAGGATTCTTGTATAAGATTTCTGCATATGGCATAATTAGGTGATGTGTATTAGTGGGACATGAAGGAGCTTCAAGAGGTCATTATGGAGGGAAGGCTACCACGTAAAATATCATGCACATAGGGCCATGGTGGCCCACTCTCTACAAGGATGTTAAGGAATTTTTTCAAAACTGCGATATGTGTCAGAGAGTTGGAAATCCCTCTAGGAGGGATGAGATTCCCCTATGTTCATAGGTCAAAGAAGGCATTCGAAAAATGGGCCATTAAATTCATTGGAAAAAACAATCCACCAACAAAGGGATCATGTGTAATGTACATAATAACTACAACAAATGATCTTACTAGGTGGGTAGAGGCAGATCCAGTTTACGGCTGTAGCATAGAGACAACCACACAGTTTATATTTGGAAATATAGTTACGATATTTGGATGCCCTAAAATATATTGATGAGAAACCAAGGTAATCATTTTATGAATATGATAATTATTGTGCTGATGGAATAATTTCAGATTTATCAATAGAATAACACTCCCTGTCATATGAAAGAAAATGGTACTGTGGAGGATTTCAACAAAATCTTGGAAAACACTCTAACAATAGTCTGCAATGCAAACTGAGATGATTGGGATTTACAAGTTCTAGAAGTCCAATGGGAATATATGATCCATGCGGATATTGGTGGCCACCTGCCTATTCCACTTGGACCCCCACCATTGTTTCTTTCAGTTTCCTTAATTATATTATAGTTTACTATTTTTGGCAGTTTTTTGGGTCCTGAACTTCCAGAGTCGTTTTTAGTAAACAACGTTTTTTTGGAAAATGGGAAAACCCATAACCTATGGCTAGGGTTTCGAGTCAAGAGTTTTAGTCCTCGGATATATATTTCTAACAACGTATTGTACACGTCAAATAGAGATAATATGCCAAAGTTATGGCCCCAGGAAGTTGATGTACCAATTTACTCCAACAGGGCCCACATACTTTTGGCGCTTCATCTCCTAGGGTTAGGTTTTTGGATGTTTATGGTTTTCCATTATTTCTCAATAATAAATTAGTCTTCAAGACTCATTATAACATAGTTCAGAAGGCATGTAGCCACCACATCTCTTCTTAGAGATAAGCTGAGCTAGTTTATTTCCATTCTTTATGTAAACAATTTTCATTACTTTGTTATTAATGAATTGACGTTCTATTTTCATTATATCCTTATGTTTTTGTTTATATCTGTATTTAATTTCTTTTTTTCATAAAATCAAGATCAATGATATCAGAGTAATCTGCTCTTTCTCTATTTTTGTGTGCATGTCCCCAATGAGGTCGTGGAATAAGGAGTTAGGACATGAACTGGTTGAATCTTTTCAATACCATCCACTCGACATCGATGGACTCCCATGGTAGAAGAGAAGAAAGATGAGGGAGCAGGAAATCCTATCATTTTTTTGCTCAAAGAAGCACTTGAGCGGCAAAGGAATGAGATGATGGATAAATTTTCCCAGATCCTTCTACGGACGCCAACCAACGATGCATCTTCATCCAGTAGGAACTTCAGAGGTGTTTCCCCCCTCAAGGTACAAGTGAACTTTGATATCTCTATATTCGATTGTCAAATAGATGAAAATGTTGTAAATAAATGGTTGAATTTGTTGGAAGGTTATTTTTTAGTCCATAGTTTCTTCGATAGGGAGAAGATTACTTTTGCACTACTTAAGGTTTCCCCCCCATGTCAAGGATTTGTGGGAAATTTACTATGAGAAAACGGCTAAGGAACCCTCTCTGTTTACAACCACCCCCTCTTGGAACTCTTTCTGAGACACTGTCAAGGAACAATATTAAACCATGGGGAGCTATGAGGATAAGTAAATATAGTGGACCATACTACGGTAACAAAGGTACCAAGATGTGTATGAGTTATGTTATCACCAAAATAGGACCCTGATAGGCTGCTGATCAGACTACCTCGGTGTAACTATTTCAAACGAATCTTTTAGCTGAGGGTTAGCCTCCTCAGCTTGAGAGGGCTCTCTCAAAGGTTAATTATATTGATTGATGATAATATAGATGGCTAAATCTATCTTGGTTTTATGTGTTTGTAGGTTGAAAAGATGAAGGCTTGCTACGATTGTGCTATGGAGTCAAAGTATGTTTCAGTACCACAGCAAGATCAGCTTAACATGAAAGTCAGGGCATAAATAGTTTTTATACATCAACAAAATAAAGATACAATGCAAGGAAACACAGTTTATAAATACATGAAGGAAGTTAGAGCATCAATGATGAGTTCTAAGTAACATGTATTCATACCACTACAAGCAAGTGAAAGAGGAAAGCCATGAGACAATAGAACATTAAAAACTCTCTTTGAATCCTGAGTAGTGAAGCCAAAACATTCTACCTAGCATGAAAGTCAAGGCATTATAGAGTTCAAGTGAAAAAATGAAAAAATAAAACAATGAAACACAATTAGTTTATCTATGAATGAAGTCAGAGCATCATTGATGAGTTCTGAGTATCATAAGTAAACACCACTGTAATGTAAGTATTGGAAGATGCCATCAAAACATGAACATACAAGAACTCTTCATGAATCTTGGGCTATGGAGTCAAAGTATGTTTTAGTACCACAACAAGATCAACTTAACATGAAAGTCAGGGCATAAAGAGTTTTTATACATCAACAAAACAAAGATACAATGCAAGGAAACACAGTTTATAAATACATGAAGGAAGTTAGAGCATCATTGATGAGTTATAAGTAACATGTATTCATACCACTGCAAGTAAGTGAAAGAGGAATGCCATGAGACAATAGGACATTAAAAAATCTCTTTGAATGCTGAGTAGTGAAGCCAAAACATTCGACCTAGCATGGAAGTCAAGGCATTATAGAGTTCAAGTGCAGAAATGCAAATATAAAACAGTGAAACACAATTAGTTTATCTATGAAGGAAGTCAGAGCATCATTGATGAGTTCTAAGTATCATAAGTAAACACCACTGCAATGTAAGTATTGGAAGATGCCATCAAAACATGAACATACAAGAACTCTTCATGAATCTTGAGTTGTCTAAGTAGAAACTCTACATTAGGTTAAAAATATACACAGTCTGCACATAGAGCAGCAACTGAGCCAAAAAGTCTTCTACCCTTTGCTAATTCAACCTCTTGCTTCATAAATTCCCTAATCCCTCATCAAGAGAATTCGAATTTGCCATGAGTGACACCTATTCTAACCATAAAACAAACCTTTAAATGCATTTGACAGCTAACTAACAGTCCTAGAGTCCTAATACAATTAGGAGTACAACTCCTTGTTATAACTAAACCACTTTAACTAAATATTGAATGCATTCTTTGATAGCTACAACCTCATGAGGTCGAATTTGATGAAGCCTCCCACGTCGTCACCTTACTGCTGATGATAAACCCTAGAAATTAGGGAACATGTTTCACTGTTTTTAGGTTTAGGATCCTTGAAAATTAGCATGTGGGACAGAGCCTTTATTTTCTTATCCATGACATATTTTATGAAACTGAAGGATTTTTTTGTAGTCCATGCTGTCTATAACAAAAACCTCTCTTGGTTTTTAAAAACATTTCTCCAGCTGTCCAGAATCTGTCCTTGAAAAACACGTGTAAAACATGAAAAATCTGTTCTCTGAAATTAGGGTTTCAAAGAAAGCTTAGTATCTCCCAACTGATAACACTTATGAAGAAAGTGAGATAGGTTATTGTAGCTGGAGAGTTGATGAAGAGAAATGTCCTTCAGAATTCCAAAATACCTTTTCCTGTGACCAGAAACTAATCTTGAAAAATACTGCTAAAACCAGAAGACAAAGCTTGGCTTTCAGCAGTTTCGTAGTGCAAGTTTAACCATAAATTTCTCCCACCTCATAACGAATTTGAAGAAACTGAAAGAGGTTTTTGTAGCTCAGTATGTTAAGAAGAAAATCCTCTTTCATTTTTCAAAATTGAGTTCTCAGCTACTCAGGAACCCTTCTGGAAGTTGACTAGTAAATGTAGAAAACAGAGTCTTTTACGCTGAAACATGGTTTTCAGTGGTTTCGTAGCGCACTACGAAACTCCTAGTTCAGTGATTTCGTAGCACAAAACAGGATTTTTACATTGTCTGCACTATGAAAATGTGGATTCGTAGCTAATTTCAAAATTTCTTCAAAATGATGTGAGATATGACTTCTAAACACATGGTGAGGCTTCTAGGACATGAAATGAGGCTGTCAAACTTTATTTGGCAAAGAGAATGACACTATTGAGATGAGATGGCTCAAAACCTATTATAAGACTATGACAAGAAACAAGGCAAACTTTCCAAAGTTTAGAAAGAAAAATTTTAGGGTGATAACAATGGCTCCACTAGGGATAGTGTGCCCTTGTGTTACACTAAGAACCTGTAGCTCTAGTGCTGTTATCCATCCTCTAGAATAAAACTCTGAACTTTTGCCCAATCTGCCCCTCAACCCTTTAATGATTTATGTAAGAAGAATTCAAATTGAACCTACTGAAACAGATGCTCAGTCAACCTACCCTGAGCTTATTTGCACATTCCTACCTACCCTATCAACTACAATCTCCACTTGTAGCTCAAGGAACATGAAACTTCCAATGAAGCCAGTCATCGATCTGATCTGACACTTTAATCTCTTGACTGCGCTTGAAGCAAAAATAAACCAGATACTGAAATAACCAAGGCAGCATGAGGTGTAGCTGTTCTTCAAGATGAAAATATAACCGGAAGCCTGAACAGTAAATCTTTTCCATCTAGTTAGCTATAGGGTCAAAAAAACATGGTGAGTTTGATGTTTCTTATGATATTCTGCAGCTTTGGACAACTCACCAATACTTTGATCATCTGCATAAGGCTTCAGCTATGTGCTGTCAAACTGCTTCTCAATTTGATTTTCAAAAATAATGTATTCTTCCTCAATCTCAAAAGAGAAAGGAAGTAACACCCTCTCTTTGTATTCTGCCATAGAAAGCTTTTGAAAAGTATGATCATGATCATGAAGACTACATGATTGAATTTGACCTTGTAAACCTTCAATGTCTTTCTCAATGTTCTTGGCAACTTCATCCAAAAATTTCATCTGATCTTCTGTCTTGCACTCAAATGATTTTAGATAAGAAGACAAGGACAAAGAAAAATTTTCATCTATTTCTTCATTAATATGATCATCATTCCATTGTTTGAAACCTTGAATTGAAGGAGAGTTTGCCACCAACTCTGTTCTATCTATCCATTCCTCCAAAAACATAAGCCAAAAGTCTGCAAATGACTTAATAGATTTGGCAGGAAAGCTTTCAATCCACTGTTTACATTTCCTTGAAGTGAATCATAGAACAACATAATGAAAACATCCTCATGTTTGACTCTAAGAAGCTCGGTAAAATCACAGAAATCTGATATATGCTTCAAAGTTAAACTCAAATCTTCTCCATTGAATTTTGGACCATTCCTTAGAAAATATGTATCCTTGGGAAAATGATTTGGGAAACCATGAATTCCTGAAAAATTTATGCATGTATAACTTGAAATAAGAATGGTAGCATCTGAGTTCTTCATAACTCCAGTGGAATCACCATGAATCTAAGAATTTCGAATTCTTCAACAATGGAGTCGCCAAGGTAGTTTTGAAGCCTCGAAAGATTTCTGAGCTCCCACTACCTTCAGAAGTTCAACTTCTTGATTTCAGGAATGATTAATATTTATACTCCCGGCAGACGCACCAAAATGTTATCACCAAAATAGGACCCTGATAGGCTGCTGATCAGACTACCTCGGTGTAACTATTTCAAACCAATCTTTTAATTGAGGCTTAGCCTCCTCAGCCTGAGAGGGCTCTCTCAAAGGTTAATGATATTGATTGATGATAATATAGATGGCTAACTCTATCTTGGTTTTATGTGTTTGTAGGTTGAAAAGATGAAGGCTTGCTACCATTGGGCTATAGAGTCAAAGTATGTTTCAGTACCACAACAAGATCAACTTAACATGAAAGTCAAGGCATAAAGAGTTTTTATACATCAACAAAACAAAGATACAATGCAAGGAAACACAGTTTATAAATACATGAAGGAAGTTAGAGCATCATTGATGAGTTCTAAGTAACATATATTCATACCACTGCAAGTAAGTGAAAGAGGAAAGCCATGAGACAATAGGACATTAAAAACTCTCTTTGAATCCTGAGTAGTGAAGCCAAAACATTCTACCTAGCATGGAAGTCAAGGCATTATAGAGTTCACGTGCAGAAATTCCAATATAAAACAGTGAAACACAGTTAGTTTATCTATGAAGGAAGTCAGAGCATCATTGATGAGTTCTGAGTATCATAAGTAGACGTCACTGCAATGTAAGTATTGGAATATGCCATCAAAACAAGAACATACAAGAACTCTTCATGAACCTTGAGTTGTCTAAGTAGAAACTCTACATTAGGTTAAAAATATACATAGTCTGCACATAGAGCAGCAGCTGAGCCAAAAAGTCTCCAACCCTTTGCTAATTCAACATCTTGCTTCATATATAGCATTTACAACATAGATTCCCTCATCCCTCATCAAGAGAATTCGAATTTTCCATGAGTGACACCTATTCTAACCATAAAAAAAACCTTTAAATGCATTTGACAACTAACTAACAGTCCTAGAGTCCTAATACAATTAGGAGTACAACTCCTTGTCATGACTAAACCACCTTAGCTAAACATTGAATGCATTCTTTGACAGCTGCAACCTCATGAGGTCGAATTTGATGAAGCCTCCCACGTTGTCACCTTACTGCTGATGATAAACCCTAGAAATTAGGGAACATGTTTCCCTGTTTTTAGGTTTAGGATCTTTGAAAATTAGCACGTGGGATAGAGCCTTTATTTTCTCATCCATGACATATTTTACAAAACTGAAGGAGGTTTTTGTAGTCCATGCTGTCTAGAACTAAAAGCTCTCCTAATTTTAAAAACACTTCTCCAGCTGTCTAGAATCTGTTCTTGAAAAACACGTGTAAAACAGGAAAAATCTGTTCTCTGAAATTAGGGTTTCAAACAAAGCTTAGTATCTCCTAACTGATAAAAATTATGAAGAAAATGAGATATGTTATTGTAGTTGGAGAGTTGATGAAGAGACACGTCCTTCATAATTCCAAAATACCTTTTCCTGTGACCAGAAACTAATCTTGAAAAAGACTGCTAAAACCAAAAGACAGAGATTGGCTTTCAGCAGTTTCGTAGGGCAATTTTAACCATAAATGTCTCCCACCTCATAACGAATTTGAAGAAACGGAAAGAGGTTTTTGTATTTCAGTATGTTATTAAGAAAAGCCTCTTTCAGTTTTCAAAATTGATTTCTCAGCTGCTCAGGAACCCTTTTAGAAGTTGACTAGTAAAAGCAGAAAATAGAGTCTTTTATGTTGAAATAGGCTTTTTCAGTGGTTTCGTAGCGCGCTACGAAAACTCCTAGTTCAGTGATTTCATAGCGAAAAATAGGCTTTTTACACTGTCTGCGCTATGAAAACGTGTATTCGTAGCTAATTTCAAAATTTCTTGAAAATGATGTGAGATATGACTTCTAAACACATGGTGAGGCTTCTAGGACATGAAATGAGGCTGTCAAACTTTATTTGGCAAAGAGAATGACACTATTGAGATGAGATGACTCAAAAGCTATTATAAGACTATGACAAGAAACAAGACAAACTTTCCAAAGTTTAGAATTTTTTTTTTTAAGGGTGATAACAAGTTCACAAATATTTTTCATACTCTATGCATAAATTTGGGTATCCAAGACTCTGAGTGACATCTTGTGCTCAAGTACTACGGATGTCTACACAAATAAATTTAGGAAGAAATGGAGTTCCTGGACATCTCCTCGCTTGGTGCAACATACCGATATGTTTTCAAGTTTGAACAGACATTTAAAAAAAATAAGTGCGACTTTGAATCAGTGAATTAGATGTAGGGAAATAGTGCCCCCAAACCAAAGTACAAAGGACATAGCCAAGGTGGAGTGACCCAGGACAATCCATTAAAGGCTGTAAGAAAATAATGGCACCACGAAGATGAAGAAGGACATGGGAAAGTGGTGTGAGTTCCACAAGAGCCCCACTCACAAAACCAATGAGTGTTGCGCCAAGCAGTCATTGGTGGCTGAGCTAAAAGCTTCAAAGTTCGATGCATGTTTTGATTCTGAGCTAGAACCCGACAAGGAGAATGACAAGGGGAAGTAGATTATTAACATAGAACCTAGTGCCACTGTTTCCATCACCAAGGTCCATAAGATTGATCATGAAGATCTAGAGGAGGGGGAGCGTCTCTTCCACTCACAAATGTGGATGAAGGGTTCTTCGCTACATTTCATTATTGACAGCGGGAGCCAAAATAACCTCATTAAATTAGAGGTCATGAAGTGGTTGGGCCTACCGACCACACCACGCCCACAACTATAGACCATCAAGTGGCTTCACCAAGGAAGAGATCTCCATGTCAGCCAATAGTGTCACCTTCCCTACAACATCAGGCCCTTCATGAATGAGTTACTATGTGATGTTGCTCCTCCTGAAGTTTGTGATGTGTTATTAGGCCATCCATACTTGTGGAAGTGTCATGCAATGTATTAGCCTAGGCCTCACACTTTTATTATTATTTTGGGAAATAAGTTATACATGATATTGGAGGTAGCCCTGCTTACCATAATCTCTTTGATCTCTGCTAAGAAATGCATTAAGATCATCTCCAAAACTAGGAAATTTGTTTTATTTTTTATTCCATCAAAGCAAGGGGATGTAGTGGCCACATCCATGGCCCCCTGGAAGGGTTCCTCCATATAGCATAAGCGGTTGTATAAGGTCGTGGAAGAATATAAGGACATATTCTCCTCACCCACAAGCGTACCTTTGCACTGCTAGGTTAAGCATTTGCTCGATCTGACTCCTGAGCACCTCTACCCAGTGGGTTAAAATACCACTGCTCCATTTTGTAAAATTAAGAGATCAAGTGGTAGATCCAAGAGTTGTTGCAAAAAGGAAACATTCGACTAAGTTCCTCATCCTTTGGGAGCCTGATTATACTTGTACAGAAGAAGGACAGAACCTGGAGACTTTTCATTGATTATCAGGCACTAAAAAAAACCTGTGTCAAGAGTCAGTATCTAATCCCATGAATTGATGGCCTTCTTGAGAAAAAAACTCAACAAGTTATTTTTCAATGCAAAATAGCAAACATTCCAGGGAAAGAACGTTTCTTTCATCAGGGATTGAATGGATATTGAGATTTCTATTAGAGGCGGGAGCAAAGACTCCAACCAAATTTGATTCAGGTGGATATTGGTGGCCACCTGCCAAGTCCACTTGGATCCCCACCATTGTTTCTTTCAGCTTTTCAGTTTCCTTAATTGTAGCACACTTTACTATTTTTAGCAGTTTTTTGGGTCCTAAACTTCCGGAGCCATTTTGAGGCCCTAAACGACGTTTTTTGGAAATCTGGGAGCAGCATTGGTCCATGGACTGATGCTCCTCTTCCCAAAGTTGTAGTTCTCGGATAGATCTTTCTAACGAGATATTGTACAAGTCAAACAGAGATCGTATGCCAAAGTTACGACCTCAGGAAGTTGATGTATCAATTTACTCAAACGGGGCCCACAATTTGGTGTTTCATCTTCTAGGGTTAGGTTTTTGGATGTTTATGGTTTTCCATTGTTTCTCAACAATAAATAGGCCTTCGAGCCTCATTGTAACACAGTTCAGAGGCATGTAGCCACCACATCTCTTCTCAGAGATAAACTACCATTGCCCTAGCTGTTTATTTCCATTTTCTGTTTGTAAGCATATCTCAGTATTTTACATTAATGAAATGAAGTATTATTACCGCTGCATCTTTGTGTTCATGGTTATCCTTGTAACTTGTTGCGTTATTGTTTAAATCCGGATTAGTGGTATCAGAGCAGTAGGCTTTTTATCTATTTTTCTTTGCATGTCCCTAATGAGGTTGGGATATAAGGAGTTACGGCTTGAACTGGTCGAACCTTTGCAAGACCAACCTCGCAAAACCCGACGACCTCCCATGGCGGATGAAAAGAAAGATGAGGGAGCAGGAGATCCTATCAAAATCTTGCTCGAAGAAGCCCTCGAGCGACAAAGGAATGCGATGATGGACAACTTTGCCCAGATCCTTCAGCGGCTACCCAGGGGCGACGCATTGGCTTCCCACAGCTACTCTGGAAACGCCACACCATTTAAGGTACAAGTTAATTTTGAAATCCCCATATTCGAGGGTCAGATAGACGCAAATGCCATCGATAAATGGTTAAATTTGCTAGAGGGTTATTTTTCTGTTCATGATTTTTCCAGTCGGGAAAAGATTATTTTTGCTCTTCTCAAAGTAGCCCCCCACG
The DNA here is from genome assembly GCA_031772625.1 of Pinus tabuliformis. Classification (NCBI taxonomy): domain Eukaryota; kingdom Viridiplantae; phylum Streptophyta; class Pinopsida; order Pinales; family Pinaceae; genus Pinus; species Pinus tabuliformis. The sequence continues at coordinate 752,762,385 of CM062807.1, read as the reverse complement.
TCAAGGACTGTGGGAAACCTACTGTGAGCAAAAGGATGAAAGTAACGACTCACTATTTTTAGCCGCACCCACCTAGAATTCATTCCAGGATGCCATCAAGGAGCAATACTACCCTGTCGGAAGCTATGAGGATCAATACATAAAGTGGACCATGCTGCGGCAGGGAAGGGACGAAGATGTGCCAGAGTTTACCAATATTTTCCATACCCTTCGCACAAAGTTTGGTATTAAGGATTCGAAGCAGCATTTTATACTCAAATACCGCGGCTGCCTGCACAAGTACATCCAGGAAGAAATAGAATTCCTGAACATCTCGTTGCTCAGCACGGCACACCGATATGTCGTCAAGGTCGAGAAAAAGTTTAAACAGAAGAAGCGAGACTTTGGATCTACGAATTCAAAGCAAGGGAAAGGTACCCTCAAACCACAGAATAAAGGACAAAGCCAAGGTGGGGTGGCCCAAGACAACCCGCCAAAGCTACAAGTAAAGAACAATGTTGCGAAGCCGAAAAAGGACACAGGAAAATGGTGTGAGTTCCATAAGAGCTCCACTCACAACACAAGCGAGTGTCGGGCCAAGCAGTCACTGGTGGCTGACTTAAAGGTTTCAGAATCAGATGCATGTTTCGACTCTGAGTCAGAACCCAACAAGGGGAATGACAAAGGGAAGCAGATTATCGATGCGGAGCCCAATGCCACTGTTGCCACCGCGAAGATCCAGAAGGAGGAACCCGAAGATCCAGAGGAGGAGGAGAGTCTCTTCCACTCCCAGATGTGGGTAAAGGGATCCCCACTACAGTTCATTGTCAACAGCGGGAGCCAAAAGAACCTCATTTCGGTAGAGGTCGTGAAGCGGCAAGATTTACTGACCACAACACATCCACAACCGTACACCATTGGGTGGCTTCACCAAGGACGGGATCTTCATGTGAGCCAACAGTGTCGCCTTCCATACAACATCAAGCCCTTCATGGATGAGGTATTGTGTGACATTTCTCCCCTTGAAGTTTGTGATGTATTATTAGGACAACCATACTTGTGGAAGTGACATGCTGTGTATGAATCAAGGCCCCGTGTTGTTACTATTACTTTGGGAAATAAGTTGTACAGGATACCAGAGGTAGCACCGCCTACTGCCATCTCTTTGGTTATTGCAAAACAATGCAGTAAGCTCATTTCCAAAACCGGGAAATTTGTTTTCTTGATGATATGCCCTCAAGGAAAGAAGAAGACAGTGGCCACGACCTCCAGATAGGGCCCCTTCGCATGACAACTACAGATGGACAAGGTCGTGGAGGAGTATGAGGACATCTTCACCTCCCCTGCAGGGGTTCCTCTACACTGTCAAGTCAAGCACTCCATCGATCTGATCCCAGGTGCGCCGCTGCCTAATGGACCAATCTATCAGTACTCCGTTCTGGAGAACGATGAAATCAAGAGGCAGATTCAGGAGCTGCTACAGAAAGGTCACATCCATCCGAGTTCATCGCCCTGTGGGAGCCCGATCGTGTTGGTACAAAAGAAGGATGGGACTTGGAGACTCTGTATTGACTATCGAGCGCTGAAAAATATCACTGTCCATAATAGGTACCAGATCCCACAGATCGATGACCTCTTGGACCAACTGAAGGGGGCAAAATATTTCAGCAAGATCGATTTGAAGTCAGGATATCACCAGGTACCAATCAAACCCTCCAATGTGTGGAAGACTACCTTCAAAGCCAAGGAGGGCCTTTTTGAATGGTTGGTTATGCCTTTCGGATTGACGAATGCTCCTGCAACCTTCGTGAGGCTAATGGATGGCATCTTGCGGCCATTCACCAACTAAATTGTTGTGGTATACTTGGATGACATCTTGATCTTCAGCCAGAGTTGGGAAGAGCACCTCCAGCACATCCGACAGGTTCTCCAAACACTACAGCAACACAAGTTATGTGCCAATTTGGAGAAATTCACTTTTGGCATGACCCAGGTTCAGTATCTGGGATACATTATTGATGAATAGGGGGTGCATTTGGATCCAACCAAGATCCAAGTCATTCGGGATTCGCCCTTTCCAACCACTCTAACAGAGCTCCGCAGCTTTCTAGGTCTTGCCAACTTCTACTGCAGGTTCGTGTTGGAATTTTCTCATATCACTTGGCCCTTGAATCAAGTCACCAAGGGAGGAGCGAAAGAAAAATTATTTTGGTCTGAATCTCAACAGAAGGCATTCACAGAGTTGAAAGACCGCCTTTGCTTGACACCAGTGCTCGCATTGCCAAACTTGCAACAACCATTTGAGGTCGAGACAAATGCCTCTGACTATGCTATTGGGGCAATCCTTACTCAACATGGGCACCCAGTGGCATATCACAGTGAAACAATTTTAGACATAGTCCGGAAGTATCCCACTTATGACAAAGAGATGTATTCCATTGTGTATGTCTTCCGACAATGGAAACATTACATTTTAGGGAAGGAAACAGTCATCCACACAGAACACCGACCCCTCCAGTTTATACAGACCCAAGGGAATTTACAGAATGATCACCATCAGAAGTAGTCCACATGCCTACAACGGTTCCATTTGAATATCAAGTATAAGAAGGGCAACACCAATAATGTTGCAGATTGCCTCAGTTGAACACCTATCATGTCATTAACCACCGTGCTCAACTCTTGTGGGCACGAAACTTCTGATTGGCCACTTCTCTACAAAAGTGACCCAGACTTTGGCCACACATACCAGACACTCTTGGAGGGTTGACATGTTCCAGATTTTCACCTCTAGGATGCCTTATTATGCCACCTGGGTCACCTTTGTGTTCCTTCAATCAAGGTGCTAAGATGATTTGGGAAGCACACTACAGTCGGGCTACTGGGCATTTCGGGGTCGAGAAAATGGTGGCAGTACTATAGAAGTATTTCTACTGGCCGAATCTTCGACAAGATGTCGGGAAGTACATCAGATCATGCACTTCCTGCGCCATTGCCAAACCGATAATCAAGAAGCAAGGCCTTTATACGTTACTGCCTACCCCTAGTCGACCTTGGGAATCTTTCTCCATGGATTACATGTCAGGCCTTCCTTCCACTAAGCATGGAAATGACTGTGTTTTTGTGGTCGTCGACAGGTTCTCGAAGATGGCCATTATGGCGGACTACAAGAAGAATATCATAACAGAAGCCACTTCTAAACTCTTCTTTGAACGAGTGTGGGTGCACTTTGGGATCCCACTGTCTATCATCTCAGATCGGGATAGAAAGTTCCTCAGTACATTTTGGTCCAGTCTCTGGTCGATGCTGGACACCAAACTCACTAAGTCCACAGCCTTCCATCCTCAAACTGATGGCTAGACAGAGGTTGTCAACAGGATGATTATACAATTTTTGCGCATGTACAACCCAAAGCATCCACGCACATGGGATGAGAGCCTCCCCTATGTTCAACACAGCTACAATCGGGCTCTCCACAACTCAACTGGCCACAACCCTTTTTAGGTGGGCTTGGGATTCCAGCCACTATGTCCCATTGATGTGGCCATGCCATTTGCAGCTACTCACGCAAATTCAGCTCATGTCCAGTCCGAAACAGATAAGGAAAACAACTTCATTGAGCACATCCAACATATTCACCAGCAAGTCCATGACATTCTGGAGAAATCAAATTCCAAGTACAAGCAGCGACATGATCAACATCAAGTGCCACACAAGTTTCAGGTAGGCGACAAAGTTTGGTTGCATTTGCAAAAGGAACGCCTTACTGGAGCCTATCGGAAACTCAGACCACTCCGATATGGTCCTTACACCATTACTAAGGCTATGGGAGATAATGCATTTGAGCTCAACATTCCGCCATTCCTTGGTGTGCACCTTGTGTTCAATGTGGACTGCCTTCGGCCATACTTTCCACCATTACTAGACACATCCGACATTGCAGAACAGCTCACACCCACAGAGTTAAATCCAGATTGCATGGAACAAGTTGCAACTGATTGAATCATGGACACACAGATCAAGCACACTCGCCAGCAGAACATCCAACTGTATCGAGTTGTCAAAGCATGCCAACTCCTTCACCAGGGCAAGTGGCTCACCAGGGACCAAGTTCAGTAGAAGTTTCCTCATCTCATGGAGGAACTTAATGCAATGGGGACCATTGCTTCCTAAGGGGGGAGGAATGATCGAGGTGGATATTGGTGGCCACCAGGCAAGTCCACTTGGACCCCCACCATTATTTCTTTCAGCTTTTCAATTTCCCTAATTGTAGCACAATTTACTATTTTTAGTAGTTTTTTACGTCCTAAACTTCCAAAGCCGTTTTGAGGCCCTAAACAACGTTTTTTGGGAAAACTAGGAGCAACATGGGTCCATGGACTGATGTTGCTCTTCCTAATGTTGTAGTTCTCGGATAGATATTTCTAACGAGATATTGTATGTGTCAAACGGAGATCATATGTCAAAGTTACAACCCCGGGAAGTTGATGTACCAATTTACGCAAACGGGGCCCACAGTTTGGCGTTTCATCTTCTAGGGTTAGGTTTTTGGATGTTTAGGGTTTTCCATTGTTTCTCAACAATAAATAGGCCTTCGAGCCTCATTTTAACACAGTTCAGAGGCATGTAGCCACCACATCTCTTCTCAGAGATAAGCTACCATCGCCCTAGCTGTTTATTTCCATTTTATGTTTGTAAGCATACCTCAGTATTTTACATTAATGAAATGAAGTATTATTTCTGCTGCATCTTTGTGTTTATGGTTATCTCTGTAACTTGTTGTGTTCCTGTTTAAATCCGGATAAAAATTGACCTTATTTATTTGATTTTCCCAGGGGGGATGATGGTAGCAGGGTTTGGTGTGAGTATCCTTTTATCCTTCATCCTCTAGGGGGTCAAGTATTTAAACAAAATTGACTTGAAGTTTGGTTATCACAAGGTGCCAATAGAACCCATAGATGTATGGAAGAGCACCTTCAAATATAAGGAGAGCCTTTTCGAGTGGTTGGTCATGCATTTTTAGGTTGATAAATGTCCCTGCAACTTTTGTGAGGATGATGGATGACATCTTACAACCATCCACCAACTCGTTCCTCGTTGTATATCTAGATGAAGTCCTCATTTTCAGCAAGAGTTTGGAATAGCATCTATAACACAATCGAAAATTCCTTCAAACCCCGCGACAACACAAAGAATGAAAATTTGGAGAAATGCACATTTAGCATGGGCTAGGTTCAATATCTAGACTACATCATTGATGAGCAAGGTCTGCATGTGGATCCGGCTAAGATCTAATTCATTGGGGAATGGCTAGCCCCAACCACTCTAACAAAGCTTCACATCTTTTTGGGCCTTACCAATTTTTAATGGAGGTTCATGTTGGGATTCTCTCATGTCGCTTGGCCTCTTAGTCAGGTTACCAAGGGTGGAGTGAACACACAGTTTTTATGGTTTGAGTCCTAGCAGAAGGCGTTCGCTGAGCTGATGTACCAACTCTAATTTGCACCTGTACTCGCATTTCCATACCTGCAAAAACCATTTTAAATTGAGACCGATGCCTCAAAATATGCTATTGGTGTAGTTCTCACCCAATAGGGGCATCCAGTGGCCTATCACAACGAGACAATTTCCGATACAATTCAAAAATAACCCACCTAAGATAAAGAGATGTTTTTCTTCATGCAGGCAGGTCAACAATGGAAACATTACATTCTAGGGAAGGAGATGATAATCCACATAGATCAACAACCTCTTTAGTTTATCCAAACATAAGGGAATTTATAGAATGATTGACATCAAAAGTGGTCTACATATCTGCAACAATTCCACTTAAGCATTAAGTATAAGAAGGCAAGCATAAATCATGTTGCAAATTGCCTCAATCGGACCACAGTTGCAAAACTAAATACTGTTATCAACTCTTGTGGCCACGAAACCTCTAGATGGCCGCAATTGTACAAAAATGATCTAAAGTTCGCCACCACATACCAAATTCTAGTGGATGGCAAGCAATTTCCACCTCCAGGATGGATTATTATGATACCTGGGCCATCTTTGTGTTCTTTCAAGTGAGCATGTCAAGATGATTTGGGAGGCACACTATAGTTGAGTCGCACGACACTTTGGTGTGGAGAAAAATGTAGTCCTACTACATAAGTATTTTTATTGGCCAAAAATCAAACAAGACATTGGAAAATATATTAGATCCTGCATTGCTTGTGCCATCGCGAAGCCAGCCATCAAGAAGCAATGCCTATACACTCCTCTCCCTACTCCTAGCTAACACTGGGAATCCATCTCCATGGATTATATGTCGGGACTCCCTTCTACAAAGCATGGTAATGACTGTGTATTTTTTGTTATGGATACATTTTCAAAGATGACTATATTGACGGCTTACAAGAAGAGTATCACAATAGAGGACACTTCCAAAATCTTCTTTGAACTAGTATGGGTACATTTTGGAATCCCACAAACCATTATATTAGATTAGGATAGAAGGTTCCTGAGCACATTCTGGTTGAGCCTATGGACATTATTGAACACTAAGATCACCAAGTTGACTGCATTACATCCCGATATTGATGGCTAGACAAAGGTCACCAACAATATGATAGTGCACATACTATGCATGTATAATTCCAAGCATCCACGAACCTGGGATGAGAGCCTTCCTTATGTGCAACATAGTTATAATAGAGCTCTCCATAGCTCGATTGGCTGCAATCCTTTTCAAGTGAGTCTAGGTTTTCACCCATTGTGTCTGATAGATGTTGCCATGCCTCATGTGACTAAACAGATAAAATCCACACATGTACAGTCAGAGGATAATAAAGCAACCCAATTTATTGAATGCATCTAATGCATCTGCCAGCAGGCGCATGAAATATTGGATAATTCCAATGTTAAGTACAAGCAGCAGCATGATAAACATCAGGTGCCACACAAGTTTCAGGTGGGTCACAAAGTTTGGCTACATTTGTAGAAAGAACGCCTTACCAGAGCCCATCGGAAGCTCAGATCACTCTGATATGGGCGTTAGACCATCACCAAGGATGTGGGAGATAATGATTTTGAGCTCAACATTCCCCCATTCCTTGGCTTGCACACGATACTTTCCACCATTATTGGACACATCAGACATTGCAAAATAGCTACCAAAATCACAGCTAAACTCAGACTGCATGGAACATGCCACAAATGACCAGATCATGGACATGTAAATCAATAACACTTGCCAATAGAAGATCCAACTGTATCATGTTTTCAAAGCTGACCAACTCTTGCACCAGGGCAAGTGGCTCACTAGGAACCAAGTTCAACATAAGCTTTACCATCTGATGAAGACACTCAACATAATGGGAACCATTGCTTCCTAAGGGTGGAGGAAGGTACTGCACCAACAAGGATGTTGATAAAATATTGAACCAAGTTGGATCAAAAGGAAGAGAGTAAAATACAATTGTGTCTCTTAGATTCAATATTATCAAATGTTTCAAGAGAAGCTACAATGAAGGCATCATCAAATAGATTAGGCACTTTGTATCATAAATCCCTAGTGAATAAATTGTTCCTACCTAAAAGGATATATAACCTAAGAATGAAGGATTGAGATTCGATGATAGAGCATCTACATGCCTTCAATACTATGGTAATTCAACTTTTATTTGTTGATATTAAGATTTAAAATGAAGAAAAATGTATCAATTTGTTGTTTTCTTTACCAGACTCGTGGGATAGTTTGGTTGTTTCCAAAGGTAGCAATGCAACTACAATTTTCAATGATATAGTATCATCCTTGTCATTGAAGGAGATGAGACAGAAAAACATGGAAATTCAGAACACAAATGCCTTGTCTATAAGAGGATGTTCCCAGAATAGAAATAAAAATACGTCCTCAAGTGGGAGATATAAATCTAGAGGGAAATCAAAATCTCCAGGAAAATTTGTAAATGTATGTTGGTGATGTGGTAAGTAAGGGAATTACAAGAAAGATTGTAGATCCAAAATAATAGTGAAAAGGAAGGGATTCGATGATGGTCCTTTTGTAGAAGAAAAATCCTCTTCAAATGAAGGAGGGGATGTGTATTTGGCTTCTTCAAGTACATCTGTAAATCATGAGGCATGGTTTGTTTACTCAGGGGAATCCTTTCATATGAATCTTCATAGGTAGTGGTTTCAAGTGTATGAAAGATATGAATTTACAACTGGTATCATAGGACAAGGAAAATTCAAGTTGAATTTCATGGCTAGAAGGATTAGAATACTTCCAAGGATTGGCCCAAATTTTGGTTTTTGTAAGAAAGATGAGTGATGTAGATGTAAAAATGTTGAAAATGATACTTACCATATGGTTCAAGGAGCAATGATATTGCTGAGGGGAGTTTGAATTGGAACTCTATCTAATTTGTTGGGAAGTATTATTAGTGATAGGTGGAATAGTTTCGTTTCTTCTAAGAGTGGGGTTGAAGAAGGAAAAAATTCTATAGTCTCTAGAGAAAGGAATATGTTGTGGCATCAAAGACTGGGACATACAAGAGAGAAGGGACTTCGAGTATTATTTGGTAATGGTATGGTATAAGGAATGTATAATTTCTCTCTGGATTTTGATTTCAGTTAACATTGTTTATATGGGATGCAATATCGCGTAAGATTATCCTCGGGTGCTACAAGGGTAGAGGGAATATTACAGTTGGTACATACCAATGTGTTTGGACATGCGTTGGTTCCATCACTTGATAAATCTTACTATACAATCATTACATAATCTGCTTGGACATGTGTCAGTTCATTAACTAGGTAAATCTATGTACTATGTCTTAGTTATTGATGAATTTCCAAGGAATACATGGATTTATTTCCTCAAGAATAAATCTAAAGTGTTTGAAAAATACAAATATTTTAAGTCACTTCTGGAAAATTAGACATAAAATAAAATTAAGGTGTTGAGGATAGATAATGGTGGATAATTTTGTGGGAATAAATTCAGCGAATTCTATAAGAAGTGTGGACTAGCAAGCTAAAAAAATACTCCATAGGAAACCTAATAGAATGGAGTTGCTTAAAGGATTAATATGATGTTAATGGAGAAAGCAAGGAGCATGCTCAATGGTTCTCCTTTCGTACCAAATTTCTAGGTAGAGAAAGTGGACATTGCATATTACTTGGTAAATAGATCACCCTCATCAATGTTGGATGATAAGACTCCACATGAGGTATGAACTGGTAAGAAACCCTCTTTTCAACATATCAAATTATTTGGTTGTGATGCTTATGTATACATTTCAAGGGCTAATAGGGGTAATCTAGATAAGAAAAATGAAAAGTGTATCTTTAATGGATATAAATATGCTCTAAAAGTTTATAAGTTTTGGAAGTTACCCATAAAATAAGAAAGTTGTGTATAGTCAAGATGTAGTATTTATAGAAATCATATATGTTTTCAAACAAGAAGTCCTACCAAGGGAAAAAGAACTAGAAAAATAGAGTTTGAATTGAAGGATGATGAATTAGACTCTAAAGAAGAACACTAATCAGAATTTGTAGAAGAACCACAAACTCCAATATTGAGGAGATCAATTCATGAAAGAAGGAAACTATAAAAGTATACTCCACCTAATTTCTATTCAAACTTTTATTTTTTTATTAATGCTGATGATCCTAGAATTGATAGGGAGGATGTGGATTCATAGGATGAAAAACTCTTGAAAAAGACCATGGTTGAAGAAATGACAACCTTAGACAAAAATAAGGCTTGGGATCCATTGGAGTTTCCAACTAGAATGGGTGTTTAATAAGAAGTTGAATGCAAAAGCAAAAGTGGAGAAATATAAAGCTCAATTACTAGAAAAAGGTTATTCCCAAGTAGAGGGAATTGACTTTGGTGAGACTTTTTTCTGCTATTTGTAAGTTAACTTCTATTATATTTTTTTTATCTGTTGTTGTTACTTTTGATTTTGAAGTAGAGAAGATGGATGTGAAGACAAAATTCCTACATGGGGATCTGGAAGAGGAAATCTACATGAAGCAACTAGAAGGCTTTCACAGTGAATGGGAAGAAAGAGCTAGTATGTAGACTAAAAAAGTCCCTATATGGGTTAAAGCAATCACCACAGATGTGGTATCAAAAATTTGATACTTATATATTGGGACTTGACTTCATAAGGGGTAAAGTGGATCGTTGTGTGCCTTTCAATTAGTTGGTGATCATTTATTTATTTTGCCTTATATATGGATGATATGTTGTTGATTGGAAATAATAGGGAAATCATTCCGTAAGTGAAAACTCAACTTTCCTCTAAATTTGACATAAAGAATTTTGGTGCCGAAAATTTCATCATGGACATGGAAATAAATAAAGGTTGAGCAAATAGGAAACTCTCGTTAAATAAGAGGAAATATGTCGAGAAAATACTACAAAGGTTTAATATGTAGGAATGTAAACTAATAAAAGTCCACATTCCTGTAGGTGTAAAGTTATCAGTAGAATAATGTTCAAAGACACATGAAGAGGATGAGGACATGTCACATGCTCCATATGCCAGTGTGGTTGGAAGCTTGCTGTATATAATGATTTGTATTAGACCAAACATTGCACGTGCATTGGGAGTATTGAGTAGGTATGATGTCAAAACTAGGGAAGGAACATTGAATGATAGTACATATGGTTTTTAGGCATTTGCGTGGCACTACTAGTTATAAATTGTGCTACCAACAAAGACCAAGATTGAGTGCAATCCTCCTAGAGAAGAATCCAACATATCATTCTAATATAAATCATATTGATGTTTAGTATCACTTTGTGAGAGTGATTGAAGAAAAGATGTTATCCATGAAGGTGGACATTTTGAAGAATGTTGTTGATTCATTAACAAAATATATGATCACTAAGAAGCTCTCTTGGTGTAAGAAAATAATGGGCATTATTGCCCTAGATTATTGATCATGTATTCCTATGACCCCCTGCGTGAAAAGAAACAATAGGTGGAAGAGTGTTAAATATGTGTTATAGTCTTTGCACAAATATACCCACGTGCTATATGTTGTGTTAGATGCAGTAGGGGGCGAAGCCGCCCTCCGTAGGGGTTCAAAGGTAGCGCCTCTAGAAAAAAAGAAAATAAATAATAATAATAATAATAATAATAATAATAATAATAAATCGAGTGATGTTTTGCACCTATTTTTGGCATACAATTTTGATTTTTAGTAGTTTTTGTGGCACATGGTGGTTTGGCCCATGGTTTTGTAGTTTTGGTTAAAGAAATATGACCATATTCTAATCTAGATTTTTAGATTGATAATTTATGAACATCGCAAGATATATTGTATTATAATACTATACAGATGAATATACTCAATAATCTTGCTAATTTTCCCATTTTAAAATTTCAAGCTAAAATATCTATACTAATAAATGTTTTTACCTTTACATCTTTTCTATTTTATTAAAATTCCATTTACAATCATTAGCTATACAAAATTAAAACTTATAGACAAATAAAATACAAAATTAAAACCTACCCATGAGTAAAATAAAATACTTATTAAAATATACATAAACTAATTATATATAATTTTATTAAAAATCTATAATAAATACTCCTAAACCTTATTAGTCTCCTCTTAGCGATCGATTGTGCATTGACCACGTATTAATCTCTTGTTTGACCAAAAAATATCGTTGTGCATCACAACTTTAACCAAAGTTTACATATTAGAAAATAATATAAAATTTATTATGTAATTTTTGATTGGACAACAAAGTTGGGGTCTTATTGCGGGCTTTGCAGCTTTCAAGACATTATGTTCGGGGTAAAAATAAGATATCCAAAGTTTTCGGAGATGAAAAGTTTTTGTTATCCAAAGTTTCCTCATATTGCCGAGCTGAACATTTTATCAAAAGCACAACTTAGTTTGTCCTAAGTTTTTGGTACCTGTTCTCCGTGTAGTGTCGTGCATCCTGCAAGTGCCAGCTGTTTGCATATGCAGAGGCGTCCACAGTGGTCTACAGGTGGTCTACAAATGCCTTGTCCGGAGTCCGGAGTAAGTTCAAAGCAGAGAGTGTAAATTCAGAGCAGAGAGTGTCGAGAAGCTAATTCTCCGGAATAAGTTCAGAGCAGAGAGTGTGGAGCAGCTAGTTTGAGGAGCAGAGAGCGTCGAGCGGAGGTTCACCTTTACAACTTGTAAGTTCCATGACTTAATATTACTTTCTAGCCAGTAGTTGTTTTTGTTCATGCCATTTCTTCGTCCAGTCGAAGTTCAGCCCCTCGTCTTCCATAGCTAGTTCCTTAAGTTGAATATATTAGTTTCATTTCCATTTTAATTTTGGGATGCGACACAAACAAGGACAACGTCATTAATCTCAAAGGCTTCATGGTAAACATCTCAGCTTTTTTCCTCTACATAATTATATCAGCATGTTTGATATTTCATAAGACTTTCAACATTGTTTTTCTTCGCGATCAATCTCTTCAACTAATTCTCTGATCAAAATTTCCTGTAACTCGGTATTGAAGGTAGGAAATGCAGTGATAGATAATGATCATGACACCAATGGTATGGTAGACTATGCATGGAGTCACGCAGTTATTTCAGACGAAGATTACCACAGCCTAAAGAACTCGTGCAATTCAAAGACAGGCAACCAGACATTGTGCGATAATGGATTGTCTGCAGCGTACGCCGATATCAATATTTACGATTTGTACACGTCTGTCTGTTTGCAGCAGCAATCCTCAAATTTCCTTCCAAAACATGTACGTAACACACGGCTTTTCATTACATTTCTGTGGTAAGGATGAAGGTCCTTCATTGTTCATGCTTCACTTAATTCATTGCCACTTCTCATCTAATTATATGCATGCATGCATGGTGATTTTCTTCAACGTAGGCGCTGTGGCCTAAGTTACCTTATGGTTATGATCCCTGCGGCGAAGTATATGTAGGCGTATATTTCAACAGAGCTGATGTGCAGAAAGCGTTGCATGCAAATACAACCCAAATTCCTTACCCGTGGGTACTCTGCAGGTAACAATAGAATTGTCGTTTCTAATAAAAACAATTTTAAATATATAAATAAAGTAATACACTATATTTTCAAAAACGATATAATTATAATACTTATAATAATATATAATAAAATAAATCTAATATTAAACGCAGTTGTTTATAACACGACTTTTTGAAAGCCTTTTCGGCGGGTTTTTCCGGTCGAAAGCCTTTCCGGTGGGTTTTTCCGGTCGAAATCCGGCAAGAATTTATTGGAATCGCAAGTTTGATAGCTAGTTTCTGCACAATGAAAGCGTCCCAGGGGTTTTCGAGGGTGCTGAATCCAAATATGCAGTTAAAAAACCATTTTAACTGCAACAAATCAAGATTTAACCTTAATTTCTTCCGCCGGATTCCGTCACCGGAATCTCCAAAAAATCGCATTATAGACAACTCCATATTAAACAGTAATTACTTTAGCGCATTATAGACAACTCCATATTAAACAATAATTACTTTATATGCTAGTGTTCTTCATATACTTTTGTTATTATTATTATTATTATTATAACTTTCATTCTAATGGAATTTTCTTCATACATATACAGTGACGTAGTTTCCCAAAACTGGAATGACTCTGCTTCCTCTATTCTGCCTATTTTCCGGAAGCTTATCAAGGCTGGTTTAAGAATATGGGTGTATAGGTATGTATTGAACTTTCTGTAGCTTAAGCATTTCTAAAATTAACTGGCAAAAGAGCAATTCTAAAATGGTCAGCGAAATAAATTTTGTGTCTCAAAAAGAAATTCCAATAGAGCTGTGTAACTAAACATTACTCCTCTAAGATATTGACCATTCGATTTGAATAAATCTTTTGCAGTGGTGACACCCACATTACTCCTCTAAGATATTGACCATTCGATTTGAATAAATCTTTTGCAGTGGTGACACCGACGGGCTTTTTTAATTGCGAAAAACTCTATTTGTTAGGATCATCCATAACTCACATTCGCGGAATTTACAGCAATAGGCTCTTACAGTGACTTATATATTGTGTTTCGTACCTTTATTAGAACATCTTTTTATCATAGAACCCGTGAATTTATGACGGTAATTCAGCCCATTCTTAGGTCAATTACATATTGCAGAGTATAGGAGAGACCAAAAGCCACACTACTATTTACTATCAAACGAACACAGAAAACACAAAATTAGCAACAGTACTAGCAAATATTATTAATGATGAAAAAACAAAAGAATAACCATGACCAATTTGCCAAAAAAATACAATTATCAGAAGGAATGACCAAACTTTAAAGATATGTGTTTAGTTCATGGATTGATCGATGGGGGTATATTATCCGAGCATGTTGAAGAGTCAAGACAGGCAGACAGACATGTTTGATAAACTGAATGCACACATTGTAGGCCCGACTAGGAAAAGCCCTTGCAGAGAAGAAAACACCATAGAAAAAAAAAATAGAACATATAAAAGTAACAACATGATATTTGTGGTGTAAATAGCCAAGAGTTTTCAAAAACAGAGAAAATATGGCATTAGCAGTATATCAACAGTTGTTTTACCAACGAGAAAGACAAATCACTAGTAATGACTGAGACTGCAAAGAGACGAAGAACCCGAGATAGAAAAATGATGAGTGCAGCGACTCTGCCGACAAAATATATAGAACTAATTACATGATATTAGCAATGAAGCTTGATAGCTGCTTTATAATAGAATCAACGAGGGGAATTCGAAGTGTATGATGCTTACTCCTCCATTCGCCATAGCAATGGCCATCACAGCTGCGGCTTCCATAACCCATGATAAGGGGTTCCACATAAAACCCAAAAACTTGAGAAATTTGCTTTCCTGCGCACCCAAAAGACGTCATGGAGTTAAATTTAATCAATTCTTGACAATGTTCAAGTACTCCGCATAAACCCCAAGTGCATGAACCTCTTGGCATAAGCCATGACAAAGGATCCCTCATCGGAAGCCTAGGCAATATACTTTCCTGTAGCCTAAAGATTTGATGTTGCAGTATAAGCCCGACCAAGCTAAGAAAACGTATTTATTTTAAAGAACGATATAAGCCATGGAAATTACACTGTGCCTGTTCATATCTCTAACCGTGAAAGAAATCGCTTCACAGTAGAACCAAAGAATTTGCTTTACTCTGCATACCTCAAGGCTCAAACAGCCTTAGAAATTCAATTCCCGGTAGATCTCAAATCCCAGCTCAACTCTGGAACTGAGCTCAAAATTAGAAATATGTCGAAGCTAGCCTTACCTTTTTCTCTTCGAGCTTGTTGTATCCGAATATAGTGAGCCTCTCCTGCGCAGCTTGGCTGCTCAAACCCTCGAGCCAACAGTGGTCTGCATAGATTTCCACCTGTTTCAACAATGCTTTGCCGGGATATCGATCATCAATGGTGGTCCACATAGGTGTCCACCTGTCTCAACAATGCTTTGCATGGATATCGATCAACCATGCTCTGCCTGGATGTTGACGTATATAAATAAAAATTCTTGTATATGGATTTAATAATTTATTAAATAACTATTAAAGCTTAGTTTAATTAATATATAAGATGACTTAATTAATATATGAAATGAATTTTGTTTAGTGATATAATTTTAAATATGCGAAGTCAAGTAACGAGGGAGCTGTCCCTAGAGCTGCAACAATGTTGGGTGCCAGGTTCATGGCACTCGATCCCACTACCTATGCTTGCATCTTCTTCCAGCAACTTTATTCTATATGCATGATTTCTCCGCCATGACCACAGAGTTATCTCTATCTTCTAGTAACAAATCAAAATTCTGCAATAATTTTTTCGCACGCTTTTTTTCACACAACTCCTCCGCGCATGCTCTTTCATTGCTTTGTCTACCCGCACTTTGGTCGTTATATCCATGGATCCAAGGCAGATCGTCGTCTAAAACAACAAGCCAAATAAATCTGCGCAATTATTCCAGGGCTTTTGCATTACACATAATCACAGCTGCAATCACTTTCAGCACGTTTTCTCACAAATTTGACAGAAACACAGTGCTTTCACACATCTAGCCTAACCCACTTTCACAATATTAATCTGACATTTTCCTCGGAGTCCTGGGATTTCCTATGATGGATTTAGACCTAGATACACGTAGAATTATCAGCTATGTACCCATTTTATATTATATAAATACATATATTGGTTTAGGATAGAAATATTATCTTAATCTTATAATTAATGAGTTGAAAAAATATCTCAATTAAATGTTAAAACTATAATCATTTTAATTGGGTTTAAATCTCTCAAGTCTAATTAACTAACCATTAAACCATATATATAACAATTACAAAATTAGTTTTATAAAAAAAATATTAATAAAAATTTTAAAGAGAAATATTATTAATATGAATAAGAGTTAAATGTCTAGCAATTATTTTATCCCATAATTTTCATAAGCAAAAGCACAGATTTTCATTTGACATTGACTCAATGACATTGAAATTTTGGTTTAAGATCGACATTTATATCTGATATCTGATCCTTATAAAGTCTTTAACTTAAGATTTCTACACAGTGTTTTATATAATTTCCAGCAGATAATTTTAAGTTTAGATTGATATTTCGCCACTGGAACTTTGAATCAGTACGGCCAGTTCAGATTGATATTTTGGTTTTAAAATTTCATTGATATTCTCTCTTTATAAAGTTAGAGTATGTGCTCCTTGTAATTGGGGAGGTATTCCGTGCTTTGATACTTTCTGTGGCTAGAAAGACATCATTGGCAAAACAAGAATAATTCGGGTATGACAGCTACGGCTGAAGCTAAAGGGCGAAGGGTTAAGTCAGTAACGAATATAAGAGTCCAATCGGGTTGCCTTCCCTTGTGTTGGGTCTCGCCGGTGCTGCCTGTAGGTCGCAATGTGCTTCGATTTCTAATTCAGTGGATAAGGCGGGGTCACCGCAACACTTCACTCTCGAAAGGGATTATTTGATTCTTACAAGTTGAGATCTTCCCTATGATATGTTGTTTTGCAGGTTCTTTGTAGTGGCGAATGCAATTGCTTGTGGGTACACACTGTTTTCATTCATCTTCTTCGTAACCGGCAAATTTTCCTCCTCTACACTGTCAACCTTTCTTCTCTCAGTCACCGATTTGGTAATGCCTTTTTCTTCTTCTTTGCTATGAAGGTGTGAAAGATGCGTTATAAATGTTGTTCAAATCTCGAATTGAATTTCATAATTGTGTGCAAGTGATGGTGGCGCTGGTATCTGCGGGGTCTGTGCAGTGGCTACCATTGCTTACGTCGGGTACAAGGGAAATTCTCATACTCACTGGGGAAAACTCTGCGGTATATATGATCGCTTCTGCCACTCCATTAAAATTCAATATGCTCTCCAACTCCATAAAAAACCATCTATTTTTATGTCTTTCATTATGAACATCAAGTTCAACATCTTATATCATGTATTTCAGAATGAACGAGTTATGAATAACAAGTTCAATGTCTTATATCATGTATTTCAGAATGAACGAATTATGAATAACAACTTCAGTGTCTTATATCATGTATTTGAGAATGAACAATTAATTCAGTAATTACATCGTGTATTTCATAATGACCAACAAAGTTCAATGTCTTATATCGTGTATTGTATTTCAGAATGAACAATTAATTCAATAACTATATTGGATTTGGGTGTTTACTGATTTCTAAATTTCAAAAGAAATCAATGTTTTCCCATTCATGGTTATACCACCACTGCTTTGCCAACAATAAACAAGACATATATTTATTAAAAAATTAAAAAAAATTACTTCCCTTACGATTTCATCATTGTACTCTGACCAATACAATTCGTTTAAAAACAAATCTGCAAAAATAATTTAAAAACAATTTCAACCGACATCTTTTTATTACAAAATAAAAAATTACTCTTACGATTTCAGTATTGTACTATGAGTAATACAAATCATTTAAAAAAAAATTCGGTGGGTATGCCATCTGCAACGTAGACCTTCTTTATCAGTACAGTTAGAAGGTTTATATATGGGTTTCAGAAATGTCTTACGCATAAGATAACTTGTAGGAGTCGAAAGGGCTTCAACGTCTAGATCACAAGAGCTGCTCTTTTTTTTAACTGCTGGACCATTATAAAATCGTATTATTTGGCGAATCTTTTAGTGCTCGACCATTTATATGATTGTTCATTTAAGCCTATAGCATACACATAATATCTAATTCTTTTAGTAAAACTTGATTTGCAGTCAAATAGTCTGGCAAGGTCTCCGCAGTCTACCTTATCTGCAGTTGGCAGTTGGTCCAGGGGAAGCTCGAAGGGTCCTTCACAGGTATCATCCCCGCCAACAACTCCTTTGACAGAGAATACTGATGCATGGGATTTGCTCTATGCAGCGGCCGGCGAAGTTGTCAGGCTGGAGATGGATGGAGCTAATCCAATATCCACATCTCCGATGCATGCCCAAGGGTTTCAAGGGCATGTTAGAAGGCAAAACTTCTCTGCATTACAGTCTCCAGCTTTTCTGAATAAAGACCTCACGGGAAAGAGCTGTAGTTTCTAGGCACTTTGTTTTCTTGAATATGGGCACTTGGTTCAAACCAACCAGAGCGTTTGTATTGTGTTGTTCTGGCAGACCCCGGCAAGGACTACCGGCTGCATGCAGCACTTATTACATTCACAAACCAACTCTCAAGAACTCTATGTTATAGACACTAATCAAAAATAAAAAATAAAAAACTCAATTATATGAAAATTTCAAATATTTAACTTATAAAATTACTATTATGGAATTTTTAAATAATTTCACTTATTAAATAACCTAACCATTTATTTAATTAATTCTAATTACAAATAATTTAATAACAAACTTTTTAATTACATTACTCGTGTCTTTTACAACTCCAAATAAATACTTATACTCTATGTTCGACAAATAATGGTGAGAAAAAAATAATGTATGATGGTGAAGTGGCATCTTTTGGGGAGTATTTCCTATATCTAAGGACTTTATTTCCACATCAAAAGGTGGCTAGGTATATTCTTGTGTCTATTTACTCTATTGAAGCAAATCAAAGTCAATTTGTGTCACAATAAGTACGTATCATTTCTGAATGAGACAAATTTAAGTGGCTAGATATATACACGTTATTATCATAGTGAAGTGGCAATTCTTCATTCCTACATTAAAACTAAGGTGGCTAGGTATATTCCATATCATATTCGCTTGTCTATTTATTCTATTAAAGAAGAAAATCAAAGATCATTCGTGTCACAATAAGTATCTATCATTTCCGAATGGGACTTTAACATTCCCTTCTCTATATGTGATAGTGAAGTCCAAGCACTTTATTTGTTCCCACATTAAAAGTGAAGTGGCTAGATATATATTCCATGGTGAAGTCCAAGAACTTTATTTGTTTCCACATTAAAAGTAAAGTGGCTAGATATAGATTCCATATCATATTCCTTTGTCTTTTTATTCTATTAAAGCAAATCAATCATGTATATGTCAATGTAAGTAAAGTAGTTAGATATATTCTATATCATACTCATGTGTCTAGTTATTCTTCAATCATGTGCCATGTCATGGTAATAATGTATCATTTGTCAATAAAACCTTGAATTGAGCTCTTACCGAAGTACTTGCCTAGTTACTGGTTGTTGAAAAAATTTTCATTCTCATTCTAAATTAATTTGATTTCACATAAAGTCCTTGATGTATAGAAATTTATTTTCATAATTTATAATTTTTTTTTTAATTACATTGACTTATTTAGAGATTTTAACTCTATATATAGTTCAACAATTAAGATTTTTATAGTGCATACTATTTGACATCTAACACTGTAGTCGATTCCTAGTCATTATCTAACACTCATAACACTTTAATACTCTCTCGTAAATCTCTCTATATAGTCATGTATCTGTCACAAGAAGGGAACATGACAATTTGCATGAACATTCTTGGAGGGATTGCATACAAACATGCTATGTGGCACTGTGCATGAACATTTATACTAGAATCTAAATCTATATAAGTTTACTTGTTAGTTAAGTCCAATGCCAACACTCCACTAGCTCAACCTTGTGCTAGTGACATTGTTGCTCTTCGAATGCTCCACTAACTACTAACTATGTTGGTGTCAGTGTCGCTACTTTGTTGTTGTTGCCAAATTTTCTCCTTCTATCCCAATCCTAGGAGAACATTTACTGGATCAACTGTAGTGTTGTTCTTCCATTGTTGTTCCTATGAGATCATTTGCTCCTCTACTCTAGTTCTTTTGCATTCATTGGTTCCTTGGCTCCAAGAGAAGACCAAAGCCTATTGCATTCTCTAATTGAAGCCCTTTCAATAAAGGATATTGATTTGATAGAAGCTTTCAAAAAAGGATATTGATGTGAGAGAAGGTATAATTGAAGGGAGCTTAACATTAAAAGTAGAGACTTCTTTCATCACGAATCTAGTTGGAGCCGATTTCATGGAGGAATATTGCCTACCATAGGAAATGAATAGATTTTTGAAGGCTTGTAGCTCTGTTGACAAAAATGAGGAGCTAGAGGGGCTCCCCTTTAGAGAAGCCATGATCATGGAGGTTAAAAATTGCAATTGTGCGAGGGGAGGTTGTTAATGGGATGAGAAGACTATTTGGAATGATGGGCTAGCCCATGTGCCTCTATATATGTATCATTAGATTGTAAATATCAACAAGAAAATTGACTTAAAAAAGAGAGAGCATGTCATTACAATCTTATTTAAATGGTTGGGAACGGTTACATTAGGGTGAAAAGCAACTTAAAAAGAGAGATCCTATCATTACATGTAACAACCCATCTAATTGACCCATTAATTAAAATGTTAAACTTTATAATATATGAATATATCTATATATATATATACATTAAATTTATGGTATATATAGTTAGACTTTACAAATAGCATTTAATAAAAATATATATATCATTAAAAGATTATAACATATTTTGAAATGTTATAAGTATATATATACATCATTAAATATTTATAGCAGATACTTGATAAAATGTTATAAGTGAAAACATTAATGTTTGCAAATTATATTAAATAAAGGTTATGAGAAATATCATTTAACTTTTTAAGATATACCATGTATTAAAGGAATGTTATGTATATATATAAATTTAAAAGTTATGAACTATGGAAACAACGTGCCAACATTGATATCACGTATGTTCAATCGTATAAAAATATCTGAACTCATAAAGACCCTACCTACTGAAATTTATCACGGGAAATATCGCAGAGAAAACTTCAATGCTGAGAGGCGGTGGCTGCAAGTGGGAGGGCGGCCACCGCCAGGCAAGGGGGATTTATATAGCAGGAGCCTGACCCGGTGGAGGGGGGGAGAAAACAGAGAAGGAAGGACTCATTAGCAGGAAACCCTGAGATGGGTGGATACTTTATTGTTTATATCATTTATACGAAAACTAATTCAATTAATAATAATAAAAAGTAAAATATTTAGCTCTCTATATGTATTTGGAGTAGTGACAGAAATTAGAATGATTTTTTTTTCAAGTTCGATTCTATTGGTGAATTAATACGACAGTGTTTGGTTCATGAGTCAATGCACAAAAGACAGAGTTAAAACACCAATAATTTTACTTTATGTTTATTTTTTTAAATTTCTGGTGGCCCATTTACTTTCAGAGGCCTTTTCTGATCCATGAGATGCCATACGGTTACCCATTAAACGAATGTAATGGTAATCATAGTTGAAAAATTTATATACCGTGAGATTACCAAAAGTAACATTTTGTTTTAAAAGTTGTTAATGAAATTAGTTATAATATATAACTTATGATATATAACATAAGCAATAGATTAATCTACATATGGTAATGTTTAAAATTAGAGTGGGCGGATTGCACGCGTTATGTTGAGGATTCTTTCATCCCACCGACTTTTGAACCGCAATTTTATGATATATAAATTATGAGAGACAGAGAACCGCAAGGATTTCTTATTGTTCGGGCTGTTGGAAAACAAATACACCGTCAGCCGTTATCCAAATTATGTTTCAACTTCATATTGGAGCACCACGATAAAAGTTTAACATTTTAATTAATGGGTCAATTAGATGGGTTGTTACATTACAATCTTATTCAAATCGTCGGGAATGGTTACGTTAGGGTGAAAAACAATTTAAAAAAGAGAGAGCCTATCATTACAATCTTAATCAAATGGATGCGAACGATTACATTAATTTTGACCCTTTTAATCTAAATGAAATGTTTGCTTACCAGAACCTTACTTGGGTAGTTTTCCTTGCAGTCTAGAAGGCTTAGGCTTGCTTGAACACGAAGTCAAAGACACTCATTGACCTTTGTCTCCAATTTTCTACAATATTACAAAGCTCGATAAGTCACTTACATTTTACTTTGACCTACCTCTGTGAGTCCAATTAATCCAATTATTAAGGGGAGGAATTTCCATTTATTCATTAATAGTCACATACGCCACTAGATCCGTAGTTATCCCTCCCTAGCCAACTCCCCAAGCAAGTAATTTCACAAGCACAAAGGGTGTTATTCATTCATGTATGTCTATGGAGAGAGTTAGACCTTGGAAACACTGTAATAGACTATTGTGAAAGTAATGGGGGGAAGGTTATTCATTGTAATTTTGAATATGTAGGGCTTCTGAAGCCATGGGATGAGGAAGTGTGTGCCTTCCCCTACAGTGGTGTCTAGGATAGCTCTAAATCTATCGAAAACTGCCACTTCGCGCCCTCCATCCACGATATATATTCACTTATCTAGGAGGCTAACTCTTGTTCCAACAATAACGACTAATGCTACTAATTGAAAACAAAAGACTAGCTTCCTCACTTACAAAAACAAAAAGGCCTTGAAAACTCTCTGATCTCAAGGTGGAAACTTCTTTTAATCCTTCTCCATCAAGCCTAGCATACATGGGAGCATAAAAACTATCCCTATGGTGTCTATGGGGAACTTAAGTCCTTATTTGAACCTCCTTTTAAACATCTCATATAGGTGGGGTTGACGAAATTTATTAATCAATAAAGAAGTAATGGTTGGTACTACTGGCGAAGGAGATACTATGGATGAAATTATTACACTTCAAACTATTATAGATGAAAGCTACTCAAAGAAGGAACATAGTGGCCAATTCAATTGCAAGTTTTGGGACAATTATTGAGGGTGGACCAAAAATGATGTGGAGTTGCACTAAAGAAGAGGCTAAGAAATACAAATAAACTGCAATGAAACCATGCACATTTTTTCTACGTACTCACCATCCAAAACATGGTATGAAACATGGAGATGTAGATGCTCCCATTGTAAAATTGTAAGCTTTTATTCTTAAAATTAGGTTTCAATGAATCTGATATCATCAAATAGGTGAAATATTTATCAATTTAACACATAACTATTTAAATTAGCAATTTAAATATTAAAGAAAATAACACCTTTTAATTACAATATATCTAAACTAATAAAGGTATTAAACAAGATTAAGTTTATCTAGCCATTATAGATAAGCCATATGTTCATCGAGTACCTAGCATGTTATATAGTTATTGAGCTAACCCCTTGTTTACAATATTTGCTATGAAAATTTCTTAATTGAATAACATTATAATCATGAAGTTTTGATGTTGCTTAAAGTATGTGGTAGGTTGTGTGTTATCAACCCTTATGATTTTGTGATGGTCGTCAACATATTCCTAAGGGCTTATTATCCAAAATATAACCTCAACACAACGAAAAATTATAGGGTTTTATTTAGGGAGTGGTTAGGTACATCTTGGGAGCTAACATTAGTTAAGCACAAGTAAGGGAACAAATAATGAAGGTGAATGTCACTATGTTGGGCAGAATGACATTCATGTCGATTTTGTATGTCGTCAAGTTTTATAGACATCTCGACTCACTCATTTATGGATTTCCCGTAAAGCCAACCCTCCGATATTAATTCTACTTCCCAAGTCACCCACATCTTTATAACATGTCCTTGTTTCCAAGCTAAAATAATTCAAGAGAGACAAGAAAAGTAAAGTGAAATAGCATAAGAAATTGTAAGAATAAAGTCAAAAACTAAAAAGCTAATTATACTTCATTACGTATCAGTCGCTTTGTAGTTTATCTAACTTGTTTAGAAATATATAATAATAATGATGATAATTTATTTTTAAGGTCATAGTTAAGTTAGATATTGAATTGGTGTATAAGATTTTTTGTTTAGGGGACAAGGAACCCATTTCTATGTAGTGATTTGACTACTAAAATATATAAAAACTTACAAACTCTTTTTAAAACCATCAATACTACTCAAACTATGCACACTTTAATATGCACAATATTACCAAATCTTTTCCAATCAAACAAGAATCAAACAAGCCAAATATACTATAAATATAAATTAGTTCTTATAGATACTTTACAAAAAATCATTTATAAATACTTTACAAACAATCATTTATATTTGCAAGTGGGTTATATATTTAACTACTAATAATTTATTGCATTTAATTTATTATATTTAATTTAAATATATATATATATATATATATATATATATATATATATATATATATATATAATAATGTATATTAATTTTTAATATTATTATAAAATAATATTTTTTTTGGTTGTTGTTTACCTTTTATAATTTTTTAATATTATTATTGTAAAATACTTTTCATTCTAAATTATATAAATTAAAACTAATAATTTATATATTTACTTATCATATTTAATTAATATTTTTCTATTAAATTATATATATATATATATATATATATATAGATATATATATATATATATATATATACTAATTATATTTAATCATTTTTTTTTTTTTTTTTATTAAATTATAAAAATTATTCAAATCATTTAAAATTTTTCTTTAACTAAATAAAACAAAAATTTAAAATAATAAAAAAAATGGTAATTTATTTTAAAGGAAAATAGTTTATTTCCACCAAGTTTTAGAATTATAAAATTTAACATGAAACATATTATATACAATTAATAAAATTTGAATATTATTTCACTACTAATTATTGAATATTTAATTTGATTATTATTTAGTTATTAACAATTTAATATTTTTTGCCCACAAGGGTTTGGTCTCGTGGTTAGTAGACAGTCTGCTAAGTTGTTCGTGCCGCTGTGTAGGTCACAGGTTCAAGTCTCGTCTTAACCTGAGGATTGTTCTTACAGGTTGGGCGGTTCCTCCTAGCGGTTATAGTGGCAGGCGGTGGGATTCGACCTCGTGTAATGCGAGTATGATACCACCACCATTGCTGATTCCGCTAGATATAAAAAAAAAAAAAAACAATTTAATATTTTTTAAACTGCATTTTTATTATCCTTGTTGTAGGTAGGTTATTTCACAATCGATTTGCGTTGATCCTTTAATTAATTGTTGGTTGACCAAAAATTAAAGATAATTTCTAAAGTGAACGTTAGAAAACAAAAACAATTTTTTTTAATTATATTTATTTGCATTCTGATTTGTTAATAAGCCTTGGTCTTATTTTGCAATGATGTTTTCACCATCTTTTACAGTAATGCAATGTACCATTTTATGATTAGCCATTGTTCATACGGACGACACAAGTGCATTTACAAGGGTCGAATTAAATACAATGTATGATGAGCTCATAGATGTGATAAATTTCAATCTTATGCATTAAAATGCACGAAAGTTGCATGTACAAAATGTCAAGGAAATTTAATATAGCAATGCCTCTGCACAATTTCCTAAAGCAAGTTGGGGTCGGGGCTTTTTTTCTTTCACCAATTTCTTTCATTGCCCACTCCCAAATCCTGACTACCTGGCAGAAATTATGGAGCAAAGTGGGAACACAATAATGCAACATAGCTACATAATTCCCAAAGTAGGTCGGGGTCGGTTTAATCCTTCCTATTTGTAGCGGTCTTGTAGCTGATTGTTGCGACTTTCGACTAATAGACAACCCAAGTGCATTTTCAAGGGCGTTGAACTAATGCACTCCCATGCATCAAAGCACAATTAATATTTCAAAAAAAAAAAAAAAACACAAATGCCCTTTCTTCCATCTTGCAAAGACAAGTGGGCCCAAATAGGGCGATTGGGAGGTCAAGTCCGACTTGACATCATAGGTTGGGACCCTCCTAATTTTGCATTTGAAAATACTTAATTATGTTATTGACATAGTAACTAATATATTTTCCCCATGTCACAATGGTCCAATTGCCTAGGTGTCATTGTAGTATTTAGGTCGAGTACCAGTCTGAGTTAGTGCTATCCTTCAGGGTGACGACTTTCGTTGTTTCTGGGTGAGACCCCCGACCTCCAATATAGTTGGGTTCGATGCTCTTTGTTGGTGGATCGCCTTAGTTGACCTAGGCGCATTTTGACCATGACTAAATATAAAATATAGGTGTATATGAAATTTATATTTCTATTCATTTATATGCTTTTCCACATATGTATTACATATGCTAATCTCTAATATTGTAATATCTATATATATATATATATATATATGATTGTTAATTATTTGTTATATTTTTTTTCATTTTTATAAATAAATAAATTATCTTACTTGCACAACAAATAATAAAAATTTTCCTAGATGTTAATGACAGTATTAAGATCAAGGAGTAGTTGGAGTCGGTGATTTCGGGGGCCACTTCCATTGTTTCTAGGTCCGACCCCGACCTCTGACCTAGTCGGGGTTCGTGCTCCTCCTTGGTGCATCGACTTGCTTGACAATGACGCATTCCTTGCTGCAACTATCTATCTATATATATATATATATATATATATATATATATATATATATATATATATATATCTATATATATATATATATATATATATATATATATATATATATATATATATATATATATATATATATATATATATATATATAGATATATGTTTGTATTCTACATTGGCGCAGGTGGAAGTATCCATTTGAAAGCCCTAGCAAAGTGGGGCTTATCCATGAGAAGACCCACCTTTAGCTGAGTACTACACATGGTAGTATAACATTGTGACAATACTATCCATTTTCCAAGTGGCATCGCCTTGATGGCCCTTGTGGCAGTAGTTAGTTCAAAGCCTAGTTGAGGTCCACTCTATCTATTAGCACAGATAACCTTATTACTTTTGGTCCTGACCCTCGACCCCCAACCTAGACGGGGTTCGTTTCCATGATTGGTACATCATAGTCGACGTTGGTCCCATTCCTTGGTACATTAACATGATTGACGATAGGCCATTCCTAACTCCGAATACGTCTCGATGCCTGATGCTTTTCTCATTTTTTCATCTTAGGAAATATGCATGCTTCCAGCATAGTGCTTCTCCCACTACATAGTGATACGGTTATCCGTGGTTGTCCAATCCAGAGTTATCACAACTAGGTCGAGATGCGACTTTGTGCAGGGTTTAAATGAGCACTTCACTGGATTTTAGATCTGATGGATTTTACCATGGTTATTCTAACATAGATTTTCCTATGGTTTAGTTGCAGTGGTTGTGCAATCAATTGGACCTTTGCGGACGTGCTTCTAAATCCACAACTTCTCACTACAACTTCTACTGTTGCTATCCCTATAGAGTTTTCAACAAGGCGACTATTTCCTAGCCCACCGAGTTCTCAGAGAACAAGAAAGGCCACACGAAGGTTGGCATTCAACAAGGGCATGGGGAATATTTTTTCAAGGTTCAATTACGACCATAAATACTATGGATAGTCATGCATTAGATGTGTTATCCATGTGTAAACGTTCCTACGTTTAGGACAGGGAATTCCATGCATTTTTGCACAGGAAATCTCTAAGTCACTAATAAGTTGGTGGATCTTGTAGAGCTTTCAATTCAAGTGATACGGTAGTGATTCAAGTCAATGCTGAGGTATTATACGTGATGGTGCTACCAGCCACATGAATTTCAACAAAAATGCAATGTAAATCACTTGGTTGGCTAGAAAGCCTTCATGTAAAGTTAAATGTTTGCTAATGTGTCATTGCATTCTATAACATAGCATTGTGACCTTCATGAACTGAAAATATGGGTTGACATCCTGTTGCTAATGTAACCTATTTGCAATAAATAAAATATGTTAATATGTTGTATTTAGGCGTCGTTTCCCTGGTTAACAGTCTAAATACAAACAAGAATAATTTTAGGCATATTAATTGAATATGATCTGGATGACAATTGAAATTAAGATGGCATTGAGCGAGCTAGCAAGTAAATCAAATCAGTATAAATTTGATTCTAGGATTCACAAATGTGATTTGGATTTCTATTGATTTCACTTTCTTTGTATTAATTTCATATTCCACCTTCTCCTCTAACACATCATTTATTGATTGTACAAATTCAAAATGAAATTTAATATAATATCACCTCTCTTATACTCGTGCTTTAATATTTCCATTTATTGTTTTTAGGGTTTCGATGTAATGAAAACATAAATACTTGAGCCAAATCAATCACAATGCACACATCAATGCGCAAGATCAAAGGAAAAATATTTGACAATACTCCCACACTTGTAGTGAAAGCAAACATTAATGGCCCAGGTACAATTTCCCAAAGGTACATTAATTTTCCAAGTTGTTTCATTGTCGATTCCAATTGATTGGGCAACAAAAACATTGTGGCTTTAGCGTAATCAAGAAAATATTATAGTTTTAGAGTTTAATATTTGCATTTATTTTATATGGCTGAAAAATTATTATTGTAAATATTATTCAGTACTACGCACAACTTTTCATAATAATATAGTTACAGTAATGATGATGACAAAATATCAAATATTTTGAGGTCTGGATTGTACTAGAATGTTCACTAAGTTTTATGTAATCCTAAGTGTTGAATGAAATTACTTAGAACTTTAACACTTGAAAAAATTATTTTGTGCAATTGCCAAAGAAATCGAAAAGTCTCTAAATGTTTATAACTATTGCAATTCATTTTACGACGAATACTTCAGATAGCATTTTAACTTTTCTAGTAGTTTTCATGGATTGACAACACTTAGAGGAGCTGGTAATAAGGTCTTTGAAAGAACACGAAGTTTCGAAAGCTTGGTGCAATTGACTCTACACTAATATTGTCAATAAGGTATGTGACTGTCTCGTTTTTTCTTTTCAAAATACAACAGATTCATTGGTTGTCTTCTTTCCTTAACACCTTGTGTGTCCTTATCATCCACTTTGTGCTGTGAGGAGTATTTTTATGTCAGGCTTTTTCGCTTTCACTGTTCATTGTTTGCAGTCAGGCCCCTAAATAGGAATAGTTTCCACATTTTCTTCCATTTAGCTATTGAAATTGCATTTAAAAACATGTTAAACATTAATTAATATGAATATTTACACTAGTTCTCTTTTAATTTTTTTTTTTCTTTTGCTCTATGTCATAAGTCAATAGTTTCGTAGATAGAAACTCATATGCCAATTGCATTGTTTTCTTTTGCAGATGTGTTTTGCAAATACATGAAAGTGGCAGTGTAGAATTAGTTTCATGTTGCATTGTATGTTCCTTTTTTTCCCATGTTTCATTGTGAGTACAATTGTCACAAACACATGGAAATTGCATTTAACTAACCAGTTTCAATGAAAACTCTCGCGAGACAACTATACAAAAATGCTTGAAATAATTGATGTTGACAGTTGGAAATTGAAAAATCTATGCAACAATCATGCAACTATTGACGATGTATTAAACACAAATAATATTTCAGACTTCAAGCATTTTCATACACACCATGCCATCTTGTCTTTTCAATGCAATTGAAGTACTTTTTCATTTCTGCTATACATCGGTTGAATTGTGGATCGTACAATTGACCACTTATTGATATGTCTTGAACAAGGCTAGATAGAAGAAATAGAATCATTTAATTATGAGCTAGCACCTGATTTAATATATCAACTTCATGGAATTCATGACGTTGAAACATATTTGCAGAGGATGTGTCTCCCTACTTCAAATGGTTCTATTGACAATGAAAAAGGACTATGGGGAGATACATTTTTCATATTTTGGTTGGCTAAATGGTTGAACTTACCAAAAAGATTTGGTCAAACACCAAAAAAAAGGGGTATATTCTCTTCAATTCAAGCAAAATAACACACCCATTGTATATATTGTTCCATGATGAGAATCCTCTTAATAGTCACTACGAACCATTGTTGTACAAGAAAGTAGGCCAAATCATTGTAACATGCACTGAATACTTTTCTCCTTCTTGCAAAGATATACAAATCTATTGCAAAGTGATCAATGAAAAAATGCAAGCTCCTAAATTGCATAAGGTGAAAAATCCTACATCCATTTTTGGAGATGGCATGTTCTCTATACTTTTCCATTTGATAGGGCTTGACTTTGATACAGGGTCCTTGACACCTTACATTGTCCATTCATTTTGTAATTCGATATTGCGCAATATACATGATGCATTGCATTGTTTACAAAAATATATATCAAATGATGTCATAAAAAAGTAAAAAAGGAGTTGCAAATTGGCAAGTGTACCTTATTAACATGGAGATGACCTATGAAAATGGTGGGTTTGAAGGTGGGCCATTTTTCTTGCAATGGGAAACAATAATATTCAAAGTGAACATACAAGAGTGGTCCTTTCTAACTAGAAGCATTGTCAACTATTTCCAATGCAACAATTGTTCAAGCTAAGCATATATCTTAATGACATTTCAAATAGATACAATGCATACTTATTATGAACCTTTGCCATTAGATTAACATAATAATAGAGGCAATATATAATGTCAAATGCTACCAATAGGAACAACCTCCTTGCACATCGAACATGGACCCATGCCAACAAATGCTCAAGGCAATTGCAATGTGCCATGTTGCCAATGAAAACACAAAAGAACTGTAAGATCAATGTTCATACATTAAAACAACTACTGTGATTAGAAACAAAGAACCTTAAACAATCATGCAAAGAAAAAAAATGAAAAGTCAACATTGTTGCTTGTCCAAGAAAGATCCCTTAACAATTTACCTAGCCAAGATAGAAGACACACCTGAAAAGAAATTCCTAATATGTAAAAATTTGTAGGTCCAGAAGAATCTAGTAAGCATTGGGTAGGACCTGGAACAAATATATGTAGATATATCTAATAGTCATAAAAAAATTCGTATAAGAGTGATATGAAATTTTTGAAAAAGATCAATTCAAAATGGAAAATTGCTGCAATTTATTGTTCCTGAGAGTATTAGACAAAACAAACCATTGCAAATTGCAACCACACTCACGTAACTTGAAGAGTGCCTTGTCGTATTGAGAATTGCATTTGCACAAATAAGACAATGGGGCTATAAATGAGCACAAATGGGCTTAACGGGCTTGATTATCAATGTTCCTGCCCAAATAGACATTGTCCAAAATGCATTGCCACAACATATGGAGGACACAACAACAATCATTGTTGCATTGAAGAGGTGATTGGAATATAAAAATGCATTTCAAACAGGAAAAGTACGTGTGCACAATTTCATGAATGCATTGAGAGAATTGTGTTCTCGACATCTTTATAAAGCTAAAAACATAAGCATAAATATAGATTGGAATAACATTCTACAATCAAATTCTTTAAATGCTTCATCTGAAAACATTGGCATTGAAGATAAATATGAAACAACCAACGATTTAGAAAATGAAACACCAACTAATGCATCCATGATTTGCAAGACAAGCTAATCAAGATTGCTCCAGTTGAAGGAAAAAAACCCCTTCGAATTTTTAGAAATAAGTATGCAGAGGAGATGAAATTTCCATCCCTTTTCTTTGGAGACCCATGTGATGGTGACATTGTTGAAATATTCCACTACCAAAAAATTGTGCAACGGGAGCTGATGCATTATAGTGGTGATTTCTCTTACCACACAACTAATATGTTTTTCAAAACATTGTGAAAAATAATTAAAAAAATCCCTTCATGCTTTTCAATAAGAATAAAAAAAGGAAAATTAAAAGGAATAATTTATGAGCCAAATATGTTAAATACAAACCCAACTTGGACAAGATTCTTAGAAGTGACATTGGTTACATGGATTTCAAACACATAAGAATTTCTCTTGATTTCTTGCAACAAATGAAGAAAAATATATTTGCCATGATACATCAACAAGGACCACCAACTTTATTTGTCACATTTACAAGTGTTGAACATTGGTGGGCTCCATTGGTCAACACATTGACCAAATTACATGACAAAAGAAGAAAAATAAAACATATTGAAACAATAGAGGACTGCAACATTGACTATCTGATAAGGAAAAATGTAGTAACATGTAGTCGTTATTATAGGCATAGAATTAATGTGTTAAAGAAAATGATATCTCAAGATAAAACATTCTTTGGAAACATAGTAGATTACTACTTTGTAATTGAGTTCCAAAATAGAGGAAGCGAACATGAGCATGGGTTGTTAAGGGTAGAAAATGCACCGATATATGGAGTCAATAGTAACACTAACATTGAAAACTTTGTCGACAATTATTTGACTTGTAACACATGCCACCTTGATCCAGAGCTTGAAAAAATATATAAACACCATCATACAAAAGTTGTAAAAAGCTAAAGAGCAAAACATTGTGGCTGCAATTTTCCAATGCCACCCATTTGAAGCACAAAAGTTCTTGAACCAATTTCCTTGGTAGATGACACAATGAATGAAAGAGCGAAATTATTATATGATATCTTGGAAACCAGAAAATATGATAGCAATAGCAATTTTGATGATTTTTTGGATGATATACATTTGAATAAATATGATTACATCGTAACAATACAAAGTACACTGAAACAACCAATGATTTTACTGGAATGAAAACCCTGTCACATTTGTAAAGAACATGCCACTATTATGGAATGCAAAGATTGATTCCTAGTTTTTGCTTAATGCATATGCAGCTGCATCGTATTACACATCTTACATGAAAAAAATTGACAAATCGATGAAAAATGCATTCAAAAGAATAAGAAGAGAACATGAAAAGAGAAAAGTAAATGCTATTGAAATGATATGTTCGTTGGTCAATGCTTTGCTTAATATCCAACACATCTCAGCATACCAGGCAATGCATATAGCACTTTCTCTACCATTGAACCATAGCTCACGGGGATGAATGCACATTTATCCTCAAACCATTGTTCCTACTAACACAAGAAGATGGCAATTATGAAAATGTTATGTGTAATTCCATTATTGATTATTACATTGATAGATGTGATGCTATAAAGCATGTATGCCTCGTTGAATTCACGTCAAGATATAAACATAATAAAAATAAATGAATTTAAATTCACATATAACATCAATCCACTATTGGGCAATCTATAGAATGAAATCCATGAAATCTAGAACAATTCCATGGGTTCCAATAATACAATAAAAAAACAGAACACCTCAGTGAGAAATGTGTTTTGGACATAGATCTGCATTGTTCTTATCACCATGAAAAAAAATAGTTGATTGGATTCCATTTGTCTGAACATCCATTTATACTTAAGAATGTAGAATATCGCATGATAAGAAGAATGCTCAATAGGGAGCAATAAAAAATTATCAAAGACATTGCAATGAAAAAATGTATGAACATAGAGAAACCATTGTATCTATTTCTACTTGGAGGAGTTGGAACTGTAAAACATTCATAGCAAGAGCAATATTCCAAATGCTTATACGACTTTATGATGCACACTATTTAATCGATCCTTTGAAACCAAACAGATTGATACTAGCATACACAAGAAAAGCTACATATAATGCAAGTGGAACAATTTTCCATTATGCACTTCTCATGCCATTTAACAATTCTTCCCCTACACCACTTAGCAATGAAACACTAGATGCACTCAGAAAACTTTACAAAGAATTTAGACTAGTTTTTATTGATGAAGTTTCCCTTCTAGGAAGTCGCTTATTGTTTTGCATTGATGATCGAATGAGAAACATTAAACATGTCCAAAAAAAGTACTTTGGAAATGTTGACATTATATTTTGTGGTGACCTTTATCAAGTATAGGCTATACAATATTCTCTGATATTTGAACAACCTATTCTCAACAAACAACCAATTGCATATGATTTTTGGAAATAAAATGTAAAATGATATGAATTGCATACTACAACGCGTCAAACAGATGAGAAATTCATCTCAATATTGAATAGAATGCAGACAAACACTCAAACAGAAGATGATCTAATATATTTGAACAAAAATAATGTTAAGCATGCACCTATATATCTTACTTTTCCATATCTCTTTTATAAAAATAAAAGTGTTTCTTTGCATAATAATTTTTTTTAGTAGTTGTTCCTGGACAAGAAATTGTCATCAACACAATTGACGAAGAAGAAGAAAACCACAACGATTTTCATTCACATTTACATACAACAACATTGCCTTTAGAAATAGTCATGAAATTAAATATGCAATTATGATTCACAATATGCCCTTGTAAATGGAGCAGATGGAATCATTAAAGGTTATACAAAAACAATTGATATTGATGTCATATGGATCAAGTTTTTTGATACGAATATAGAATATTGCCAAGTAAGAAAAATGGCTATCTTATATAGCGAAGGAATTTCCAAATATTGGATGCGTATATTATGAGTAGCAAAATTAGTAACACCATCAACAAAGGCAGGCTATATCAATATATGAAAAACAATTTCCTATTCAATTGGCATGTGTATGCACAATACGTAAATCACAGGGCCTCACACTAGACAACCCCACATTTGATCCTTTTGGAATACTGACTCATGGATTAGTCTACAAAACCTTGTCTCATGTTAGGAACATGCATGCAATCCTTGTTCCTATTAAAGCCTTTACAGAAACAAAACTTCAAAGTTAAACAAAAAATAGCAATTGAAATGGACCATCTACAACAAAATGCAAAATGGGAATTGGATTACAAGTATTGATATTTTTTCACACACCTATGAACATAATTTTTGTCTTTAAACACTCGCAACCTATAAACCTATATTAATGATATAATCATTGACTATCATATTGTTGAAAATGCAACAAGAAATTCTTAATTTAATTTTTTCCAAAATTAATTAGGAGAAATTCAAATTTTAATTTCACAAAAATACTTGGAGGAATTTAACTGAAGTGATATGGAACTTATCCCTCAGTTAAATCAATTAATTCAAGTTGGAGACACTTGAGTTACGTTTAGTTATGATTGATTGCTAATTTCTAGCAATCAGGTTTAGTTAATTTGAGTTGTTATGAGTTTAAGTAGTTTTAACTGATTAAGAACTAGTGGAGGGCCAAGTAGTGGGGTGTAACTTGAACTGATATTTCAGTTAGATCATCAATTAGCCAAGAATAAATCAAGTTACCCAATTGATATTGGATTTCAAGGGTAATGTACTATTAGTTGTAGACAATTCCAAATTGTACATGTGGTGCATGAAGTTAGAGAAGGGCCTATAGGGATTGCGCAATTCTAATTGGGGATTTCCCCAATTAATAGGGGGCTAATTCCTTGAGAAACAATGCAAGAAAATAAGATTTTGGAGGTTTGGAAATTTGGCTAAGTATTAGCCAAAGGCATCCAGTCAGGAAGAGGATATAAAATACTTGTGCAGGTTGAGCTCAAGGTTGAGCAAATAATATTGTATTCATCCAAATTCTTTGATTAATTAAATATAAATAGAAAGGGGTCTTGAGCAGTTGCTTTCCACTTAGATAAATATTTGAGCATATGTGATTCAATCTTGTCTTATGTTTATGTTGTGACTTTTTGGTCGATTAATTGTTTTCGCTAATGAGTAGAGTAGATTCAAGTCTTTTGCTTTAGAAAATTACATAAGCAGTATTGAATCTACACCATAATTTCTACATGGTATCAGATGAGGAATCACAATAGAAGAGAATAGTTTGAGTTTGACTTTGCAGGTGAATCAAATTTTCAATATCATTCTTCAGAGCCAATAGGATTTCATTCTATGTATTGAGACTCAAGTATGCCCTTGAGGGTAGCTCAAATTATATTTCTTGGAAGGATAGGATGGAAGTAGTGTTCAAAGATAACGGGCTGAAGGAATTCATAAACAATGATATTCATAATCCTCCAACAACTGATGCTTAAGATCTAGAAAAGTGGAAGAAATGTTTGGCAAAGGCGTGGAGGATCATGCTAAAAGGAGTTAGAGATCATATTGTCTTGAATATCCATGTGAAGGATGCCCCATATGCAATGTGGCAAGCCTTGATAGAATTGTTCCATAACATTAGTGACCACAGGAAGCTGGCACTAAAGGACAAGCTTAAGAAGATCAAGATGGAGAAGCACAACATAATACCACAGTACCTAAGCATGTTCACCCAATGTTGGGATGAACTTCGAAGTGTTGGTATTACAAATGTTGAAGATGATATGGTAAGCCTAGCACTTCTAGGCCTTCCCAAGAGCTGGCACAACTACCATGATTCAGTAAATGGGAGGGAGGAGCTACCAAATTTGGAGCGATTGTGGTATGATTTGGTAACAGGAGGAGATAAGGTGGAACACAAGATATGGGACCTCATTAGAAGAAGAGGAAGAGGATTTTTCATTATTCAGTAAGGGAAATAAGGCCAAGGGGAATAAGTCCCAAGGTGAGGCTATTTACAGCTAAGAGGGTAAGCAAAAACACTTTTCCAAAATCAAGTACTTTCACTATTGTGAATTTAATATGCCATGAAATTCCCACAAAAGAAGGAAAACAAGAAGGAGGCTGCAGTAACCGCAACAAGTGAATATTTGGATTCACAGTTCGAGCTTGATTTCAATCTCATCACATGCATGGTGAGAACGGTGATGGGAATCATGTGGTATCTCGACAGTGATGCCTCATTCCACATGACGTGGAACAAATAATTTTTCAGTGACTTAGAGGAGAAATATCTCCAAATGAAAATTGAGTTTGGAGATGAAGGAAGGTACAATGCAACTAGGATTGGTACTGCCAAAATTCAAAGGGATTCTTGCTCCCCTATCAGACTCAAGGATTTGATATTTGTTCCGGGTCTAAAGATGAATCTTGTCTTCATAACAATTTTGGAAGACCTGGTTACGATGTAATATTCAACAAAAGAAAGGCTTTCTTGAGACACATCACCATGGGACAAGTGAAGTAAATTAGATTTCAAGTCCAGAACAAGTATGCACTTGAGGTAGAAGATACATGCAAAGCCTTGAGGAGCAAGGTAGAGACTAGAGATTTGGTGGTTGAGAGGGAGCATGTTAGACCTCTCAACATGCATCCTTAGAAGAACAACCAAAAATGGATAAGCAGAGAGGAGGACGAGTGGAGACATCCACTCAAAAAGAGACTTCCAGTTGGGAGAGATTTCGAGCCAAGTAGGCAAAGGAAGCACATGCATCTATACATCCAAGAGCAAGTTGGAACGATGTAGATCCTTAGTCCAAGAGTTGTAGAAATTTGGGTAGGGTCCATTGAGGTGTGTTTGCCTCATGGACCATTACCTTGCTACTGGGGCCCATAGTATTTACTAGCAGAAGGATCATTGTTAGTCCAATACTGAGGAGTGCAAAGCCGTGTCGAAAATAGAGTAGGAGGCTTAGTAGCAAAGTCAACACCAACACAGTTTCCCGGTAGATAGTTGTAGACACAGTTTATTCAATTTTTTTTTGGATGCTTCTCAGTTGCAGATGTTGCAGTAACAACAACAATAGATATAAGTTTTTCATGTAGTACATTCCAAAGGTGCTAGATTGGGGTAGATGTGAATCTATTTCTTGCTGAGAGGGAGTGTTGAAAATGCAGCAAGAAATTCCTAATTTAAATTTTCCCAAAATTAATTAGGAGAAATTCGAATTTTAATTCCATAAAAATACTTGGAAGAATTTAAATGAAGTGATATGGAACTTATCACTCAGTTAATTAGAGTTGG
Source organism: Pinus tabuliformis (assembly GCA_031772625.1). Lineage (NCBI taxonomy): Eukaryota > Viridiplantae > Streptophyta > Pinopsida > Pinales > Pinaceae > Pinus > Pinus tabuliformis. The sequence continues at coordinate 752,724,416 of CM062807.1, read as the reverse complement.
AGACACTTGATATATGTTTAGTTATGATTGATTGATAATTTATAACAATTAGGTTCAGTTAATTTGAGTTATTATGAGTTTAACTAGTTATAACTGATTAAGAACTAGTGGAGGGTCCAATAGTGGGGTGTAACTTCAACTAGCATTTCAGTTAACTCTTCAATCTACCCATAATAATTGATGCATGTAGATAATTCAAGTTAACTAGTTGATATTGGAGTTCAAGGGCAGTGTACTATCATTTGTAGACAATTCCAAATTGTACAAGTGGTGCTTGCTGTCAGAGAAGGGCCTACAAGGATTGATTGCGCAATTCTAATTGGGAATTTGCCTAATTAATAGGGGGCTTATTCCTTGAGGAATAACACAAGGAAATAGGAACTTGGAGGCTTGGAAATTTGGCTAAGTATTAGCCAAAGGTAGTCAGTCAAGCAAAGGATAGAAAATAATTTTGTGGGTTGAGCTCAAGGTTGAGCAGAGCATATTATATTCATCCAGATTCTTTGATTAATGCAATACAAATAGAAAGGGGTTTTGATCAGTTGCTTTCCCCTTAGATAAATCTCTGAGCATATGTGATTGAATCTTGTCTCATGTTTATCTTTTGATTTCTCGATTTATTAATTGTTTCCACTAATGAGAAGAGTTGATTCAAGTCTTTTGTTTTAGCAAATTACGTAAGCAATATTGAATCTACACCATAATTTTTACATATCTAATGGACACTGACATATTGTGTTTTCAAAAGACACATTGGAAACAAGATACACCACTACAAAGGTTCAAAAACTTCACTTGCATATATAACCATAGAAAATATGGATTGCTCATATGCTTTATACAAAGCATAACAATCCTTGAACATATGAAGTTTGAAGAAGGCAATGTAGAAGCACTTATGGAAACATCATTCTACATGGAATGCAAATCAAAATAATCAATGTCTATGCAACACCCTATGCTACATTGCCTAATATACTAAGTATTATTGAAAAAATATTCTCCAATATAGTTATTGGTGAACCAATGCTCATTATAGGAGATTTCAATGTTAACATGTATCTAAGAAGCAATAGAATAAAGACATTAAGAAAGTATATGCATAGCCACAACCTTCATTTCCTTATAGATACAAATTCCTATTTACACACATCGCTTATTGATCATGTATGGTCTAACATAAAACATAGCTACAAGATCTACAAACTGGATGCATATTGGTTAGACCATGACATAATTTGTTTCATAATGGACCATATATATGAAAATGAACCATAAAACATTTTGAACACTTTCCATATTTGCAATTAAGCCATTTTTTCCTTCTTTTTGTTGCCATTGAACCTTAACCATTTACTAATGTCCTTTTGCAAGCATCCATTTCATCCATATGCAAAGAAAGCTTCTAATGCAATTCCCTTTCTATTATAGTAGCAAAATGGATCAAAGTTGTAGTGAGAAAAGACAAAAATGGTAAATATTTACAAATACCATATCTACTTGCCTTTTGTTCTTTATATATATATATACTAGTTAGCATGTATCCAATGTTACTAATTGTGTTTTTCCTACCCATTTTCACTTGCATTGCAACAAAAATAACTTGCACATTTGAACAACAAAGCAACACAACAATACAACAAGAAAAACAATTTCCAAAATAAGCAGAAAGGCAAGTCAACCTATGCATATTTTTTTTGCATCTGCCATGTCTTCCATATACACATCAAACATAGTTATCGATGAAATGAGAACTATTACCTCAAAATGGGTACTCGATCCCAAAAACCCCCTAAAAACATGAAAACACAACCCAAAAATGAAAATTGTTTATGCCAGAATGATGTTTTTTAGGGGTAAATTTTCAACATTTTTTTTTAAAATGGAAGTAAAAACCATTTTTTTGGAAAAATGGATGAAAAAAACACCCTTAAAAAAATTGTTTATTCTGGAATAACAAAAAAAAATTGGGTTACAATTTTGACATTTTTTTAGCAATGGAGTTAAAGAGAAAATATCCAAACTTTGAAAAATGTAAAATTCCAACAATTCTCGGACAGAGGTTAAAGATAAAAATATCATATCTCAAATGCTGATAATTCCAACTATTTCCATCCATGTTGTTAAAGATAAAATATCTTGACTCTAAAAAACCTTGAAATTGTAATTGTTTTCGACCATAGCATTAAAGATAAAATATCATGACTTAGAAAAACATTAAAATCTTGACAATTTTTCAACCATGCAATTAAAACCAAAGATTATGACTACAAAAAAATCTCAAGTTTTCAAAATATTTCAAGCATGACATTATGAAATTTTTTTATGACAAAAAACTTTAAAAATGAACACCCAAGTGTAATTTATTTTTTAAATGCAAAATATATAGCAATTTTAAAATTTTAGTCTAAGACAACTCTATACATTGCAACAAAATTTTATAAATCAATCATCAAATTGACATGTGGTGGAGGTGAACTCGACCCGTTGTAATGAAAACTTAAAGACCAACCATGAAATTGATACATTGTGGGGGTAGATTCGATTCACTATAATGAAAATTTTAAAATCAACTATCAAATTGCCCATAATGGGATCAAGTTGTTAGACAAGCATCGACATAGACCCTATAGAAAAAAAATGAAAATAAAAACCAAAATAAAAAAATAAATGTATAAAGAAATAAGAATGAAAAATAAAAAAGAAAACAAAGATTCACATATTGGAAAAATAAATAAATAAATAAAAACTCAAAAAATAATACAAAAGAGTTTTTTTTTATAATATTGATAAAAAGATTAAACAATGAAAAAAAACACAAAAAAATAATAAAAAGAAAGCAAATTTTAAATATTGAAAATAAAAAAAAAAACAGTAAAAAAACAATAAAAAAGAAAACAAAAATTCAAATATTGAAAAAAGACAATAAAAAACACAAAAAATAATACAAAAAAAATATTATAAAAAATTAAAAACAATAAAAAAATACAAAAAATAATACAAAAACACCAAAAATTATAATATAAAAAAAACAATAAAAAATCATATCTTTTTTAAAATACTAACAAGAAATAAAGCATAAGAAAAACTTAAAAACATGACAAAAAATCAACTATTAAAAAAGAAGACAAAAAAACTTAAAAAAATTGTAAAAAATAACATAAAATTAATTTATAAATATAAAAAAATTAGAAAAAATAAAATAAAAAATATCATAAAATAAGTTAAAAATAAGCATAATTTAACCAAAAAAAAATAGATTAACAAAATAAAAATAAAATCATTTTGTTTAAATAAATAAAAAAATATATAATAAAAAATTAAATTGAATTAAAAAAAAAAAGTTAAATTAAAAATATATATATTTTCTTAATTAATGAAAAAAATTCCCAGCCACCCCCTGAGCGGGGTTTCCCGCGGGCGCGGGTGGGGAGGCGACTTGTGGCAGGCCAATTCTGGGAATCGGCCTGCCACCCCCTCAGGCAGGGTTGGACGCGGGCGTGGGCGGAGAGGTGACTTGTGGTAGGCCGATTCTGGGAATCGGCCTGCCACCCTCCGAGCGGGGTTGGCTGTGGGCGGGGAGGCGACTTGTGGTAGGCTGATTCCAAGAATCGGCCTGCCACTCTTAGACAGGGTTGGTCGCGGGCGTGGGTGGCGAGGCAGACTGCACGCAGTGGACTCCCCGACCGCGCTCGCGACCAACCCTACCGATGGGTGGTCGATATTTTTTTTTTTTTTTTTCCTTTCTAACTTTTGTTTTTTATTTTTTATTTTTTAACCTTTTTGTTTTAAATATTTTTTAATTTTTTTTTTTAAATTGTTTGGTTTTGATTTGTTTTTTTTTTGTTTTGTTTTGTTTTGTTTTTGTTTTTTTTTTGTTTTTATTTAAATATTTTTATTTTTTTAATTTTATTTTTAAATTTTTAAATTTTAAATTTTAAATTTTTTGTTTTAATTTTAATTTTAATTTTTATAATTTTTATGATTTTTTTTAGTATTTTAATTTAACTTTTTTTAAGAGATATATATATATATATATATATATATATATATATATATATATATAGTTTTGTTTTGTTTTATGTAGTTGTATTTTATTTTTTTTAATTGAAAAAATCGTTATCAATGTATTTTTATTTATTTATTAATATTCAAATTTTTCTTTAAATTTTATGTTTTTTTGAAATATTTCCTTATTTTTTTATTTTTATAATTTAATTTTGTTTTATTTTTACATTTTTATGGGTGTTTTTTTTATATATTTTTTTATTATTTGAGTTTTTTTGGTCATGTTTTTATTTTTATTTTTTAATGCTTTTTTGTCAACATGAAAATCACAAACATTTAAAAAAAAATATCCACACTTAATACATTAAAAAATTTAAAGTGTAAAAAATAAGCCCTCTAAACAAAAATGGTTGATGCTGCATCAACCTTTTTCAAAATCAAGATGAAAATCACTAACATTTAAAAAAGGTGTTCATACTTGCTACATAAAAAAAATTGAAGTGTCAAAAATAAACTCTTTAAAAAAATGTGTTGATGCTGCCTGAGCACTTTTCAAAATCAAGATGAAAATCACTAATGTTTTAAAAAAATGATACATAAGAAAATTTAAAGTGCCAAAAATATGCTAAAAAAAATGTATATTCTAGCATCACCACTTTTCAAAATTAGGTGATTTTTTGCTACCTCAAAAAAATGGGTACCGGTTCATTTTCTTGTTTGATTAGTAACTATGTTATCAACATCGTCTCAGTGTAATTGACTCTAATTTGCATGTTTTGTGCATAACACGAACACATTGTCAACCATTCTTATATTAATTGAAGAGTCGGACATCCGCAAATCTCATACATTATTTCATGGTGATCTCATGGTATTCTACACCACATTTCTTAACGAAGCAACAAAAATTCGTAAGATATTGCGTGCTAATTTGACTGATAAACAAGGATTGATGATAGTGACATCATTTGTTCCAAGTGACCTCATTGAAAAACACAAGAAAAATATCTTTCAAGGAAAAGGAAATGCACTCATAAATTTCCAGATTGCACCAAAGACAAACCCTTATCGTGGTGATTGCAACCGCACTCTGTTGTTAGACAACATGAGCAATGTACAAAACATTGAGATAGTTTGTGCAAAATACAAATTTGTTCCCAATGCAACAATAAAATAGTTGGGAGAAAGCATAAAAACATTCCTAATTGTAACAGTTGTAGCGCTTGTAACAACGACTCAAAAAGTCAGAATGAAATATAGGCTGCAAATTAAAGACAAAAGCTCTAAAGACTACAAGGCATAATAACATGCTCAACCTTCCATCACTCATCCATTAGTCTTAAGCATTTCATCTTATTGTCTACATGCAATCTGAAGAATTACATTTTTTTTTTTCATTTTTTTTTTCTTTCGAACATGCTTTATACCACAACTAGAATTATTCAAAAACTTTGCATCTATCTACAATGAAATAGAATAATGCTTGCAAACTGGAGATATTCCAACCATGATCTTCAAAAACATAACAAAAAGAAAAGATGCCAAGGAAAAAACATTTCGTACAACACATACCACTTTCATTACGCATTTGAATACTGAGATAGAACAAGACCTCAAAAAAATAATTGACAAACAGATCCAGGTACGTACATACTCAGTAACCAACTTATGTTTCATATGTCAGTTACTAATTTTTTGCTACAAATACGTTGACTAGTTTTCTTATCTAACATGTGCAAGGATAATTTGTCGTTGCAAATGCATACTCAACACCATTTGAACTTGTTTGTGCAATATGCAATTTTCGAATGTCTTCCTCTACAATGATAAAAGATCTGTCAATATTTTTTGTTAAGTGCAAACAAAACTCCTCTTCTTTTTCTGTATTTTATCAACTGCACTATAAGAACTCCTGATAACAACATCTTGCGATATTGTCTCAGAAACATGCTAGTTCTAAAGTAAACACTGCCTCAATTAGATACTATGTATTACCAATATTATCTGCAAAAAAAAAAAAAAAAAAATAAAAATAATTGTTGTAAAATTTACAGATACATGGTCTTTTCACTCTCAATGACAAAAATGAGATTCTGGATGCTAAGAGAAATAACAAACAAAACAAAACAAACCAAAGTTAAAACTAGAAACTACCTCTTCTCTCCTAAGATATCATCCCCTTCCTCTCAAGTTTACTTTTTAGTCATATGAAAAAATGGTGCAATTTTCTATTTATGTAAACATCAATAAAAAAATTGTATTATTTTTTTCCTCATGCAAGGATGATAAAAGTGTAAAAAACAATACGCCAGGTTATTATAGATATCAAATGTCAATGTCGAAGGAATAATCAAAATTGTTATGTTTAAGCACAAATAAACTTAAATGTTTTGAAACACTGTCCACAATTTTTTCTCTGTCATGTTATACACAAGTTTCGATTCATGTCATCTAAATAGTTTTATAAACATTGATTTCGATTTAGTCAAAATATTTTGAGAAACTTCCAATGCAAACTTGTGCTATAATCTACTCTCTTGCTTTAAGCATTGAATTATATTTAGTCAATATGTTGTAAATTGTTATATTATGCTATTAATCTGAATGAATGTACTCTTGTAATTTCAAGTCTCAAAATGGAAATCGCAACATAGGTGTATTAGCAAACAATTCTCCTAGCCATGTGCCAAATCTAAAAACAAGAATGCAAACAAAGACATAACAACAAACATGTCTCCTAGTCCTCTTTTGGATATCATTATCCCTGTATTGGATATCATAGTATCAAAGATTGGTTTTCTTACCATAATAAACCAACTTTCTCGTCTACATATCCTCGACTACAATGAAAATCTCTTTCTGGTACCTGTAAGGCAACGCATCCCTAAAACTTGCCCTCAAAAGTGTGGCACCCGCCTTGTGCCATGGATAACATAGGAGATAATTCCCTTGATGTAGCCATTATGCTCCCCATAGTCGAGACTGTGAAAGCTGACAGGTCCTATCTGTGGTGCCTCTGACATCTGAACACCCACCCCGCTCCCTTCCTCTACCACATAAACATCATTTACATATTATCGAATGTGATGTTATGGATAATATATATATATATATATATATATATATATATATATATATATATATATATATATATATATATATAAGGATATTTAATTACTGGCGCAACAAGTCGAATTAATTCTCTTCGTATCTATAGGGCCACATTAGTGTAACATTGCAAGCCTGATAAACCCTAATCCTATTAATGAGTAGTCTATGTGGGCACATGAAGTAGATAGGTTTTTTTTCTACATCAATATATAAATGGAGGGCCTGTAGAAATTCCCACTGTAGATCAACAGATTATGCAATATACTAAAACAAAATACAAGATCTACTTCTACAACAAACTTTGCGTAAACTTAATCGAATTGAGCAAGATCAATGGAACACATATAAATGATAAGGAGAATTCAATCACACATAACACAGAATAAATAACCCGGGGAAAGCCTCAGCCTAAAACCCCAACTTTGTATTATCATACAAGTGGAAATATAGTCCAGATTACAAAAAGAATCAGCTCACAAGCTATCCTGCTCTCTCTGCAATCCCTGTACTGCTCATAGACAATCAAAGGCTTCTCACAAACCTTTTCCTCTGCCCTCCAAGCCTCCTATTTCCTTGCGCAGTTTTTGCTGGGGTCCAGTGCTTCTACAAGTGTGAATTCCCACCTCACACTGCTCACTTGGCTCAAAAATCACTGCACAAACCTGAAGGAGATAATTCCTTTTGCATGGATGAGTTTCCTTTATAGGAAAAATCCTCCAACTGATAGTACAATGTCCCTCCATCTTATCTCAACTGGGTCTTTGTCTGAACTGACATGCATGAATTATTTATGAGAGAATATTTAGTTATCTGAAGTGCAGCAGTTATAAGCAAGCATGCATTAACTAACTGAATCAAAATTAATTCAACAAACTGTTTGAATTAATCTAACTAGACTTGACTCAGTTAACTGAGCCAACTAATTACAACTCAATTTTACAACTCATCTTTATCTCTTTAATTGATGGATAAATTCCTCAATCAATGGAGAAACTGTTGCATGTCTTCACATAGACTTCATGTTTTATTTTCCACAACTAACTAGTTAACTCATGGTGAATTAATTAATTATTTTTCAAACCGCTGCTAAGATGAAATTCGAATTTTACTTCTCAATTTTAGTCCATGGATTGACTAAAACTGGAATCCATCCCGAAATGCTATTTATAGCAATGTTATTTTTATCACTTCCATTTTTCATTCCTTGTTGCTATGTCAAACACTGGTACCCGAACTGCTATTTATAATAGTGCTATGTTTAGCACTTCTATTTTTAGCATTTCTTGTTGCTATTTTCAACACTCCCTCTCAACAAGAAAGGAATTCAACTCGAACCCGATCCTGTACCTTTGGAATGTTCTGCATGCAACACTTCTCCCAAGTGTTATTGCTCCAGTAACTCTAGAAACAAAAAAAAAACTCCCAACTGACCTCTCTGTTGGGCTAGAAACATACTCTGATGCTGAAGCTTCCTCTGCCGTTGAAAAGTGCTCCCTCTCTAACCTCTGAGCTACTACAACACTCCATGCATATCGCACCGTTGCACACCTCTTTGTGCCATCCTGCACTAGTGCAACACTCCTGTGCCTCTTGCATTTCTGCAACTTGCTAGCTCTGCATAGCCTTGGGACTCCTGCACTGTAGGTCTCTTTGCCGCTCCATCCGCATCTGTCTCTACCCACTCAGCCAGTCCTGCTACTCCTCGTTGGGGCTCCCATAGCAAGGTCTAATCAAAGAGGTTGGGTACCTCAATGATCCTGCCCCTATTCCAGCCTTCTTGGGACTGTCACTTCACATCGCCCCACCTCCTACCTAGAGGTATGGATGCATGTGATCCCTCTGCCCACCTAGCTTGAAATTCCCCCCTACTGGAGGTCTCTGCATGAGTGGATGCCTCCACTCTATCTCCTATCGGCTTCCCCAGTTGTGGCTGCTCCACAACCTCCTGAAGCTGCTTCACCAATCATAGCTCCTTTATAATCGTCTCAGACTTCTTCTGGCATTGCATGTTGAAAGGTAATGTATTCTCCCTCTCAAACACCAAGTCTCCATCAGTTGCCTTGCTCCTCAAGGGTTTGTATGCATCTTGAACCTCAAGAGCATATAGGTTCTTGACTCGTGAACCGATCTGGTTCACCTGTCTCGTGGTGATGGGTCGAAGGAAAACCTTTCCCTTAGTAAAGACTACATCATAGTCTCTATCGTCTAGCATTACGATCGACACCAAATTTCTCTTCAGTCCTAGTACATACTTGACATCGGTCAAGGTAATGCGAGCTCCATGCTCCCTCAGAAAAATAACCTTGCCTACACCTAAGACACTATACTTTTCATCATTACCCATCGCTATGAGTATCTGGAGATCTTTCTCCTCCAAGGTACTGAACAAACTCTTGTCGCCGTTCATGTGGAAAGAAGCTCCACTATCAAGAAACCAACCACTTCCCACCATGGATGAAACCATGCATGCGAAGAGAGTGAAATCCAACTCGAACTGTGAGGCCAATACCTCATCTTCATATCTTTCCTTGGATCCCATATTGGATTTCCTCAATGGACAATTTGTAGCAAAATGGCCCACCTCATGAAAACGAAAGCATCACACTTTCAATTTGTCAAACTTCTTCCCACCATGGGAAGAACTGGATTTGGAATTAGAATCCTTCTCCTTCCCCTTCTTTGCCTTACTCGCTAAGGCGTAGTTTTCTTAATCCTCCTTGGATGAAGAACCATCTCTAGTGCTTCTTCTTATCTCCTCCTGCACCAGATCCGACCAAAGTCATTCCTAATCTGGCAATTTTTCTTTTCCATTTACCGATTCTTGGTACCTATGCCAATTCTTAGGAGAACTGAGGAGTGCAATGCTCACCATGTCATCATCGGTTGTCGTGATCCCTACACTTACAAGCTCATCCCTACAGGTGGTGAGCTTGTTCAGATACGTAGAGATCATGTTTCTCTTTTCACACTTGATTTTCCGAAGCTTGTCTTTCAGCGCTAGCTTCCTCTGATCGATGCTATTCTAACATAGATCTTTCAATGTTTTCCACATCAAAAATGTTGTCTCCTTCTCATGGAGACTCGAGACTATGTGGTCTCAAACTCCCTCCAAAATGATTCTCCTTGCTCTAGCCACACATTTCTTCCATTCTGCTAATTCAGTAGCATCAATCAGCTTGGGGACTTCTTGATCAATGAAGTCCTTTAGACCGTTATCCTCTAATACTGCTTCCATGCAATCCTTCCAGGGTATAAAATTCGAACTACCATCAAGGACATATTCGAGTCTTAAACCATTGAATGCCATAGTTGAAATAGAGATGTGATAAGAACTTGATTTCTATATTCAGGAATCACAAACTTCAAAATTCTCCCTTCTTGTATATTGTTCTTCCTTGATCACCTTTGCTTCGATACCATGTAGAAATTCCCATTGTAGATCAATAGATTATGCAATATACTAAAGCAAAATACAAGATCTACTTCTACAACAAACTTTGCGGAAGCTTAATCGAATTGAGCAAGATAAATGGAACACATATAAATGATAAGGAGAATTCAATCACACATAACACAAAAGAAATAACTTGGGGAAAGCCTCAGCCTAACACCCAAACTCTGTATTATCATACAAGTGGAAATATAGTCCAGATTACAAAAAGAATCAGCTCACAAGCTATCCTTCTCTCTCTGCAATCCCTCTTCTACTCATAGACAATCAAAGGCTTCTCACAAACCTTCTCCTCTACCCTCCAAGCCTCCTATTTTCTTGCACAGTTTTTCCTGGGGTCCAGTGCTTCCAAAAGTGTGAATTCCCACCTCACACTGCTCATTTGGCTTAGAAATCACTGCACAAACCTGAAGGAGATAATTCCTTCTGCATGGATGAGTTTCCTTTATAGGAAAAATCCTCCAACTGATAGTACAATGTCCCTCCATCTGATCTCAACTAGGTCTCCGTCTGAATTGACATGCATGAGTTATTTATGAGAGAATATTCAGTTATCTGAAGTGCAACAGTTATATGCAAGCATGCATTAACTAACTGAACTCATAATTAATTCAACAAACTATTTGAATTAATCTAACTAGACTTGATTCAGTTAACTGAGCCAACTAATTACAACTCAATATTATAACTCATCCTTATCTCTTTAATTGATGGATAAATTCCTCAATCAATGGAGAAACTGTTGCATGTCCTCACATAGACTTCATGTTTGATTTTCTACAGCTAATTAACTCATGGTGAATTAATTAATTATTTTTCAAACAGTTGCTAAGATGAAATTCGAATTTACTTCTCAATTTTAGTCTAGGGACTGACTAAAATTGGAATCCATCCTAAAATTCTATTTATAGCAATTCTATTTTTAGCACTTCCATTTTTCATTCCTTGTTGCTATGTCCAACACTAGTACGTGAACTGCTATTTATAGCAGTGCTATTTTTAGCACTTCAATTTTTAGAATTTCTTGTTGCTATTTTCAATAGGGCCCTTTGGGAAATGAGCACCAGTTATCCTAGTTGTCCTCTTCATCAATTCCCCAACCTTGCTACTTACTTGAAACAACACTATGAGACCCTAGAGTTCATATGGGCCTTGCCCTAACTTGAAGGGATTAGATTAGCACCAAGTTGTGACAAAAAAATCTTCTTCTGTCCAGGTCTCTTCATGAGAAACATATTAAATTATTTTTTCTTTGCTTTTCCCAACATCAAAATCCAACTGAACATACTAGCCCCTTCCTTAATAGGCTCAAAACTATATTGATTCCATGATGCTTAGCTTCTATGACCACAAATTCCAACATTTGCAACCACTTTCATTTGAATTAGAGCTTTGTTGAAAATCCAAAAAAATCATACATGCATTTTACACTATCACGAAAAAACTTTGAAATCCATTATGCATATTTCCAAGGGTTGGCTTAATTCATTGCCACCTCCATGCCATGGTCAGGAGTCGGTTTTATCTCCCTTCACGCATTTTCAAATGAACAAGCTTTGACCTCTGACTAGATCGCATCGGGTTTCTATTTCATCTCCTAGGAATTTTAAAATTGTGTGTCTGTAGCTTTTATTTATGTAATCAAAGCTATATTGGAAAAACATTATGAACTCTTTCAAAACACACCTTGACATGCAAAATATTGTTAATTTATCAAATTTTCATACTGAAAAGAAAGTAACATTTGTGTCTACATTAAACTTTATGGCAATAGCGACAAGGTTTAAAAAAAAATGAATTGTATGTGTATAACAATATAGCTTTGATAATTTTCTCAATGATATACGAAAAATTATAAATCATTTTACAAAAATATTTGTTGTCTAGGGTTTCACAATTATTTAGCTCCTGGTATTGATACATGGACTAAATTTTTGGTCTCATGCGAGCAAAAAAGACAAATAGGGGATCTATGTCAATGTGATTTTTTTTTTTTTTTGGTCAAATAAGAGTGGAGCCTTCTATTAACCGAAAGAAAGATTACATAATTTACAAGGCCTTACAATGTAAGGACCAACACGGGCTAACCCTATAAAGGGTAACCAACTACACAACCCGAAAAAGAACCCGAAACCCTCAATCTGAGGCTTACAAACAATCTCCATCCAAGATCTCGTGAGATCCGACGGTCACAAAACTAGCATTTTGGCAACAAGTATCCCTTTTACCCGATGCTTGGACCCGATAAGGAAAGTGAGATAGAGTTTAAAGAAAGTTCGGGTCCGGTTTGAAACATAAGTTTCGAGCACTTTTAAAACCTGAAACCTGTACGATAAAGCCCTTGATGATCTGACGTTCCTCCAAGATATTGGAGCGAAAACCTGCACAGTCTTTAACTTCCTTTTCAGACCCGATGAGGAAAATAAACCACTTATCTATAAAGCATCGGGTCCGTTTTTGTGGTTATCCTCCGATTACTTTTCCACCTAATGGCCATACGATTGCAAAGGTAGTCAGGATCCGTGGTTGGTGACCTGCTAAGAGGCCTGCTGATTACCAAGCGCCTCTCCCCTATGGAAAGCTTTGTTTTGCACAATTTTCTTCTCTCTTTTTCCCCTCCCTTTTTTTTTATAAAATCAAATGGTTAAGAAAGGCTTACAACCCCGCTTTCTCCGGCTTCCACTAGTCTTTCTTCTTGTTCAGACCTAATGGTATGGAAGTTTTCCATGTCTTTGTCTGCTTGTCTTTGACAATCCTCCCACAAATTCCCCAAGGGTGTTGAATCCCACGCATACCTACTGTAACTTTCTTTGCACAACACTCCTTCATTCGCCAGACAATTAACTAGCATATTGGCTTTTCTTTGCACATGAACGAGGCTGGTCAGTCTCAGGGTTTGTAGGTGGGAATGAATGCGCTGAAAGACCTGCAAAAGTCGCCAATGTTTGGATACTTTTTTAGGTGCTTTTCCATTGCAGATCTGCTTGGCCGCATTAATAACCAATTCTAAGTCAGCTTCAATAATTGCATTGTGAGAATTTGACTCAATTAGTATTTCCAGGCACTGCTCTAAGGCCATGAGCTCCACCATGTTGTTTGTAGCCATTCCTAGATGACCATGAAAGATATCCTTTATGCACCCCTGCTCATCTCTGATGACCTCGCCAAACCCAGCCATTCTTTGGTTACCTTTAGAAGCTCCATCTATGTTAATTTTCTAGAAATAATGAGGTGGAGGTTGCCAAAAGTATTTGTCAACATTTATTTGGCTTATCTCCTTGTGTAAGCTCTGGGGAACTTGCGACTGGAGACCCAACTGCAGCAGTGTACGCTTGTCTTGGGGCAGAGTCAGTTCCTCAGGAGGTCTCCTTAACATGGCACCAACAATGTTTTGAGTTGTCTTAATATCTGTGCAATAGTGTTATGGGTTGAGCCAGTTTTGCTTTTGAAAATCCTGCCATTGCATTCTTTGCAGACATCCCAGATTAGGAATCTTGGAACAAGAGTCCAAGCGTTGTTGATGAGCTCATTGATTGAGAAGTTTTTCCTCCAATTCCTTAGAGTGTTGGTAATACTAAGGCCATCCCTGTTAGTTTGTCCGAAGACTGAAGCCACCCAATCCCACAAGGTTGAGGTGAAAGGGCAAAGGTTGAGTAAGTGTTCCATTGTCTCCTCTTGTGTACCACACAAATAGCATTTGGATGGGCCAACAAAACCTTTCTTTAGAAGATTTTCCCAAGTTAGAATTTTCTTTTGTTGAAACAACCATATGGACATCTTTATTTTCATCCAGTGCGTGTTCTGCCAAAGGTCCTTCCATGTCTTATCAGGGTATTGATAATCACACCCTGTGGCTATCTGCTTGGCTTCTTTGAGGTTAAAGTTCCTTTTTGTTTCTTCCCCATCTTAGTTGGTCAGACAAGGATGAAACCAAAATCTTCCTTTGTTCTAAGTCCATAACAAGAGAGTTTGCCTGAACTTTCAAAGGGATCTCTTCGCTGTAGCCTAGATCCTTCCAATTTCTCCATTTTCCATTGTTCCTTACCTGATCCCAGAAATTACTTACCATGCATAAACCTTTGTTATCAGTGTCATTCTTGAGTTCAGTTAGTTCTTCTCTAAATAGGTTTGGTTCTTGCTGCCAGTTATCCTCCCAGAATCTTTCCAAGTTCCCATCTCGGATCTCCCAGAAGCTGTGCTGCTAGAAAATGCCTCTAATTTTCCCAAGCAAGATTCCAAATGTGGGAGCCCTTGATAAGCCTAGACATTCAAATATGATCCCTCTCCTATCAATTTTGTGCATATTTTTTTTTCCAAAGTTTTTCCCACGGGGATGCCCAATCCTTGAGCCACCTCCACCAAAGCTTTGCACCTGAAACTCTACTGAGGGTTTTGGGGTCATGAAGCCCCAAACCTCCATGGGCCTTAGGTTTGCAGAGCTTATCCAAAGCTACCAAAGACCATTTCTTTTTCTCTTTCCCTTTGCCCTAAAGAAAATATCTTTGGATGTTCCTGATCTTTTGCAAAATTTCTTTAGGACAGGAAGAGCTGACATCATGAAAATGGGTATGGCCTGTAGGACAACTTTTGTGAGCGCAAGGAACCCTGCTAAATTCAAAGATCTACAAGTCCACTTCCGGATCCTATCTTGAAGTTTGTTAATGGCTGACTCCCAAACTTCCATGCTTAGAGGTTTGTCTATAAGGGGCATTCCAAGGTACTTAAAGGGTAATTTATCCCTTTGGAACCCTAGAATTCTGGTAAGGTTTCTTTGAATAACAATGTTAGTGTTACCTTTGTACCAGCAGCCATGGCAAAGTCATTTAGGATTTGTTTAAAAGATTTGGCTTCCTTGACCGTGGGAATGCCCTGCAACATAGTGTCATCCAAAAATTGTTGGTGAGTTGAAGCTACGCCATCTGTGGTGAGTTTCAAACCTTGGATTCTTCCCTCAACACTTGTCGTTTTTATCACTCTGCCTAGCCCTTCCATCATGAGCACAAAGAGGAAGGGGGATAGCGGATCTCCTTGTCTTAGACCCCTAGAAGGCAGGAATGTTCTTGAGGGCGATCCATTAAGCAAGATTGAAAAACTGGCCATGGATACAAGGGCCATGACCCATCTGATCCAATTGTGGTCAAAACCATAAGCTTTCAACATTTCTCTGATGTAAGACTAGCTTAGCTTGTCATAATCTTTCACTAGGTCAAACTGTATGATCATTCCAACTTTCTTGTTATTTTTCAAAGAGTGTACCATCTCATGAGCTTGAATGATATTGTTGAGAATCTGTCTTCCTTCCACATAACCAGTTTGCTCCTCTGAGATAAGAGCTGGAAGAAGGGGCTTGAGTCTGTTAGTGATCACTTTGGAAATAATTTTGCACACCACATTACACAAAGCTATGGGTTTGAATTTGTCCAGTGTGATGGCTTTTTCCTGCTTTGGAATCAAAGCTATGAAAGAGGTATTGAGATCCTTCAGGACCAATCTGGATCTTCTTGAGTCTTCAACTGCATTAAGGATTTCTTGTTTGACTATTTTCCAGCATGCTTTGAAAAAGTCCACATTGAAACCATCCAAGCTAGGGACTTTCCCATTTTGCATCTCATTGATAACTTCCCTGACCTCATCTTTAGATACTGGCCTATTGGGATTATGATTGTCTTCCCTTGTTACCAGCTTGGGGATGTACCTTATGAATTTATTAATAAATTGTGACCTATCTAAGAGAGGCTCCTTTGCAATGTTAAGGAAGTGTTGAACTAGGACAGATTCCATTTCTTTGTGGGTGATGAGCTCTTTTCCTTGAGAATCTCTGAGTTTCAAAATTTTGTTATGTGACCTGTGACTCAAAGTTGACTTATGAAAAAACTTTGTGTTTCTTTCCCCTTCTTTAATCCATTGTACTCTCGATTTCTATCTCCAGAAAATCTCCTCTTGCCTACACCTATCATCCCATTCCTTCTAAAGAACATCAGCTTGAGTATTCCTTTCCTCAGTAAAGCCATCTGTGATCATAAGCTGATTAATCCCCTGAAGTTTTTGTTCAACTTCTTTTTTTTCTTTGAAAATGTTGCCAAACTATTTTTTGTTCCAATCTTTGAGTCTAGCTTTGATGTGTTTAATTCTTTGTTGTAGCATGTACATTTTAGTGCCTTGAAAGGGCAACTCTTCCATCCACCATTTCTCAATGTTGCTGGTGAAGTCAGGGTGAGAGATCCAAATATTTTCAAACCTAAAATGTCTATTCCTCATTGTACCCATAAAAGTGGATTCAAGCTAGACAGGCCAGTGGTCTGAACCTCCAAATGGAAGGATAACAGCTGACATGCCAGGGCCCATGAGAAATAGGTCCTCTAAGATCAAGAATCTATCTAGTTTAGAGGCAACTTGAGAAGCCCCTCCTCTCTTATTGTTCCAAGTGAAAGTGCCATTTAATGTTTTAGCATCCACTAATCTCATGTTATTTATAAAGTTCTGGAAGGCAGTTGAGTCTCTACCTAGTGCTCTGGTGCCATTTTTTTCTCTGTAAAAGATTTTATCATATTGAAATCTCCTACTAGAATCCAGGGTATATCAATATGTCTCTCTCTTAGCTCCTCTAGGGAAGTGAGAAGCTTGAGTTTGTCTTCTAGTTTTTGAGGTCCATAGACATTTGTAATAATGTAAATTTCCTTATCACCCACAGGTTATATTACCAACAAAATATAGTTCCTGGATGCTTCCGCATCCAATATTCCAAGTTTTTGGGGATCCCAAAGCGTCAGAATCCCTCCTGCCGAGTTGTATGCCTTAACCTCTAGATACTCATACCTGCTTAACCATTTGCTGTGGATTTCTCTGATTTTATCCATTGAGCACTTTGTTTCCTGAATGAAAACCATGTCTGGTTTTTCTTCTTTTATTCTACTACTGAGATTTCTTTGTTTCCTTTTGCTTCCTAGGCCCCTAATATTCCATGTTGTAAACTTCATTAAGATAGGTTTGTAAAAGAGTAATTGGTGAGATCTTTCATCTTACCTGAGTTGATCACGAGTTTTCTACATTTTGTCAGCAACTCAGTTTGTCTTTTCCTTCCTCTTTTCCTACTTGAGTTCTTGGAAGAGTGCCCCTATGTTTCCTCCATTGTCTTCATCCCTCTATTTTCCTGGTTGTCATGGTTCCTTTTGTCTCCAGAACTCTTCGACTATGATCACTATAGGAAGAGCTGTTGAACCCTGCCAAACTCCTCTTTTAGCAGGGAGTCAACTCCTTTGGTAATACCCTGCTTCAAAAACTTTTCCAGATCCAAGTTTTCATTCTCAAGAATCTCTTGTAGTTCATAATCCTCCGTTCCTGCCTCACTTGGGGTCATCTCATGGTCCCTGCTAATCTCCACAATACTCGGTGGATCATCCTGTTGCTGGCTATTCTCTGGTATGTCCTCCATGCTAGTATCCCTATCCTTCTCATTGGTTTTAGTTTCTGATTTTTGGTTTTCCCCGTTGTTTCGTATATCTTCTTCTAAGATTTTGAAACTATTGTGGCTCAGTTGTCCATCCTTGTTGACTTTCTTTAGGTTTTTCTTTCGTCCTTACCCCTTACCCCCCACCTTGGTGAAACCCTCGGGATCTTTACTTGTGGTGGTTTTTTTGTTGCTTTCCAGTTTGTTGAATGGGTAGTCTCTGTAAAGGTGCCCGTGTTCATGGCACTTACAACATCTAAATGGGACATGCTCATAATCCACCACCTGCACCCATTCTTCATCATAGACTTCTAAAATGATCTCGTCTGGGAGTGCTCCCGATAAGTCAATTTCCACACAAATCCGGGCGAAGGAAGTGTATTTGCCTCTTAATGTCACATCTGATATCTTTATAAAATTCCCTAGTTTATTGCCGATATCCTTTAAAGACTCCAACAACCAATAATCTAAAGGAAGGGAGTAAAGTTGTATCCATATCGGTACTAAGGTGAACGTTTCTCGTTCTGCGACAAAGTTCATCACCCATGGTCGCATGTAAAGACCTGCAGCAACGTAGAAATATGGTCCTCCCTCAAACACTGTCTTTATCTTCTAAGCTCGTGAACACCACCATAAAGAAATCCTTGGATCTGAGGTGAAGGTTTATTTCCCCTTTAGGTTTCCACTGGGTCTTTATCCATGCATGTAAGGCCTTCTCTGTTGGCCAAATCCCCATAAATTTGCAAATGATCGCGTGTTCCGTCATGTGATCTCTGTGCACCTATAGCGTTGGGTCACTTAAAACGACCCGAGGAGTGATGGTCGACTTGGGTTTATAGACACCTGTTTCCCTCAGAGGTGCAGTTTTCTGACCGCTGCCCTATTTTCTCTTCTCCCTGCTATCTTCCTCATGATTCACTATCTGTTCGTGAGGTTCGGTATTTCCTGTGTTAGTATCCTCAGTTATCACCTCTGTTGGTTTCTTGAAGCGATTTAGATCAGTTTCCTTGTTTCTGTTCGCAGTTATTTGACTATAGGAGAGAGCAAAACTCCCTCCTCCACGACCCGCCATGGTTACCAGTGCCAAGCTCTAACTGAAACCCTACCACAGATTGCAGTGGTTTGTTTGATCATCTCACGACTATTTTGATGTGCCTCAAAATATTATTGAGCACATCCCTATGTCAATGTGCTTTACAATAAGAAAATTAAATAGATTTTTCTATACATAGTTTTATATAAATGTGGTTTACCAAGTTCCATAAATTGAAAATCCTCTTGCAAATCTAGTTAGAAACCATTGGCATTCGATTTTAGCAGAGCTTTTGTAAGTTACTCTCTATACTCTACGGTATTTATTATGTATGTTTTTTTTTATATTATTGAAATAATTAATGTTAAAATAAATTTGATAATTTAATAATGTTTATTTTTTCCAATTTCTAATATTGCTACTAACTCTATCATCAAAAAAAAAAAAAAAAAATGGCATATCGCGATAATATAAGCAAACTTCCAAGAAAAAAATGTGTTTTTTATTTTTGTGACATATTATGCATTCCTATCTATTGCAAATTACTAATAATATATATTTGAAAAATTGTATCGCAATACAAAAACATGATTTCTTTGCATATGTAATTTATATTCAACAAAACATCCAGTATGTCAAATGACTAAAACCTACAACTATGGTCAGTTACAATGAAGTTTTATTTTATTTCCATTGAAAATTCAATTATTAAACAAATGACAGGGAACACTAGCTATGCGGCCTTGTTGATTATCTTATTTTCTATATGTTATTTTATTTTTAATGTATAAAGATAAATGTTTATATTTTGGATGAAGAGAATATATACAATAGACTAATGTCTTGTGTCAAAAGACATGTGTAATCGAACATTTAAGGCTTCCTCTTCCCACATACTCTCACTATTTATGTTGCAAGTGGCTTAATTTATCATCGTTGCAAAATTGAGACATTTGAACACTTGTGCTATATTGTTTAGAATAATTTAGAAATTATTCTTTGTTGTAGGTTTTAATCTTGTTTTTGTTATTAGGTTCCACGTGAGTAGGAGAGTCTTAGAGGAATTGTGCGCATGTCACACAAATTATGAAATATGAAAATGTATTACTATAAGAACTGAGATATGTGGAAGATCTACCAAAGGATACAAGTAATCCATTGAATATTATCTTCCATGGACATGATATGACAACATCAAAAAGTAACACTTGGAACTTAATTTGGTTGATACAAACATCTTCAATTGTCTCCAATATGTTTATGGAAACAAACCCATACCTTGCAGTATATTGATAAAAATTACCCTTGTATTGAGTAGGATATTTTTTTGATTACCATAAAATGTGATGGGATTAGCATAACATGACCAACAATTGCCTTATCCATTTTCATTGTTGAACTTTGTCGAGGCATATTTGTCATTTTTATAAACCTCCCATTGCGACCAAAATAATATGCAATTGAACCTTTAGAAAATGCCCGATTTTATGTGAATTGATTGGTAATTATAGGGATGAAACTATGACAATAAATAATAAAGTTATAACTTTTCAGCCTTTCATCCATAATATACTTCTTTCATTGATGTGCTCAATGTTCAAAAAGTAGGGCTAAATACGAATAAGCAATGACCACATAATTTTTTAGGTTTAACTATGCATAATTAGTTGTTGCAAATATATTGTTAATAAAATAGAAAAGATGTAATGCCAAACACTCACATTAACACAAATATTTTACCTTAAAAACTAAAAACTAGGAAAAGGAGAAATATTTTTATGTATATTTTTTTCTCATTTTTATTTTCTATGGTTTTGTAGTTTTAATTGAGGAACTATGGTTGTATTCTAATCCACAGTAAATAAATTGTCGATTTATGGATGTCAAGATATATATATATATACACACCTTGAACCCCCATTTTAGTGCCATTGCATTGATTTAATTCATGGCATAACACAAAAAATGTGGTGCAATCAACTAGTTGCATTGATTTAAGAAATTCAATAATAGAAAATGATAAGGTGCATTGACTTCAATGATAATATTATAGCACAATATAACTCTTCTACGTTTTGGTTTTATTTCCATAATTCAATAATAATTCTTTTATTGAAGTAATAGTTTTTAATTGTTTAAAATGCATTAATGGATTCAACACCTTAAAAAACACTTATAGCACTTGGATCATGCATATTCATAATTCATTCTTGTTATTCTAACGCGTCCCAAACAAATTTTGAGCCAAATTAACCAAAAAATGTGCCAAAACCTAAAATATTTAGACTATGACTGATAATATTGTGAGAAGTTATTCAGGAATGAATTGAAAAATAAGAAAATTGATTTACTGCACTTATCAAGTGAATGAGTTGATCAAATACAACACAAAACAATGTCAAAATTTATTAGTATTTTCCTGAAGAGATTCTCAATAATAAGTTAGAAGTCCTTCATTTTCTTTTTCAGATTGGGCGTAATTCCTCTATTAGTATTTTCACATTAAAACTGTTATAAATTTAACATATATAGAATGCATTCAAACCAAAATCATACAAAATAATGAAACAAACTAGAGAAACATAAGATATTGGAAAAAGAAATGATTCATATTGCAACAAGAGAGATAAGGTATCAATATTTTGAATATCGAAATGGCTTGAAAATTAACATCCTTTGTCATATGATCAATATGAAAAGACTACTAACAAGTGTGGGTAAATAAAAAAATTACCATATGCGGATAAAATAAAATATGATCATTTAAAATTTTGATGCATATAGTTTGGAGGCGACCTTGAGATATTTTGTAAATTTCAAATGTTTAGATAAATCTCAAATATATATAAATGCATAATGATGATTCTCTATCATTTTGATATGGCCTCTTATGATTGGAAATTCTCTAGATCCATCTTAACATTAGATCCACCAAGCATCAAGATGGATTACAAATCTCTTGAAGTGCAAATCCCCCTTGTGTTGGCAACATGGTGTTGGCATATTGATGTCAACAATGAGCCAGTTGCATGATGGGACTTGATATCAACAACTATAGGGTGCAAGACTGATGGTTTGATAAGTATTTGAAGATATTGAGCTAGAGGTTTGAGCAAATTTAGGTGAAAGCATTTTAAGCTTTCCCCAAGTTACATAAAAAATGTTGGTTCAGGACGAGAAATCCATTCTTGTAGAATTGTGTTGTACTACTCAACAACCCCCCATTATAGTTAATAGTAGAACTAATAAATAATGGGGACCCTTTTTAAAATTTAGGATAAAATCCAAAAAAATCCAATAAAACAAGGTAATCTTAGCCTTATTGTTTCAAAGCTTGATTAAATAAAGAGATTCCCCTTATCGGAACTCAAATATGGGAGCTTGAACCTTTAAATATTGGCTTTTACTTTAAAACTCTATTCGGAAGTATTTTATCGAAACATTCCAACATGTATCCTTAAGAAAAACTTTGATTAAAACATTTCCTGATTGAGTTTTCTAAGGTCTAAACCTTAAAATAATAAAAGCACTCTGTTTATAATAATAAAGGTCTGACCCCACAACACTACCACGTAGCATATCAGGATTTCAATATAGGCGTATTCATTTTGATATCCATGTCCAAATCTCCGATCCTTTGATCATCCGACCTCCGATATCCCTTCCCGCTACATTCTTCGATATGCGACCCCGCCAATACCATAGTGCTCATCTCTGATATTTGTCTCACCTCCAATCTCCGATATATTACTTGCCACTCATTTTGCAACTTTCATATTGGGATTTCCTAATCAACAGTTATCCTTTCAATTCCCCGATATGAAACCATTGTTACAGAACCTCTGATAATTCTCCTTGCCTATAACTTTAAGCCTTTATGTGCTATGAGCTAATCATAGATAAATAATATTGTAGATTTTAGCGATGCAACCATGTAATTTTGCTGATAAAGTTGTTTGATATGTTGACGTGTAATGTAGCCCATGTGAATCCACGTTTTATCAATAAATGGAGAAATGTAATGAATTTATGGTTTTCGATATGCTAAACTTCCTCATTATTGCTAATGATTTCCTAAGATTTCACTCATAAAAGTCTTGGATTCATGTGTAATTAGTTATTTGCTCTAAGTTATTCGCTATGAGTGTAAGTTGTTTCTCACTCTTATGTTTCTCTTGGTAGGCTAATCCTGATAAACATAATTCAGTGGAAATGTCTCGGCCGACTAAACCTAAAAGGAAACCACTTGTTCAGCAATATCCAGTTGCTCCTCCACCTAAAACCGCATAAATTCCTACAATATTCTTTGATACCACATGCACCCCAGATGCTGGAACCTCTACTCAGGAGGCCATATACAAGCTTTTCGAAGACGAAGAGTTGAGGGTGACATAAAGAATAGTCACAATTGAAGATTCACTCCCAGTTTCTGATACTACATACAACGATGTGGCCAATTCATTCCTCCATGGAATTGTTGCTTGATCAAACATCTTGCCTTAAACGGATATGATCAAATGGGTCATCAACAATATAAACATCACAGATAGGAACTTTATGACTAGGAGGAACACGGTCATTGGCTCTTTCACCAAAAAATATCTGTCTCAAATGTACCATCTACCTCCACCTCAAAAGAAATATGATAAGGACTTGATTAATAAATTCATGAAGGAAAATGAGGACCAATATGAGGTCATCAAAGGATGGAGAAGAGATTCTAGCAAGCACAAGCGAGAAGACAAGGGTATGTACTCTATAGCTTCTATTGTCGGACCCTACTGTTATATTGCTGCCATGATGTGTAGATTATTTGGGGCAATTCAAATGGCTCCACCACTACACCCTCTTCACAAACACCCAGAAAGATGGCTTCCTAAATACAATCTTGATGATGGCCTCCCTATAGAGGAACATATTCATAATTTTATGTTGGCCATAAATTTAAATGGAGTCACTCAAGAAGATTGTGTTGTTAGACTTTTTCCTTATACTTTTGAAGGATCAGCAGGGTCATGGTATTTCTCTCTTCCATATGGGTCTATAATTAATTGGGATATGTTTGAATAAAACATCTTACTCAAGTTTTGGGACGAACAAACTGTTGAGCTTTGAAATTACACCTCTCCTACACATTTTCCCAGACTTTTTCCCCTCACCAGTACTCCATAAGCTATCAAAGATCATTGCATATTGATTCTAAAAGAGCATTTAAGTGGTTTTCTAACTATGTTTTTGTGTTTGTTGTCTGACTTAGATTTTGCTCATTAGCTGCGGAATGCAGCCACTTTCTGCAGCTGATTCAACTTTCCGCAGATGTTTCTGTTAAACTCCAGGTTGCAGGTGACGTCAAAAACGGGACAAGTGGGCAGATCAGGAATCACTTGGACATGGATCAGGTCCTATTGGTTCAACCGAATTCATTAAGGAAAGCCGTGGTCAGCGATGGTCAAGCGGTGGTCAAACAAAGGAGTCCTACAGCAACAGGACTCCGTTTTCAAGCACGTGAAGGATTTGTGGCCATTCCTAGATCCCTGGGGTCATGTTGACATCTGTAGACTTCCCCACGATGCAAATCCAGTAGCCACTTTTGATAGATTGAATAATCTCGACAACCATTATGCTAAATTCATGGACGCTGTCTTTTACGTGTCCTCTGTTGACTTAGTTTCACAGGAAAACAGTTATAAATTTTTTGTTATAAATAACGCGTTTCCAAACGCAATAGAGTTAGACTTTGTTGATGTAATTTCACTGTTAAAGTTTACTGTGCCGTGACACTAGTCCCACTGTGGTAATGAGAGGATTATTCCTCTGTTTTGAATTATAAAGAAGACTCGTGCCAAAATGTTTAGTCAATTTAGTGTGTCCTAAATTGCTACATTAATTATCAATCCAGGAGTCGTAGGCTGATGAAGTGTGGCACACTATATGTGCAAGACAACCTCTTTCTTACCTTTTTGTCGTTTTCAATTTTTATTTTGTTTTGGGGGTTTTTATCTTCGTTTATCTCCTAATATGAATGGAAATCCTATTCCTGAGTTTTAAGAATACTCTAGAAGGCAAGTATGGATATATATTTTAAGGCAATTATGTCCTCTATAATGATTTCCAAAACTTAACACTTCAGAGGGTCTTAGAACATACTAGTGATGAAATTAATACTTGAACAAGAATAAAAATGTGTTGCTATTCAAATCAAGCAAATAATGAACTACTGATCATGAAACCATTATCTATGCTGCCTTCTAAATACAAAAAAATGAATTAAGCTACCGCACTCAAAAAAATAAAAAAATTGCAATCTAGTAAAAGTAAAATCAATTCACATCATTCATAGTCCAATACCTCGCCAGATAGTCTAAGTTATGGCTTTCGAAGATAACGTCAATGATATGAGCAAGTTGATGTCTAATTGCAGAAAAGTAAAACTAAAATCAAATCACATCATTCATAGTCCGATACCTCACCGTGTAGTCTAAGTTATGGCTTTCAGAGATAACGTCAATGATATGAGCAAGTTGATGTCTAATTGCAGAAAAGTAAAACTAAAATCAAATCACATCATTCATAGTCCGATACCTCGCCATGTAGTCTAAGCTATGGCTTTCGGAGATAACGTCAATGATATGAGCAAGTTGATGTCTAATTGCAGAAAAGTAAAACTAAAATCAAATCACATCATTCATAATCCGATACCTTGCCAGGTAGTCTAAGCTATGGCTTTCGAAGATAATCGTCAATGATATGAGCAAGTTGATATCTAAACTAACTAACAAAGCAAGTGAATAAGACTGAAATCAACAAAACAGAACTGGAATTAAAAAAAACTAAGAAAAGAAAAGTCAGCAGAGAGGCTAATCCCATGTCACTAGTTATTGCGAAAATTATATGAAAATGCCCGGGCCTACTCTATCCTGAAACATACACACACTGATCAGCGTTAACAGCAATATACAAAGCTTGTAAAATCATAAACATGAATGAAATGTTAATACCATAACAGATGAAATATATACACAGGTGGATAACTATGAAACATGTGCAATGGAAATAAGGAAACAATACATAAAAACTGTACAGCAATAAGGAAACAAAACCTCAGTGTGCAAGGGCCCTCTGCACGGCCTTGGTCAACAGGCTATCAGTCCAAAATTGTGCTCACGCAGTCATATAAAAACAGAGTCTTCTTTATAATTCAAAACAGAGGAATAATCCTCTCATTACCACAGTGGGACTAGTGTCACGGCACAGTAAACTTTAACAGCGAAATTACATCAACAAAGACTAACTCTATGCGTTTGGAAACGCGTTATTTATAACAAAATCTTTATAACTATTTTCCTGTGAAACTACGTCAACAGAGGACACGTAAAAGACAACGTCCATGAATTTAGCATAATGGTTGCCGAGATTATTCAATCTATCAAAAGTGGCTGTTGGATTCGCATCGTGGGGCAGTCTACAGCTGTCAACATGACCCCAGGGATCTAGGAATGGCCACGAATCCTTCACGTGCTTGAAAATGGAGTTATGTTGCTATAGAACTCCTCTATTTGACCACCGCTTTACCATCGTTGACCACGGCTTTCCTTAATGAATTCGGCTGAACCAATAGGACCTGATCCATGTCCAGGTCATTCCTGATCTGCCCACGTGTCCCATTTTTCCTGATGTCACCTGCAACATGGAGTTTAACAAAAACAGCTGCGGAAAGTTGAATCAACTGTGGAAAGTGGCTGCATTCCGGAGCTAATGAGCAAAATCTAAGCCAAAGAGCAAACACAAAAACATAGTTAGAAAACCACTTAAATGCTCTTTTAGAATCAATATGCAATGATCTTTGATAGCTTATGGAGTACTGGTGAGGGGAAAAAGTCTGGGAAAATGTGTAGGAGAGGTGTAATTTGAAAGCTCAACATAGATAGCCTGTTGACCAAGGCCATGCAGAGAGCCCCTGCTGTTATGAAACCAGCTCACAAAAAGATAGAAAAGATAGATCAACGCCTTAGAATTCAGCCTCTTCGAGGGGGCAACCTCCTTTACATTACATAAATGAACAATTCTTGGATGATTCAAATGAAAAAACCTCCTTTCTATATATAGGAGTCTAAGGAGTCACAATATAACCCAGCCGACCTAACAATAATAATATAAAGCCACAAAAATAACAATAGAGGGGTTCTATGGGGCACAGTAATAAAAATATGGGGACAATAGGGGCACAAAAATATTAATAAGGGATACAAATACAATAGTAATGGTGTAATCACTAGTATTATAGGGTCCTATCATGCCCCTCTCCTTCAAAAAAAAGTGTTGTCCTCAATGCTTGAGTAGTTCTGGATGCTTCTGTATAAAATTCTCATCCTCCCATGTGGAATCTTCAGCGGATAAGTTCTTCCACTTGATGAGATACTCCGAGATTGATCGATTTCGTAGTTGTCGAGTTCTTGTTTCTGTGACTGCTTCCGGTTCCAATATAATTTTTCCTTCCTCGTCAAGTTCTGGCAATATTGTTTGAACTGGGAGCTTGTCGCCTATAACCTTCTTTAAACATGAAACATGGAAAACTGGGTGCACTTGAGACACTGCAGGAAGCTCCAATTTGTATGCCATAGTACCAATCTTTTGCAACACCTTGTATGGACCATAATACCTTGGTGATAATTTATTATCCTTCTTAGCTTGCTTGAGGGACATTTGTTTATATGGTTGTAGCCGTAGGAATACCCAATCGCCTACATCAAAACTTTTTTCACTGCGATGTTGATCTGCCTGTTGTTTCATTCTATTCTATGCCAACACGAGGTTATCCTTTAAGAGTTGGAGGACTTGTTGTTTATGTTCAATGTGATGTTCCACTTCTTGAACCTTAGAATTTTCTCTTAAATATGATGTGATGGATGGTGGATGATATCCATAAAGTGCCATAAATGGGGTCATTTTTGTTGCTGTATGGAAGGAAGTGTTATACCACCATTCAGCCAGAGGCAACCATTTGACCCATTGTGTCTGTTTATCAGATACAAAGCAGCAAAGATATCCTTCCAAACATTTGTTTACTATCTCAGTTTGCCTATCAGATTGAGGATGATAAGATGAGCTATGAGCTAACTGAGTACCAAGACAAGAAAATAATTCTGTCCAAAAATTTCCAGTGAAAATGGGATCTCTGTCACTTACAATAATCTTTGGGTTTCCTTGAGCCAGAGGAGTTCTGGGATGGGTGACCTCCTGGGAAGTCCTGGTTACCGGGTGCAAGCCCCGGAAGTGATGATTGATGCTATGTGATTCGTTCTCCACATTTCACTAGTTTCAATCCCACTTCTTCACCCCTGTGAGCATCACCCGATGCAATGAGTGCTAAGTGAACTATTCAAAAATCATGAGAAATTAGTCAGTTACGACTACCTCTCATGGAAATGGTCATACGTTTGAATGACTTACTTAACGCAGTTGAATCCCAAAAATGATATCTAATATAATGCACTGCGTAAATCCCCCATACTTAAATTCAAAAAGAGTCAAGGGATCTCTACTTGAATGGTTCATGAGGCACAATACTTGCTAAGGTTTTGCAAATGGGGTAGCAAGCTAAGTGGGCTTGATTGTGGAGAAAAACTCCACAGTTAAGCGCGCTTGAGCCAGAGGAGTTCTGGATGGGTGACCTCCTGGGAAGTCCTGGTTACCGGGTGCAAGCCCCGGAAGTGATGATTGATGCTATGTGATTCGTTCTCCACATTTCACTAGTTTCAATCCCACTTCTTCACCCCTGTGAGCATCACCCGATGCAATGAGTGCTAAGTGAACTATTCAAAAATCATGAGAAATTAGTCAGTTACGACTACCTCTCATGGAAATGGTCATACGTTTGAATGACTTACTTAACGCAGTTGAATCCCAAAAATGATATCTAACTTTTGAATTGTTTCCATAAATGCAGTAGAAACTGTACTGGCTTTTAATGGATGTGATAATGCACAAAAGTGTGCATACTTGGTAAGTCTGTCAACAACCACCATGATGACACTCTTTCCCTCAGACTTAGGTAAACCTGTGATAAAATCCATTGAAACCTCCTCACAACGTTGGCTTGGAATGGATAAAGGTTGTAATAGACCCGGGGTCTTAATTGTTTCAACTTTATTTTGTTGGAAAACTAAACATTCCGCCACAAACTTTTGAATATCTGATTTAAGGCCATCCCAAAAAAATTCCTTCTTAACCCTGTGGTAAGTTTTTAAAAATCCTGAGTGCCCTCCTAAGGGAGAAGTGTGCAATTTCATAAGAATCTTTTGTTTGAGTTGCAAATTCTTATAGAGGTATAAGCGATCTTTGTACCATAACGAATCATTTTGCCAGCTAAATGTATCAGATGTATTGGAATCTTGTTGTAACTTTCGAATAAGTGTCCACACTTCTTTATCATTCTTCCACTCCTCCCTTGATTCATTTATCCAATCTAGTTGGATAATAGAAATGGCGCACAACAATGCTTCCACATCCTCATCCTTTCTTGAGAGTGCATCTGCCACCACATTTTGCTTCCCTTTTTTGTAGATGATTTCAAAGTCATAACCAAACATCTTTGTGACCCACTTTTGTTGCTCTTCAGAGGATAATCTTTGTTCTAAAAAGTATTTAAGGCTATCATGATCCGTTTTTACCTTGAAGTGTCTTCCCATTAGGTAGGGTCGCCATTTCTTAAGTGCATGTAGTATTACCAACATTTCCTTCTCATAAATAGCTTTGTGTAAAAACTTTCCCTTGATTGAACGACTTTCAAAAGCAATGGGTTTTTCATCTTGCATTAAAATAACACCAATTCCATTTCCTGAAGCATCACATTCCACAATAATGGTTTTTTTGAAGTCCGGTGTAGCTAAGACCGGTGCTTGGAACATTGCCTCTTTAAGATGTTCGAAGGCCTTTGTTGCTTCTAGAGTCCATGAAAATGCATCTTTCTTCAATAATGTTGTTAGAGGTGCTGTTATTTTCCCATAATTCTTAACAAACTTGCGATAATACCCTGACAACCCGAGAAATCCTCGCAGAAGCTTTATGGATGTGGGGATTTTCCATTCCTTAATGGCTTTAATTTTGCTAGGGTCTACCTTAACTCCTTCATGAGATACAATATGACCCAGATATTCCACCTCTTGTACTCCAAAGAAACATTTGGATCTTTTTGCATATAATTGTTTCTCCTCCAATAGTTGTAGCACCCTGTCAACATGTGCAACATGATCCTTCCAAGACTTGTTGTAGATTAGTATATCATCAAAAAATACTAACACAAATTTTCTAAGGAAGGGTTTGAAAATAGAATTCATCAAACCTTGAAATGTAGAAGGTGCATTGGTAAGGCCAAAAGGCATGACCAAAAATTCATAATGACCCTCATGAGTTCTAAATGTTGTTTTTGGAATGTCTTCAGTCTTCATTCTGATTTGATGATATCCTGAACAAAGATCCAACTTGGTGAAGTAAATTGATCCATGCAATTCATCCAATAATTCATCAATGACAGGAATGGGAAACTTATCTTTAATAGTGAGCTTGTTGAGCTCCCTATAATCCGGACACATGCACCATGATCCATCCTTCTTGTGCACCAATACTACTGGAGCAGAGAAAGAACTTTGACTAGGTTGAATTATACCAGCCTCTAGCATTTCTGCAACCATATGCTCAATTTCACTCTTTTGGGCATAGGGATATCTGTACGGCCTGGAGGAACACTTCCTGGAATCAGATGAATAGCATGATCATGATCACGAATAGGTGGGAGAACTTTGGGAGTATCAAATACCTTAGAATGATTGTCCAAGACTTTTTGGAGGTCTGGAGAAATAAATGATTCCGATGTGGAAACATCTAGCGAACATAATTGTGCAATTACACCTCTTTGTTCCTTTTTTAGAAGCTTTGTCATACCGTTAGAGCTGATTATCTTTCCCGATTTCCCTACAATACCCATTAATTCAACTTCCTTTCCTTCCACAAAAAATTTCATGAAAAGTTCTTGAAAATTAAAAGCTATTGTACCCAAGGATTGTAGCCATTGGACTCCTAGTACAACATTAGCACCTCGCATTGGAATGGAAAGCATTGGGCTAGTCAATACATATTCTCCCATGGATAGCTTGATATTATGGCACTTTCCAGAGAAATTTATCGTTCCTCCATTTACAATCATCACTTGACACTCTGGTGCTGGATATAGGAAGCAATTCAATTCCTTTGCTACCTTACAATGAATAAAATTGTGGGTACTTCCTGAATCAATCAACACTATTACCTTTTTCTTCTTGATTTGTCCTTCTATATTGATGGTTTGAGGAGTGGTAATTCTAGCCAATGAATTACAAAATATGGTTGGATTCATTTCTTATTTATCTACGCTTTGTTCCTGAAGTATATCCTCTTCGTTTGACCTTTCTTGCTCCTTTTCTTCTTCCTCTTCACAATCTATGTAGAATAATTTCTTCTCAGCACACTTATGACCTTTAGTGTATTTGTTATCACAACTGTAACAAAGCCCTTTTGCTCTTTTTTCTTCCAGTTGTTGTGGTGTCAACGTTATAGGTTGTGGAAGGCTAGGGGTAACAACACTTCCATATTTATAATTGTGACTGGTATGCTTCTTGGTTGCCATAATTTTGCTTTCCATTTTTCTTGATAACCTGAATGCCTTCTCTAATGAATCAGGTTCCCAAAGGTGAACATCATGTTGGATATTATCCTTTAAAGTCCCTATGAACACATCAATCCTATGCTCCTCTGGAATATTTTTTACCCTTATGTTCAATTTTTGGAACTCCTCAATGTGCTCCATTATTGAACCCTTTTGTTTGAGACTTATCAATTGGCTAAAAAAAGTGTTGCTTTTTGTATCCTCATAATGTGTTGTCAATTCTTCCGTAAAAATTGCCCAAGTGATAATTTTTTTACGAGAGCAAAGCCATTGATACCATACAAACTGATTTGGTTCCAAATATAAAGTTGCAATACGTACCTTTTGTGTGTTTTTCACATTATTGAGATCAAAAAAATGCTCCATCTATAATATCCATGTTGCGGGATCCTTGCCATCAAACTTCCTCATATCCATTTTTGGAATATGGTGGGTCTTCGATCTAACATTAGAGTCTATGGAATCATGATTAACATTTCTTTTGTTCTCATCATGAGTTTCCTTTACTACCCTTTCACCATTAGTGACCATTTCTTGTAGCAACTTATTCATATTTATCTTCAATTCTTCCATGTCTGTCTTCAAATCTATCTTCAAATCGTCCATCTTAGCTTCCACGTCATTCATCTTAGCTTCTACGCCTTTCTTTAAACAATCCATCTTAGCTTCTACATCTTTCTTTAAACCATCCATCTTAGATTCTGTTCCTTTTTGTGCAAGTGACACTTGTTGCACTTGGTCTTGTAATTTTGATATATCATGTTGCATTTCTTCCTCTTCTTCATGAGTCATGCTAGAGCTTTCAGGTTGCCTACTAGGTGTTTTCATTTTCTTTCCTCGGGGCATCAATTATCGATAATAATGCTTTACTATGCCCTTTCAATTCCTTCAAACTAATTTTTCAAACCAAGCTTATGCAAAAATTAAAAAAAAACTACACACCTTTTTTCACTTTGTAGGAGCCTGATATTGAATCTGATGTATCTCTGTAATTTCGGATCATCCAGTTCTGAAATTGTGATCTGTAGTAGCCCTCTGCTTCCTCTTTCCAATGCCACCAGTCTGATCCAAATTGGATTCTCCAAGAAAGAGTTATGCACAATCTCCCACAGTGACCTAATTATAGACTAGTTCAGTAGAGCGAACTTGTACGACGTGCCACGAGTCACTGTTTCGACTTTTGGCTCTGAAAAATATATACAAGAAACTACAGTCTGTCCTCTTTCTGTACCTTCTTATGAAATTTCAATCCAATGCTCAGAAAGAAAGTTATGACGATTTTCCCTAGGTCACTTGTTTGGAATGTAACTCAGGAGTCTGCAAAAGATCAACTTCCTCAGATCATATCTTCGCAAATATAGTGAAAAAAGCTCTGAAATTTGGACCGAGATTCAGCGCGATTTTTTCTCAAATGGGTTTTTTTTTAGCTTCTGAAATGTTGTAGAAAAAAATTTATAGCGAAAATGCCACGATGACCTGTTTGGAGCAGCGAAACCCTAGAATCCAAAGCTCTGATACCAAATGTTATGAAATCAGCTCACAAAAAGATAGAAAAGATAGATCAATGCCTTAGAATTCAGCCTCTTCTAGGGGGCAACCTCCTTTACATTACATAAATGAACAATTCTTGGATGATTCAAATGAAAAAACCTCCTTTCTATATATAGGAGTCTAAGGAGTCACAATATAACTCATCCGACCTAACAATAATAATATAAAGCCACAAAAATAACAATAGAGGGGTTCTATGGGGCACAGTAATATAAATATGGGGACAATAGGGGCACAACGATATTAATAAGGGATACAAATACAATAGTAATGGGGTAATCACTAGTATTATAGGGTCCTATCACCTGCACGCTGAGGTTTTGTTTCCTTATTGTTGTACAGTTTTTATGTATTGTTTCCTTATTTCCATTGCACATTTTTCATAGTTATCCACCTGTGTATATATTTCATATGTTATGGTATTAAAATTTCATTCCTGTTTATGATTTTACAAGCTTTGTATATTGCTATTAACGCTGATCAGTGTGTGTATGTTTCAGGATAGAGTAGGCCCGGGCATTTTCATATAATTTTTGCAATAACTAGTGACATGGGATTAGCCTCTCTGCTGACTTTGCTTTTCTTAGTTTTTTTTTAATTCCAGTTCTGTTTTGTTGATTTCAGTCTTATTCACTTGCTTTGTTAGTTAGTTTAGATATCAACTTGCTCATATCATTGACGATTATCTCCGAAAGCCATAGCTTAGACTACCTGGCGAGGTATCAGATTATGAATGATGTGATTTGATTTTAGTTTTACTTTTCTGCAATTAGACATCAACTTGCTCATATCATTGATGTTATCTCCGAAAGCCATAGCTTAGACTACATGGCGAGGTATCGGACTATGAATGATGTGATTTGATTTTAGTTTTACTTTTTTGTAATTAGACGTCAACTTGCTCATATCATTGACGTTATCTCCGAAAGCCATAGCTTAGACTACATGGCGAGGTATCGGACTATGAATGATGTGATTTGATTTTAGTTTTACTTTTTTGCAATTAGACATCAACTTGCTCATATCATTGATGTTATCTCCGAAAGCCATAGCTTAGACTACCTGGCAAGGTATTGGACTGTGAATGGTGTGAATTGATTTTACTTTTACTAGATTGCAATTTATTTATTTATTTATTTGAGTGCAGTAGCTTAATTCATTTTTCTGTATTTAGAAGGCAGCAGAGATAATGGTTTCATGATCAGTAGTTCATTATTTGCTTGATTTGAATAGTAGCACATTTTTATTCTTGTTCAAGTATTAATTTCATCACTAGTATGTTCTGAGACCCTATGAAGTGTTAAGTTTTGCAAATCATTATAGAGGACATAATTGCCTTAAAATCCATATCCATACTTTCCTTCTAGAGTATTCTTAAAACTCAGGAATAGGATTTCCATTCATATGAGATAAACGAAGATAAAAACCCCCAAAACAAAATAAAAATTGAAAATGATAAAAAGGTAAGAAAGAGGCTGTCTTGCACATATAGTGTGCCACACTTCATCAGTCTACGACTCTCGGATTGATAATTAATGTAGCAATTTAGGACACACTAAATTGACTAAACATTTTGGCGCCATTTCCGGGGAAGTGTAACTAGGTAGCCAATCTCTTAAAAAAAAAAAAAAAAGGGAAAAATTGATAACTTCTTGAAGTATGCTCTTCTTGCACCTAGTGTGACCTGGAAGATTAGAAAGAGAATTATTAGCCCGACTTGAAAAAATAAAAAATAAAAAATGACATGCATAGAGCAAGAGATTCTAGGGGAAGGTTTATAGCTAGGGCCAAAAGTTCAATTTTCACAACTCCAGCTACTTCAAGGCATAGACAAGATACACCTCCATCATCTCCGACTCACACTCCCAGCCTTAGGATTCCTGGAATTCAAGGGGCAACAGCTGAATTAGGAGACTCTCCCACACTATCCATTAAATCTGACCTAGGAGAAGAACCTTTCTTCACTTCTATAGGGGAACATATTGTAATCAAAGAAGTAGAATCACCTAAAGAAGAGGAGGGAGAAATTCTTCCTCGTTCGCTATTAATAGAAGAACGAGAGGAATCTGAGAACTCTGAGGAAACTATCATGACAGAGGAAGTAGTGAATGGATTTGGAGGAGGGGGTAGAGGTAGAGGTAGAGGAGGAGGAAACAATGGAGGAGGTAGAGGTAACAATGGGGGAAATAGGGATGGAGATAACTCATTTGGATTCCCTATAGCTGATGAGGAAACCCATACAACAATGAAAAACATTTCACCATCTGTTTTCCCAAACTTTTATGGGTTGTGAAGTGAGGATCCTGAAACATTTCTATTTGAATTTGAAGTCTTGTGCCGAACCTATGATTATATGGAAGACTCTCAAAAACTCAAACTGTTTCCTTCAACATTGAAAGGAGCTGTTTTGAAATGGTTCATGGGATTAGTCACTCAATCTATTAGGACTTGGAATGATATGAAACAAACATTTTTGGATAGATACCTGGATTATTGTATGCCCACCAATCATAAGGATGAGGTATTCAAGATGATGCAAAAAGAAGATGAAAACTTGGAGGATTTACTTGAAAGATTTCAATACAACTTAAAGAGAGCAAAAATGAGTAATTTAGATGTGGAAACCTTGAAAGCCCTTCTATTGAAAGCCATTAGAGATGAATGGATATATATTTTAAACATGATGGGGAAGGGAGATGTTTCTCAACTTCCACTCCATGACATAGTAGAACTATGTGTCCATCTCTCAAGGGGAAAATCTAAAACTGGAAAAGGGCCTAGAGATCCTTCTCTTATTAGAGCAAACAAATCTGCAACTGGATCAATAAGTAGGGCAGAGATTGGCAATATGCTTGATGAGTTCAAAATTGATATTCTAGGGAGCCTTAGTGAACAACTAGACACCCTTAAAATACAAAACAAACAGAAAGAAAAAGCCGAAGTCTTAGCCATATTTTGTCCAAAATGTAGAAAGAAACATGCTTTAAGGGAATGTCCCTTGGATGCAAAAGTTGTAGAAACATGTGTGATTTGCTCAGAAAGCCATGAGACCAAGGATTGTCCTTCAATTCCTGGGCTCAAAGCTGTCTTTCAGGAAGATCCAAATTTAGTAGAGTCCCTTTGTTTTGTTTCAAGAAGACCATGGCAGGGGCCACAAAATCAAGGATTTAACAATCCTATGAACTTTCAGCTCCCACCAAATTGGAATTCTTGGCAACAACCTTGGCCCAAATCTCAAAATCCATACCAATCATGGGCACAAGGGATGCAAAATCCTTATGGGAGATTTGCTCAATTTTATCAATATCCTCCATCTTTTCAAAATCAACAAAATCCACAAATTCCAAATCAAAACCCACAACTTTCATTACCATTTCCGCAACAACAACCTTCTCAACAAAATCCAAATTCTCAACTCTTGCTTCCATTTCAACAAAAGACAAATCAACTACCAGCCCAACCATTTCCAAATCCCAATAACAAAACTCCTCAGAATGTTTACATGGTAGAAGGATAACAATTTCCTACCTATATGATTGTTCCTCTTAATGATGTACAACTCAGGTCTAGTAGAGTTTTAGAAAAACCTTCTATAGATGTTCAAGAGTAAGATACCTCTGAGGAGGATTCTCTTAAAACCAATAAAGGTTCCGAGGAAGCATCTCTTCAAAAACCAAACATTCAAAAAGAAAAAGAAAAAGAGTCAACCCCCATAACTCATATAGTTGAGCAACCTACATCTTCATCCACACCTCCTTTCCCTGAAAGATTACAAATTGACAAAGGGGTGGAAAAACAAATCTTGTTGCCTTACTATGATTTTCTAGATGAATTAAAGAATGTCTGTATCAAGATTCCCTTGCTACAAGCCATTAGAGATATTCCTATTCTAGCAAAAACAATAAAGGAGTTGAGTCTCAAAAGACCAGGAAGGAAACCAAGAGATACAAGAAGAATCCACCTAGTAGGAAAAATTGCAGATATCATGATGGGAAAAATTACCATGCAAAAATATGTAGATCCAGGTAGTCCAATTGTCAAGACACATATAAATGGGATAGAAATTCCAAATACTTTGATTGACTTAGGGGTTGCTATCAACATTATGAGTAGACAGACTATGGAACAACTTAAACTTCCTAATCTTCTTTTCACACCCACCTTACTGCAACTTGCAGATAAATCAATAATCAAACCAGATGGTGTATTAGAAGATATTTCCGTCTCCTTAGATTCTTGGGAATATCCAGTATATTTCATGATTTTGACTCCCAAGAGTAATCTAGGAGGGCACCCACTTATCTTAGGAAGACCTTGGCTAGCCACAGCTGATGCTTTCATTAGTTGTAGATCTGGAGATATGTATATTTCTGATGGTAGTTCGACAAAGAAATTCAATTTGTATCCTCCAGAAAGAGCAATTACAGAAGTAGGAGACAATGAATGGGTCGATGATGAGGACGGTATACAACCTGTCTTTACCATTTCTGAAATCAGTGAAGATAGTCAAATTTTGACACATTATAAAGTTTTGAAACATCTTCAGAATATGATCACACACAATTTCAGTTAGATTCTGATATTGATTACTTATCATCAAGACAAATGTATCTTTACTCTATGGAAGAGTTTGGTAGTTCTACCATTGAGATTTTTCCAGGTAAGACATTGAATATCAAAAAAAATTTGGAAACGTCACAACAGGAAGAGCTAACCAAAATCTTGCAAAAACATTCTACTGCATTTGAATGGGAGTATACTGATATGAAAGGTATTGACCCTAAGACTTGCATCCATCATATCTATATCAAGGAAAACAGTAGACCAATCAGACAACCTCAAAGAAGGATGAATCCAAATCTTAGGGAGATAGTGAAAGAAGAGCTCCAAAAACTACTCAATGTAAACTTCATTTATCCAATTTCAGATAGCTGATGGGTTTCTCCTTTGGTTATAGTACCCAAAAAGAATGGTAAATGGAGGGTATGCATTGATTACAGGGAATTAAACAAAGCAACTTTGAAGGATCACTTTCCTTTTCCCTTTATCGATCAAGTATTAGATACATTAGCAGGCAAAAAGTACTTTTCATTTCTGGATGGTTTTAGTGGTTATAATCAAATTCAGGTAGCACTTGAGGATCAGGATAAGACCACATTTACCTATCCATGGGGAACTTTTTCTTATCGAGTGCTTCCTTTTAAATTATGTAATGCACCCGCAACATTCCAAAGAGCAGTACTAGGAATTTTTTCTGATCTAATCCATCATTGTGTAGAGGTTTATATGGATGATTTTACAGTTTATGGTGATTTGTTTGAAGAGGCATTAGAAAATTTGGAAAAAATCCTTATAGGATGTAAAGGGACAAACCTTTCATTAAGCCATGAAAAATTCTTTATGATGTTTACTGAAGGTATTGTTTTAGGACATCATATTTCAGGGGATGGGATTAAAGTTGATAGATCAAAAGTTGAAGTCATCTCCAAATTGCCTATTCCAAATTGTCAAAAAGATGTTAGAAGTTTTCTAGGATTTATTGGATATTATAGAAGATTTATAGAAAACTTCACTAAAATAGCATCTCCACTCTTCAAACTTCTTACAAAAGACTGTGAATTCAAATGGGATCCTGATTGTCAATCAGCGTTTGAAACTTTGAAAACAAGAATATCTGAAGTGCCTATCTTGAGAGGACCAAACTGGAAACTTCCTTTCCATATTTCTAAAGATGATTCAGATACAGCTTTAGGAGCTGTGTTGGGTCAAAAAGATTTAGTTCCTTATGCCATTTAATATACCAGTAAAAATTTAACTCCCATTGAGTTGAACTATACTATGACTAAAAAAGAGTTCTTAGCTGTTGTTCATGCAACCAATAAGTTTAGACATTATATAACAGGCTATGAAACTTTTATTCATACTGATCATTCTGCAATTAGATATCTAATGAATAAACCTATTACTAATGGCAGAGTTACAAGGTGGCTCCTACTTTTACAAGAATTCAATATTACTGTGTTGAATAGACCAGGGAAACAAAATACAGTAGCTGATTTCTTGTCTAGGATTCAGAATACTAAAGAAGATTCTCCTGTAGAGGATAAGTTTCTTGATGAATATTTATTTGCAGTAACTACTAAGACCCCTTGGTATGCATATAGAGCTAACTATTTAGTTTCAGGGAAACTACCTCCACATTTATTTCCTGGTGAAAGAAGAAAGATTATTCAGGAGAGTTCAAAATATTCATGGATTTCTAACGAATTGTTTAAAACAGGGCCAGATCTTGTGATCATAAGATGTGTTAGGGAAGATGAAATGACTGATATCCTCAAAGCATGTCATGATGAACCATGCGGCGAACACTTTTCTGACAAAAGGACAACCTATAAAATCCTCTCTTTAGGATATTATTGGCCATCCCTCTTCAAAGATGCAAAACAATATGTCAAAAGGTGTGACAACTGCCAAAGAGTAGGGAAACCTACCCCTTCAAATGAAATTCCATTGCAGCCACAGGTACTCATCGAACCCTTTGAAAAATGGGCTTTAGATTTCATTGGACCTATTAACCCACCATCTAAACAAAGAAAGTATATATTGGTATGTACTGATTATGTCACTAAATGGGTAGAAGCCAAAGAATTATTTTCTGCTACTGAGCATTCAATTGTTAGTTTTCTTTATGAGGCTATTTTTACTCACTTTGGTGTCCCAAGAGAAATTGTGACAGATCAGGGAAGTCAATTCACATCCAACCTGGTGGAGAAGCTAATGGAAGAATACAAAGTCAAGCACAGAAAATCTACTCCTTACCATCCAGGTCAAGTGGAGTCTACAAACAAAGTTATTGAAGGCATCATCACCAAGACTGTTCATCTACATAGAAGAGATTGGGCAGAGAGGCTTCCTAAAGCCTTGTGGGCCTACAGAACTACATGGAGAAATACAACAGGACATTCTCCCTATGAACTTGTTTATGGGAAAGAAGTCTTGCTCCCCATTGAGTTCCAAGTCAAAACTTTCAAGATGGCAGTTCAGTTGGGAATGGATCTATCAGAAGCCCAAAAGCATAGAATGGAGCAGTTGAATGAGCTAGATGAGATCAGATAAGAGGCAATCCTAAGAACTGGTCTAGTTCAATATCAAAAAGCTAAGTGGCATGACAAATACATCAAGGAGAAAAAGTTTCAAGAAGGAGATTGGGCATTGCTATTTGATTCCAAGTTTAAAGATTTTAAAGGAAAATTTCAGACTCATTGGCTTGGGCCATATGAGATTGACAAAATCTTTAGCAATGGAGCAGTAAGAATCAAAACCATTGATGAACATCAAACTCTTCTTATTGTGAATGGCCACAGATTAAAGATCTATCATAAGCCACTCTCAAAAGAGGAATTTGTCAAAATCTTTCAAGATAATTCTGCAATAAGCCTGGTGAAGAAGAATCCTTCTTCTCCACCAGCCTAGCCTTTGTTCTTTTTTGTTTTAAACCAAAAAATAAAATAAAATGTATAAGCCTGAAAACCAATCACTGATTGGCAGTCTTATACAGAAAATACAGGGCGAAAATCAGGAACTCCTGACGCCCTATATTTTCCAAAAAAATCTTCTCTCATTGTATTCATAGTTTCATGACATCTCACTTCACTTCATTTCACCTCATTTCACTTCACTTCATTTCATTTCATTTCATCATCTCATTCCGCCAATAAAATTCCTTTTATGACCATTTTCATTCACTCAGTCATCATTTATCCATCTCCATTCAGTCATATGATCACTGTGTCAGTTTCCGTAGCTGAACCCAGTTTCCGCAGCTAGAAGCTGATTCCACAACCACCACTCTGTTTTTCAACACTGACAGTCAGATGTTAGTTAAATGATCATGAAAATCAAATGCAGGTATGGCAAAAGGAAGATATTCTGAAGATATAAAGCACCTAGAAGCATCATCAGGAAGTAGCCAATCAAAGGTTAGTGGACGGAAGTGGTAAGTTCCAAGGTACGAGAAAAGTTCATTTCAAATAGCATTTTAAAACACATTTTACATAGTTATGAAACCACCAGCTCCATTATATGTAATGATTCGCCTTGATAGCTTCCATAACTGCTCCATAGCCTTTACATAATTCCACCACGAACCTTGCATTAATTTCTAATGGCTTTATGATCCATCTCCGAACTTAACTCGTGTTCAATCATACTTTGACACTCCATCTGTTAAACTGGGTAATTATGAGGACGTGATCGATTTGGTCATGACTCTTTCCTACCACACAAATTCCGCAGCCATTTTGTGAGCATGCTAACGTCTATTCCGCAGCCATCTAGTTCAAAACTTTGCCGGGTTCACTCTATTTCCATACTGCCCCATCGAAGTTGCATTTATATTTCTAGTCTGCTCACATAAGCCTTCATTCTGTGAACTCATTCTAGCCTTCGTTCTGTGAACTCATTCTCGCTACCTATTCTCTGTCCCTCCATTTACGACTACTAGTTTTTCTCCACAGTCCTTCTACATCCCCCGCAAGCACAACCGTCTCACCTCCGTCAGTCTATCATTCACACAAACGTATTTTAAAGCAGGGGAAGGAATGGGTCCTCTGTTGAGAGCAGAACCAGAAGGGCCCAAATTTATGGAAGGGTATCCGCAATTGAAAAGCATGCTAAGGAAGGCACGGTGGCTACAATTTATTCAGAAATTTAGAGGCTACAACAAGGAAGTTACGAAGACTTTTGCGAGGTCTTTTGATGGCGTGGAAGCTGAGGTTGGAGACCTTAAATTCTCAGTCACAGAGGCATCCATAGCAGCTGCAACGGAACTCCCACAGGAGGGAGAACGGTGGTTCAAAAATAAAAGCTTTGACGAGAGAGCATGGAGGGTTATCCTATGAAATCCAGGTATGGATATAACCATTTTCAAACGTGGAATCCATGTCTCTGCTTTAGAAGAAAAGTGGGCTAGTCTATTATTGATAATCTAGAAATTCATTACCTGTGAGGGACGATTTGGGTCAATGTATATGTACCACACCCGGTTGCTGATGAATTTTCTAGAAAACCAAACTATTAATTTTCCCTACTTCTTGTTAAATAACCTGAAGAAAATGTCCATCACCGTCCAAAAGAATCTAGGGGACGTAGAACCCCACTTGTATCATCACGGCCTTGTGAAAATTTTGATTGAAAGACAATTAAAGGAAAATAAGGACACCTAGGAGTAGTTTTTGGTTAGAAATTTCTTTCAAGATCCACATGACACCCGTGAAAGCAGCTCATCAAGGAAAAGCAGAAGAAAGAAAACAAGTGTTAGAATTCAGGACACTCCTACTAACATAGTTAAATAAACTAGTAGGGAAGAAAAACTGTCTGAAAGTAGGAAGGAAAGAACTGAGGGTAAGAAGCCACGAAAATCAAAAGGGAAAATAAATATTGAGGCTGTCTATCAAACCCCGGAATCTTCCTCAGAAGAGGACCACCAAATACTGTCTGAAATACTAGTTTACCTTCAGGAACAATCAGCTGCAGCAAAGAGAAAAGGGAAATAAAAACAGAGTGTGGAGAAAGAAGACACTAGTTCACAAAACTTAAGGAGGAGCTCCAGACTTAAAGGAAAATTGAGGAAAGTACAAATGAAAGGGCCCCACTTTATTGATTTAGGAGGGGAAACACCAGAACAACCTTCAGCAATCCCTCCTGGTTGTGGCCCACACCATACTCCTATTCCTCAGCCAGATTTTGAAAATAGTCCTTCTCGGCCAGAGTTTGAGATCAATCCTTCTCAACCAGATTTTGGGGACAGCCCAAGGAAGACTACACCTGAGATAGATCCAATCTAGCAAGAAATGTATGATTATATTGAGACATTGGAGAAAACGACCACAGACCAAGGCACTTCATCTGCCCAGCTTAATACAGCTCAAGAAGCTCAAATCCAATCACTAAAACAGGAAGTTTTTGAGCTAGAGGTCTTAAATCGACACATCAAAAGAGGAAATGAAACATTGAAAGAACAGGGCAGGTTAGATAAGATTATTCACGACAACACCATGTTGCATCTTGGGCTATGGCAGAAGAAAAATAGAAAATTAAAGAAAAATAACAGGAGGTTGAGCAGGGCTCTCATCAACCTCAAATTCAAGTGCCTAATGAGGAAGCCGAGGATGACAGTGGTCCCAAGAAAGAAGAAAAGAAGGCTAGATGTATTGGCAGAGGTCTCAGAACACATGAAGTAAAAGGAGGATGATCAAGGTTTTGGTTGCATGGGGACATGCAACACCTTCACAGTGGGGGTATGTTGAGCTTTGAAATTACACCTCTCCTACACATTTTCCAAAAAAATTTCCCCTCACCAGTACTCCATAAGCTATCAAAGATCATTGCATATTGATTCTAAAAGAGCATTTAAGTGGTTTTCTAACTATGTTTTTGTGTTTGTTGTTTGACTTAGATTTTTCTCATTAGCTGCGGAATGTAGCCACTTTCCACAACTGATTCAACTTTCCGCAGCTGTTTTTGTTAAACTCCAAGTTGCAGGTGACATCAGGCAAAATGGGACACATGGGCAGATCAGGAATGACCTGGACATGGATCAGGTCCTATTGGTTCAGCCGAATTCATTAAGGAAAGCCGTGGTCAACGATGGTCAAGCGGTGGTCAAACAGAGGAGTCCTACAACAACAGGACTCCGTTTTCAAGCACGTGAAGGATTCATGGCCATTCCTAGATCCCTGGGGTCATGTTGACAGTTGTAGACTGCCCCACGATGCGAATCTAGCAGCCACTTTTGATAGATTGAATAATCTCGGCAACCATTATGCTAAATTCATGGACGCTATCTTTTACGTGTCCTCTGTTGACGTAGTTTCACAGGAAAACAATTATAAAGCTTTTGTTATAAATAACGCATTTCCAAACGCATAGAGTTAGTCTTTGTTGATGTAATTTCGCTGTTAAAGTTTACTGTGCCATGACACTAGTCCCACTGTGGTAACGAGAGGATTATTCCTCTGTTTTGAATTATAAAGAAGACTCTGTTTTTATATGACTGCGTGAGCACAATTTTGGACTGATAGCCTGTTGACCAAGGCCGTGCAGAGGGCCCCTGCATGCTGAGGTTTTGTTTCCTTATTGCTGTACAGTTTTTATGTATTGTTTCCTTATTTCCATTGC
This sequence comes from Pinus tabuliformis, assembly GCA_031772625.1. Lineage (NCBI taxonomy): Eukaryota > Viridiplantae > Streptophyta > Pinopsida > Pinales > Pinaceae > Pinus > Pinus tabuliformis. The sequence goes on along the minus strand of CM062807.1, from coordinate 752,679,937 downwards.
ACATGTTTCATAGTTATCCACCTGTGTATATATTTCATCTGTTATGGTATTAACATTTCATTCCTGTTTATGATTTTACAAGCTTTGTATATTGCTGTTAACGCTGATCAGTGTGTGTATGTTTCAGGATAGAGTAGGCCCGGGCATTTTCATATAATTTTTGCAATAACTAGTGACATGGGATTAGCCTCTCTGCTGACTTTGATTTTCTTAGTTTTTTTTAATTCCAGTTCTATTTTGTTGATTTCAGTCTTATTCACTTGCTTTGTTAGTTAGTTTAGATATCAACTTGCTCATATCATTGATGATTATCTCTGAAAGCCATAGCTTAGACTACCTGGCGAGGTATCGGATTATGAATGATGTGATTTGATTTTAGTTTTACTTTCTGCAATTAGACGTCAACTTGCTCATATCATTGATGTTATCTCCGAAAGCCATAGCTTAGACTACATGGCGAGGTATCGGACTATGAATGATGTGATTTGATTTTAGTTTTACTTTTCTGCAATTAGACATCAACTTGCTCATATCATTGACGTTATCTCTGAAAGCCATAGCTTAGACTACATGGCGAGGTATCAAACTATGAATGATGTGATTTGATTTTAGTTTTACTTTTCTGCAATTAGACATCAACTTGCTCATATCATTGACGTTATCTCCGAAAGCCATAGCTTAGACTACCTGGCGAGGTATTGGACTATGAATGATGTGAATTGATTTTACTTTTACTAGATTGCAATTTTTATTTATTTATTTGAGTGCAGTAGCTTAATTCATTTTTCTGTATTTAGAAGGCAGCAGAGATAATGGTTTCATGATCAGTAGTTCATTATTTGCTTGATTTGAATAGCAGCACATTTTTATTCTTGTTCAAGTATTAATTTCATCACTAGTATGTTCTAAGACCCTCTGAAGTGTTAAGTTCTGGAAATCATTATAGAGGACATAATTGCCTTAAAATATATATCCATACTTTCCTTCTAGATTATTCTTAAAACTCAGGAATAGGATTTCCATTCATATTAGGAGATAAACGAAGATAAAAACCCCCCAAAAAAAATAAAAATTGAAAACGACAAAAAGGTAAGAAAGAGGCTATCTTACACATATAGTGTGCCACACTTCATCAGTCTACGACTCTCGGATTGATAATTAATGTAGCAATTTAGGACACACTAAATTGACTAAAGCTAATCCAAGTGAGAATATTAAGGATTTCAATTCAAGGTTTAACAAGCTATTGAATAAGATGCCAGAAACTTCTAGACCTGGAGTAGATGTACAAATTGAATGGTACATTAGTGCCCTCCCTTCAAATATTGCAATATTTGTAGATAGGGCAAACAAAATGTCATTAGTTGATAATATGAAAGAGGCCTTGTCTGTTGAAAAGAGAATCCTTTCCCTTGAGAAGAAAACAACTCTTGAGGAAAGGAAGCAAACCAAAAAGGTCACTTTCAAGGATGAACCAAAGAAGAAAGCTCCAAAATATCCTTTCGATCTAGAAGGATTACAAAATGTTCTCAAGACTATGTCAAACGAAATGGTAGAGATTAAGAAATAGGTTGTTGAATCATCCAAAAAGCCTTTTTGGCCTTTTAGAAAAAATCATCCATCCCAATCACAACCACTTGTAATCATCTCAAATGCAAAATTTGACCAGGATGATGAAGAGCAAGAATTAGGCCTATCCATTCAAGAGTCCCAAGAGGAATAATTAGAAGAAGCTCATGGTTTGCGGGATTTTATTTTAACTTCATCAGAAAATGAGGAAGAAGAAGAAGCCCTACCTATTAGTACGAGAAGTAAAGGACTAGAAATATGTTGTACAAATTGTTCAATTAGATCAGTGAAAGGTCAGAGTTTTAGGGGAAATGAATTATGTCTTAATTAGACTATCTTCAAAATCTAAGGTTTGTCAGATAATTGATATATTAGTAGTTGGCATCCCTGAGTTTTATGGTCTTATTTCGAGCAAATACTGGTATGAAAAGCCACATGGTTATTTTGCAAATGATTGGTGACATATATGGATTCCCTACAATGGCAAAAAAATCAAATTCGTGTCGATAGGGAGAATAATATGAAGCATTCAGTCACATATTTTGATGAAGAAAACGAACCAGTAGTATTTTCAAATAACATCCTTGGAAATTATTCTTTTGAATCTTTCTTCGGAATATTCAAATGACATGCATTCATATTCTTCATGCCAATAAAGTAAATTTCAACATATTCAATTAACATGCATTAATATAGTCCACCTTTAAAGATTACAACAACGAAATTCCTAATAAGCTCTTAATCAGCTTTATACATAAAACACATGCAAGCCAATATCTCTACAATTATGTTCTACACACATTTGCCTTTGCCATAGTCTTCCATCACATATTATTCATGCCTTTGCCTTACATCACAACAATCTCCTCAAGAAAATCGGTCTTCAAATTAGCCTTACACACAAAACATCTATAGACATTTATATCATGACATACAATGCATTCACTCTCCAATACCATATCTCTATTCTCTACAACTTACCATCTTATCATGCCACACATACCATGAAACAAAAACATATCATACCAAGCATCACAAACATATCATTGTACTTAGATATAACAAGTATACCTTGCTGCTCACAAGGCCAAACCACATTTTAGTTAAGAAATCATAACAATAAATATTAAAATACCAATCTACTACTCCTTTCTCTAAATACCTATCTTATTACTCATAAAGAAACCTCTATTCTCTGACAAGTAACATACTCAGCTGCACATATGGTGACCACACTTCTTACTATTCCTTTGTCATTAAGCATACCAAGTCATCTAGAAATTGACCTTACACTATAAAGCAATCAACACTAGCAATCTACTTAACAATCCTCTCCATCACTATAACAATATGATAAACTCATTAATCATCAAGCAATCTGAACCTCATTAACATGGCATATCTCATCATCATGGCACACTCCTTTTGACATCAATTCCAACATTACCATCATTTCCCCCCTTTGGAATTAATGGCAACACTGTGATCCTCCTTGTGCACATCTAACCTCCTTTTTGTCCTTAAATAAAAATTCCCATACCTTTGCTTACCTCCCCCTTTGATGTCAATGGAAAGGGGTTTGGAGATTTAAAGGAAGCAAAATTGAGGCTAGTGACCCCCCAATGCCTGCTCCGAGTTTGGAACTAGATTTTTCTTTTAATTGCAATATGTGTAGAACAAATACATTGTTGACAATTAGAATTAATGTGGTGACAATTAATTCAAAACAATTCCATGGAATAAATAAAATTGATCAAGACCAACTATGGAAGACAACCTCTTTTCATTAAACTATTGCATCAGTTCTGTATCCTCAACTTTTTTTTCACTATTATGGGATCTCATCATTGTAAACTTCTGCATGTGAGACATGAAAGCTTCTAAACTTGATTGAGAATATCCTCCTTATTTAATAGCTTTGGAATCTCTATTCTTCAATCTCTTTGGTCTCGTCTTTAGTCAACAAAAACCTCACATTTCCTTCCTCAAGCATCTATGTGCTGAAAAATTGGACTCCTGTACCAAATTGTTGGCTACTTTCTTAGAGTAGAAATGGTGTTCTCCAAACATAGGCCATGTGATTAGAGGGATTCCTACAGACAAACTCTCCAACATTGAATTCCACTTGTAGTGGGTCATGAATGTACTGACTTATAGATAGGAAAGAATAAGAAGTGTAGATAATACATAACACACTCAATCAAATTGTATGTGAAATAGACTGAATGCAAGGAAGTAGATTGGATGCAAGGATTATTCTTATCTAGCAGATACCTTGATGGCATGCATAATTTGACTTAAGGATCATGATCATTTTGCATAGTTTCTGCAACATACAATTTTCATGGATCATATTAGGGCCAAAGCCCTAATTCACAATAGAACACCACCAAAAGATATAATATATTACTGTTACCATAGAACACCACCAAAAAATTTGTAACGAAGTCAATAAAAATATAATGTTGCATCAAACATACCAAAGGATATGTATTCACACCATATCAATATAAGATTGAGACAACGTACATATATTTCTACCACTATATGTTGATACAACCACTCACTATTACAACAAATCAACATTGAAACAACTGCATCTACATTGATGACCAATATTGAGGGTGGTTCGTATAAGTTGAAACATGATGAGTAAATTATAGAAATTCATGTGCAATAAGAATTTGTTCAGAACATGCATATACTCATGTTGTGATTTCAAGGAGAGGTATGTCATAATCAACTTATATACTCATGTTTGTGGTGGATACCCAATGGTGGATATATTTGGGTTGATTATGCTATGCATAGATAATATGGTGATTAGGTATATCTTTGGGTTTATCCCAATCACCAACTATTGAAATTGTATCGGTCGTAGTCTCATTAAACCTCATTAATCAGTAATCATATGTTCGGTGAGGTCACGAAGAGATCTTAGAGGGATGGGATGGAAAGGAATTCTCCGAGCTAACACTCTCGAATACGATAATTAGTGATGTTAATAATTATAATTCAATACTAGCATTTGCACCTAATGTTGCAAAGGAAACGCCGTAAGGCATAGTGTGTGGAAGAATATTGAAATGTGAATGGGCTTTTTTGAAAGCAAGGGTCGATGATAATGAGTTTGAATTGAGGAAGCCATGCCGAAAACCCTATTCGGGGGTTAAAGTGGCTATGAAATAGAATAAAAGTAGTCATAAATATCCATTGAACTTGTTTAGATACCTTAAAGATTGCCTAGTTGAAGGTGAAGTTAAACAAATGAATTCACGCAAACAACAACTAGGTATCCATATTGATATACAAAATTTTAAGGAGAGGTATGTTAATCTTTTCAAACAACATTCTAATGTATTTGCCTAGAAATATGAAGACCTTAAACCATATCACATTGTGATGAACTGAATCCCTGCCAGGATATATTCCTTATGACGCAGAGAAGCCACAGGTGGTTGATAAGGAGGTGAAAACAAATGCTTGGGCTCATGAAGGAGCTCTGTATTGTCCTCCAGCCCACACTGTTCCTATGCCTATTATATTCCATGGCAACATCGTACACAGAGACATCTCTTGCTCATTACTCCTAGTATGGTAATATTGACTAACTCTGCCTGTGTCACAAATCATATAAAAATGGATTTCATCCATCATGGCCTCTCAACAGTCCAATTACTTAGCTAATTGCAGACCTATCTTGAAACATTCTATATGATGCCACTTTTATTACAGGGATGCAGAAATTAGATTTTAGAATGGGAATTGTGCTTCAGCGTTATTTTCATTCAAGCGGCATTTGTGCCAGCTATGTCTTTTGGACAATTATGGTTATTCTAAATGGTAATGCTGTGTCAAGTAGTATGTGCTAGCATTTTTATTTTTATGATGAAAGTTGCATATTATATCAGTTTAAACAAGCATAATCTGATTTTCATGCTACACTGCAATTTTTTTCATAGGCATTGAGTTGTTTTTTCTGCAGAGTATCCAGAAGTCTGAATGCCCTAAAGAATTAGAGCCAGCAGAGTTTTTGGCCAGAGTTTTGGCACTTCTGGAGGGTTTTGGCCAGAAGTTTGTTTAGAATGAGAGTAAGAATGATGATGAGCAAACCTGGAATAGCTGCCCATCCAACTGTGGCAAAAAGGATGCCAATTGCTACACAAATTTGCAAAGGGACGGTCCAACCCCAATGCAGCCACCACGGAAACTCTCCAAAACGATATGCATCTACAGCTATGTAGTTTACAATCTCACCAGTGGCATGTCTTCGTCTTCCTAGACTAGACAGCCGAAGTTGTTTCTGATATACAGCTGCCATCAAGGCCGAACGCATTCACATACCTGTGCGTCTGGAATTGAAGTATTTTTTTTCTATTTGCTTAGGTGGGCCAATGCATGTTCTGAATGTAGGGAAGTCTGAAATTCTGTTGACTGTCATTCAATGCGCTTAGGAAGTTTTGCTGTTGGAAAGTTTGATTGGGCTGCATTGAATTAAGCAAGGCTGAAACATTATTGTTGACGTTGTAGTTGTAGTTGTTCTGCATGTTGTTGAATCTCTTTGCAGGGTTGGTTTCATCATCCCCATATGCTAAGGAGAGGGTCCTCTTGAGAGAATTGAATTTGTTGTCATTCTCCACTGCTATTTCTTCTTGTTTTGGGACAACTTCATATCGGCAATCGCTATTGTTGTCATTGTTATTGCTGAAATTGTTTTGAGAGAGGTTGGACGACTGGACTTGAGGTAGTCTGCTGCTATTTCCATTGCCATCCATGGCTTCATCGTTTAAAAAACCATCTATGAAAGGATCGTCACTCTCCAATAACCCACTGAAAGAGGCAATTTTGGGCAGTTGCAGTTTGTTTTGCTGATCAATATCAGGCAAAGAAGCCATCACTTCATCTGCACTTGGTGATTCATCTCGTTCTACCCCTTGTACTCTCTGAGAATGACCATTTTTCTTGTAAATTCGGCATAGCACCCAATCATCAAGCTGGACAACAAAAGTGCCATCAAAATCAACAATACCAATTTTAGTTGAATGAATCAATTCCTATTCATAAAGAATCAAAACACAAGAACTGTGAAAGGAAAATCATTCATATTGATCAATATTCAAGAAGACATCACTTTGTAGGGTGTGTTATTTGTATTTACACAATTGATTTTTTTGGAGTAGTCTACCTAGGCGAAGGAATTGCCCGGTTTCCGTCGCCGCCCAGAAAATCGTCCGGCTCCGGCCGTCGGCAATCCCTCCGTCCTCCGCCACCCTCCCCTAGCTCCGCCACCCTCCGTCCACCGCTCCGCATTCATTTCCTGAAATTTCTTGACAGATCGGATCGGAGCTGGCAATCTTGACATTCTCTGACAGATCGGATCGGCATTGGAATTGCCGCAGCGGAGAGTTGATGTCATTTCCAATTCGAAATGGAGGAATTGCTAAACCGCGGGCTGCTCCCCCAACCAACACGACTCGGCCCCTGCAGCTCACTCACCTTCCTCCTCGACTCGGTGCCTGCAGCTCACCACAAAACTCCGGCCCAGGCAATTCCTCCGCTCTGCAGCTCACCACGCAGGGGACGTCACCTTCAGGTTCAGGCGTAATTGGGTGAGTGCCGATTTTTAATATTTGTTGGTAAATTGAACAGTGGGTGCTTCACAAGGAGTCCATCCACCACGAGGTGAGCAGAGTTCATTCTATCCACCACAGGCTAATGTCGAGCCACAAGGACATACAGTTAAGATCCATTGTGAAGCCAACCCAGAGTATTTCTTGGCTGCTCGTGGTGATGTTGCAGTGCTTGCGCTGGAAAACCCACATGATCCTCATCAGGTATGTTCATCAGTTTGAGCTACTTTATTTGAAGCTCGCTGAAAGCATTTGTTCATCTAATAATTGATGATTGATCACTATCCTTATTCCCCTGTTTGATGGAACCTTTTGTCAGCAATGGATCAAAGTAGATTCATGGGGCCTTCGAGTCAAGGATGAAGCTGGCTTCCCAGCGTTTGCCTTTGTGAACAAGGCCACCATACATGCTCTGAAACACGGGGATAAAGAATGGGACCAGGTAAAACTTTCTATTTCCCTTTTCCTTTTAGTTTCATTGTTTAATATAGCCTCTCCTCTGGATATGTAGAGAAGTCTTATTCACTGCAATGCTATAAACCACCTTAACTCAGGGTTTCGGAATGCCAGGGTCTTGGGCATTATGGGTTGCAACAGAGCTGTTTACAACGGTGGTCCCCTAATCCATAGTTTTTGTTGAATGTTGTTGAACAAATATACTTGGCAGATTATAATCATGACAAGGCAGAGCAGTCTGTTCTGTGGACCTTAAGTGCAGATGTTGGAAATAGGTATCAATGTCTGAGGCCTGTGAACAACATTAATTTGAATATGGATGCGAAAGCTGTAGATAGCCATGTTGGAGGAATACGTGATGGAAATGAACTCATCCTCTTTGAGTGGAAGAAACAGAGCAACCAGAAATGGAAGCTCCAGCCCATCTATTGTAAGCAATCTAACAATAACAAGTTGTCTTTCAAGCTCTTTATTGAAAGTAGCATCATTTCTGTAAGTTTATCAATAGAAAGGACGGAGGGTTCATGCTACTTGAAAGTTTATCATTTCTGACATTTTCTGTAAGTTTTTCTGGCATCACTTTCCACATTCTTTTGTTTGCAGGTTTGGGTGTTCATCATAAGTTTGCTTGGCCTTGCACCTCTTGTTGAACGTATAGGCTTTGTCACCGAGTAAGTGAAAAATTGCATGGTATATGTACATAGGTTACGTGTAATCTATACCTTGTACTGCAATTGTTTATACACTTGGAATGGTCACTGCAGTGCAGTGACTTCATAAAATATTATGTTTGTTGGTTCTACAATCTGATGTTTTGTTGTAAATTGTTGCAGACAAATTGCATTCTACACTGGACCAACAAGTGAGATTCTTATATGTATATGGACTATGTACTCATATTTGTGGATACAAGATATGAGCTAATTGATATATATGAGAAAGTGTTTGACATTTCGAAGTAACTGATGCAAATATATTGTTAATTAATTCTCCTATAGTTGGTGGGCTGCTCAACGCCACATGTGGAAATGCAACAGAGATGCTCATTGCAGTGTTTGCACTTTACCATGGCAAGACCAATGTGGTCAAGTATTCTCTACTAGGCTCTGTGCTTTCCAGCTTACTTTTTGTGCTTGGCACATCTCTCTTTTGTGGAGGAATTGCCAACATGAAAAAAGAACAACGGTTTGACAAGGCATGTGATATATTTTTAGTTTTTCTTTAACAACCTAGGCCACCAAAACAAGTCCGACCTGCTCATGATATTCATTCATTAGGGCCTAACCATGGGTGTTGTATTGCTATATGACGTAGGTTATTTCTGGAATCGACTCCAGTCTTCTCATGATGGCTTCACTGTGTCTCATGCTACCCTTGGCCCTTCAACAATCTATGGCATATAGTGAAGCAGCTGTATCAACATTACAACTGTCTAGAGTCAGCAACATCATCATGCTGATAGCTTATGCTGCATATTTGTTCTTCCAATTAAGGACACACAGACAATTGTTTGAAGAAGGCCCAGAAACAAAGGAGCTTTTTCTCTGAATCCTCAGCAACAAGAATTCTTTGTCTTGGGTGGTTCCACTCCATCCCCATCTCCATATACATCCATAATATTAACTCTGTTGAGAGAAAATTGAGACTTATAGGAATCTGAATTCAGCATTTTCTTGCTCACATTAGTGTAAATCTCCTTGACCACAATTTGGAATGCATGCAATACATTTGTATTATCTAGAGCCAATTCATAGTCAAATGAATCCATGCATGATTGACTACAAGCAATGGCTTATCTAATCATGATTCAGTGTTTGGAGGCTACCAATTTGACTCAGAGGAAGAGGTAAGTGACGCTCCAATGGTAATTGGGGATCTCCTTCTAGATTTGCAGGACACTGGCTTGGAGCTTGCAGCTCTGGATGAATCTACGTCAAATGGAAAAATTTTGTATTGTCTCAGATCGAAACTAGAATGTGTCTTGGAAAGGAGAGGCAAAAATGGTGATTTTTGGCACTCTAAATTTCTCGATTTCTTAGTGGCATTGTCTGATAGACGGCGCGATCGTGTTGAAAAGTGGCTTCACTGCAACACTGCAGAATTTTCTGGGAATGCTGATGTACAAAAGTTGCAACTGGAGGCAATTTTATCACTTGCAGAACTGAAACAGGGACTCTCTGTATGTGTTTGTAAATGTTCTGTATGTTTTTGGCGATGTGTTCTAGAGAAGGGCCATTCCTCTGATCACTCTTGTATGGGTAACCATTGTTGCGATGAAAAGTGCACATATTGCTCTCTTGAATCACACCAAGGAAATGAATTGGAGGAATGCCGAAATTTGGCAGGTCATGATGGGAGTCATGATTGCAAAAAGAAAAATCATACATGTATGAAGCTCTATTCTTTATTTGATAAATCATCTAATTGTAACAAATTTTGTTGCTTGAAGGTTGGCCATGAAGGTTACAAATTGCTACAAATTGGCAAATGCCTACAAATTGTTCATTCTAATAAAATGAAAAGTTATTTGCAAGTGGGATGTTGTCTTTTAACAAGTAGACTTCCAAGGGTTGCCAAACTAAAGTCCCCATATGGATTATTAAGCAATGATGCATTTGAGATTAGGACAAATTCTATATCAGCGTATTATTATACAACCTTAACTAATGCATTGACTAGCTTTTCCACTAGGCAATCAACTAGTGTAACGGATTTCACTTCGAGTGGATCTTTTCCAATATAATTGACTACAAGCAATGGCTTATCTAATCATTTGACTATGAATTCTCATGGTGAATCTGATACAAAAATTCCATCTATAAGGGACATTTGTCTTCTCCAATGGTTGACTAAGACAATTGAAGTTGTCGATGTTAATGTAGGTACGATAAATGACTCAAGAAAGACTTGATAGAAATAGTGTGTTAGTGTTGCTTTCATGGCATGTATCCTAAAGGAATTGATCTCAATAGACATTCAGATGCACAAGTTTAATCTAAATGGGAGAATGATATGACTAAAGAGTGCAATTCCTTTGATGAAAAATAAAAGTTGAGACTTAGTTCCCCAGGCATAAAGAAAGAATGTGATGAAATGTCTAATGGTCTACAAGACTAAATTTACCATCTGCAAGTGTTATTGAGAAACATAAATTTACTCGTGACAAAAATCTTCTCTCAACAAGATCATATTCATATTGACTACATTGAAATCTTTGCACCTATTGCAAATATGAACTCTTATCTACTTATTCTTTCACACATTATTCATTCTGTATAAGAGTTATAACATACATCAATTGGATGTCAATAGTGTTTTTTTACATGGTGTTCTCACTGAGGAGATTTATATGGAGCAATTTTTTTACATGGTGTTCTCAATGAGGAGATTTATATGGAGGAACCCAAGGCTTTGAGAAGGGCCACAATCTTGTTTGTCTACTAAAGAAATCCTTTTACACTTTGAAGCAAGCCTCGATAGTGTGGTATAAGAATGATTGATTATTAGTTTTGGTTTCAAGCATCATGAATTTGATTGTAGTGTTTATATTTTGCAAATGATGATACTTACATGTTGGTGACTTAATCATAAATGTGCAAGTGATAATACTTACATGTTGGTGACTTAATCATAAATTGAAGTAGTGTCAACCTAATTTTGGGTTTGAAAAAACAATAAATAGAGATATTTAGAATTACAAACCTGAGTGTGTTGTATTTTTCCTTATGGAAGCCAAGTTTTGCAAATGGATAACAATATATTTATTTACCTAAATATAAATCGCCATTCATTATACATGTTTAGGATGGAACACTATAAACCATTTTTGGCACCATATCAATCAAGAGAGAAATTGACTGAGTGTGCCTTTGAAAATTAATGGTACTCTCTACAAGAAGACTACTAGAGCCTCATTTACTTGATTCATAGCAGATTTGATATATTATTTGATGTTAGTGTGGTCTACAAATTCATGTAGGATATGAAAGAGAGCTGCTTAGAGGCCACTGTAAAGATATCTTTGAACACAACATTTTCTTGAAATTCATTATTCTTCGTTCCTGTAAGTCCACGGCTCTCTAACAACCATTACCATTGACTTGAGGACATTTAAAGAACATTGTGATATACTTAAAACCCTAGTTTTAAAAATAAGACATAAATTCCTTGAGAATTCACTTTCTTTAAATCCTTTGAAAGCTCATTTTCCATAGGAGTTCACGATTTGTTAACTATCCTTGGCTACACTTGGAGATGATACAGCGGATAGCAACCTCCCGTGAAATAACAACAAAAATCTTATAAATCAGACAGAGCAAATCAACATTGCCACGAAATACCTGAAGTATCATTATTGAGGTTACTTCATAAAAAGTGCCAAACATAATACAAAGAACAGTAGCACAAACAAGCACCACACACATTTGTAATAAACTTTTATTATTATGGGCTGATAAAGAAACAGAGGATACAGAGCTATACAGAGGCCAACCCCCAGTCAAGTCGATCACAAACAATGAACTATGATCATCCAGAGGCCAACTCCATTGAATTTGCTATACAATTATTTACATATTTTACATCATCAATACAACGGTATAAGAAGTGCAAGTGATCAGAAGTGCCAGTGGATTCAAATGATTTAAGAAAGAAGGGGGAAGCACTGTATTAGCTGATCCAGCGAAAACATACCACTGACCAGGAATCTCTAAACAGAAAGGTGGGGTGCAGTTCCTATTCGATGAAGGAAAGCAAAAAATACCAGCAATTGCCCCCAAATTGTCACCTCGTGCTGTACCAATCTCCTACCAAATCACACTCCTTTCAAATTCAGATGTTCAGCCAGAAGTCCAGTAGTATCCAACGCCTTCTCCATCAGTCTGCCCAATTCTTGCAGATAGACTTGGGATCGTGCCTTCTACTTTTCAAAGGAAACCTCCAGTGGCTAAAAGGAGTATTTTACTTCCTACATGTTGGCATTATGATTCAAGTGTTGTCCTTGATGGCAACTCTCTCAGAGGTTGGTACAGGTGCTCAGAGGTTGGTACAGGTGATGGCAACTTAATCAGAAGACAGATCTTAGTACAGCATGCCAAGGAAGTTCATATACGCAGGTTCGTTAAGCCCAAGTCGCGTGTACACGCTAGTTGGATTCAGAAAAAGCGCGTGTATGTGGAAAAGTACCTTTGGTCCATGGTGGTTAGTCCTTGGAAGTTGTGCCTATGGTTTCAGACCATTGTGTCTCGACGGGCGTGTCGATCTCTAGTTTTGAAGTTGATGGTATTGTATTACTATGGTTTTGGCTCTTGGTATTGAGCAAGGCCTAAGGCTATATAAGGAGAAGAAGATCATTAGGCAAAAATATCTTTTCGACAAGGCTTGAATATCTAAGAGAGAAAGAGATCTGATATGCAGGTTCTGAGTTGCTTGATCTAAGCCAAGGAGAGATCACATCGGTTGATGGAAGACTAGATCTAAGGATAGATCGGGATCTAATGGTTTGAAATGCACTATCATGATATGGTTGATTATGCGTATTTCTAGATCTGCATATTGTCGCAATGTTATGTTCTGGGTCTAACTAATGTCTGGTACAGCTGCAAATTGAGAAAGTTTATTTTTAGATCTGTACGCAGGTTGGCTTCGGTAAAAGCGCGTGTATACGCGGGTTTTGCTCATTGAAGTAGCGTATATCTTTTGAAGCTTGATTTTGGGTTTACAGTGGGGTCTGACTGTTATTGCAGAGTTCTGTAGTCTGCTCTGTGTTCTGGTAACTGGTGATTGACAGGGTTCAGTGGTTCAGTGATTCAAAGTTTGGTTGTTTTATGCTTCAATGATCTGTTGTGGAAATTGAATGAATTGTGGTCTTCAGATTGTAATGTTGTGCTTCAGGAATATCCAAGTCTGAAAATGTATGAAAAGTGATACCTGAAAGAAAGAAGATTGTAGGTCAGCACCTACGTACTAGTATCTTGGCTAGTACAAGAGCAAAGGGGGTTGGAGCTCCCTTCCAAGGAAGTTTGGAGAACGAGAGAAGGTTGTAGCCTTCTGCAGGTTGTAGCCTGCGTACTGGTATAAGGCTGCACCAGTACAAAAGATTGTAAACTGAAGTTTCATATTAAAGAAAGATAGAGACAACTTGCAGCAGGTGGTTTTCACCCACATTGGGTTTCCACCTTATATCTTGGTGTTCATGTGTGTGGCTTTTGATCTGTTCTGTTATACTGCACATGTTTACTGTTAATGTGGTGAATAATGTCCTGATGCACTTAACTGAAGAATAAGCTAACTAAATTGTGAGTTTTCTTCTTATACGCTGTTTTACTTAGTCACAGTAGCGTGTACACGCTGGTTCACTTAACTGAAGTAGCGTATATGTTTCTGAGCATTGAAAAGTTTGATTGATCTGATAATACTGATTCACCCCCCCTCTCAGTATTATTTCCAACAATTGGTATCAGAGCAGGTCCTTCAGAGAAGCTTGATCGCTTGAAGGTAGATCATTCATCATGAGCAACTACGAGAAAGAAGCATCAATCAGGCCACCGGTTTTTGATGGAACAAATTTCAATTATTGGAAGGTAAGAGTTACTGCATATCTTCAATCTCTTGGTACAGAAGTTTGGGACATTGTAGAAACAGGCTATGCTTTTCCTTCAGCTACTCCTACAGATCCAGCTGAGAAAAAGACATATGAAACAAATGCAAAAGCAGTCAGTACTCTATTAGGAAGTATATCCCAAACAGAATTCATGAAGGTCATGCACTTCAAATCAGCAAAAGAGATATGGGACAAAATGATCACTAGCTATGAAGGAGATGAACAGGTAAAGCAAGCTAAACTTCAAACTCTCAGGATTCAATATGAGACTCTCAAGATGTATAATGATGAAAGTGTGGCTAATTATTTTCTTCGGGTAGATGAGATTGTTAATTGTATGAAAAATTTGGGTGAAGAAATAAAAGAGACTATAGTAGTTCAAAAGATTCTAAGATCATTATCCCCCAAGTTTGAATCTAAAGTATCTGCAATAGAAGAAAAGGAAAATCTCAAAGTTCTCACTATGTCTCAGCTACATGGAATTCTAACTGCTTATGAAATGAGAAAGGGAGGTCCATCAGACAGAAGGGAAGCTGCTTTTAAGGCATCAGGAAAAGAAGATTACTATGAAGCAAGCCATGTTCCAGAAGAAGAGGAAGAAGAATCAAATTTTGTCAGAAATCTTCAAAGGGGTGCTGGAAGGTTCAGAGGTAAGCTACCTTTCAAATGCTTTGCTTGTGGAAGAGTAGGTCATTATGCTGCAAAATGTCCTTATAAGGATAAAGGAAAAGAACCTGCTAGATGGAACAAGAAACAAAGTGCAAATAAGAAAAGCTACTACACCCATGAAGATAGTGATGGCTTATCAAACAGTGATGAAGATGAACAAGGTAATAAATATAAGCTGTTAATGGCATTTGAAGATGATGATTATGAGGATGCTGTAGATGTGGATAATCTCTATAATGAAATTACTAGACTCAAGAGATGCATAGAAGAAAAGAGTGTGATCATTGATACTTTGCAATTTCAAATTGATGAAAAGGAAAAACATCTTGAAAAACTAGAAGGTGAAATTGTTGGTCTCAGAAAAGAAATTGAGAAAACAAAAGCTATTAATCTTAAGTTTGTCAAAGGATCTGAAACTTTGGATGAGATTATCAATGTGCAGCGGTCTCCTCTAAACAAGACAGGTTTGGGCTATAATGGAGAAACCTCTCAAGCATCCACCTCAAAAAGTTATCTTGATGCAGCAAGAAGAAATGAGCAGAAGAACAATGAAGATAATCAGGTAAAGCAGGGACGAATTACAAACAAAAACTATCAGGGACAATCCTTCTTAAGGGTGAACAAAAGCTACAACCAACCACAGGTAAAATCTTCTCAGTTTGGCACAAGAATAGATGAAAATAGAAATTACAATCAGTTGGCTGGTAGATTCAATAACCGCAGAAGCTTCTTCAATGGACAATGCTTTTCTTGCCATAACTTTGGTCACAAAGCAGCTCAATGTGTTGCATATAAAACAATCATGACTAGGGAAGCTCAAAAACAAAGAAGTATGACAGGGATTACAAAGAGGACCTATAACAACTTTTCGGTTCTTGAAAATGAAGTTGAATGTTCTATTTGCAATAATTTTGGTCATAAAGAATCTGAATGCAGGAGCAGGTTTCAGGAGAAAAAGGAACAAGCCACGAGCACCAAAAAATGGAGAATAAAGGAACCTCAGACAGAAAGATGTGGGATAGCTTTTTATGCAGAAGGACAGGAAAATCTATGGTACATTGACAGTGGATGTTCGAAACATATGACAGGTGATAAAGAAAAACTTGAATCTTATTCTACTTTAGAAAAGGGAAAGAAAGTTTCTTTTGGAAATGATACTCCTGCAACTATAAAAGGAAAAGGTATTGCTCCTTTGAAAGAAAAGGTCAAGGCTGGAAATGTTTTGTATGTTGATGGATTGAAGCATAATCTACTAAGTGTCAGCCAGATGTGTGATCAAAAAACCGAGGTTATTTTCAGATCGAATGGATGTCTTGTTCGTGATCTTGATACAGGTAAAACAGTTCTCAAAGGCAAAAGAACTCCAAATAATCTGTACATATTTGAAGAAGGACAACAACAATGCTATCTTAGCAAGGATGAAGAGCACTGGTTATGGCATCGAAGGTTGGGACATCTAAGCTTCTCACAAATAAGGAAAGCATGCAAATATCAGGCAGTTCGCGATCTTCCAGATATCAAAATTCCAGACAACACCATATGCAAATCTTGTCAGTTTGGAAAGCAAACCAGAACTAACTTTCCAGAGAAGGAAGGATCAGCTAGCTTGCCTCTTGAGCTAGTCCATACAGATGTATGTGGTCCATTTAGGAAAAGGACACCTCGAGGAGAAGAATATCTGATATTATTCATTGATGATTTCTCAAGGTTTGTTTGGTTAGGGCTTATGAAGCACAAAGATGAAGCATTCGAAAAATTCAAATCCTTCAAAGCATTGGCTGAAAATGAATCAGGACACAAAATTAAGTGCCTCAGATCTGACAGAGGTGGGGAGTTCACATCAAATGAATTTTTCGATTTCTGCGATGAACATGGGATAAGAAGAGAATTCTCTACAGCTAGAACTCCTCAGCAAAATGGGGTTGTGGAAAGAATGAACAGAACTATCCAACAAATGGCTCGTGCTATGCTCGATGAATCAGGTACTCCTGCAACCTTCTGGGGTGAAGCTGCACATGCTGCTGTTATCATTCTTAACAAAACAAATGTCCGAGTAAACAGCACTCAAACACCTCATGAGCTTTGGAGTGGTAAAACTCCTTCCGTGAAGCATTTCAAAATCTTTGGGAGCAAATGTTATATTAAGAATACTGATGAGCAACTTGGCAAACTTGAACCTAGAGCAGATGAGGGCATTCTTCTTGGTTATTCTCCACATAGCAAAGCATACAAGTGCTACAATAAAAGACTTGGCAGAATTGTTGACAGTATTGATATAGTGGTTGATGAGAAGGGATATATTCCTAGGCAAGTTCATCATGAAGACATTGAAGAAGATGAAGGTTACTCTCAAAGGCGAAATGATGAAGAAGAAGAACCTCAAGAAGAAGAAGAATCTCAAGAAGAACCAGAGGAGCAGACAAGAATAGAAGAGAAGACTCCATCCAGATATGTCCAAAAGAATCATCCAGAAACTCAGATTGTGGGGCAGAAAGAAGCAGGAGTACAAACAAGAAGGACACTTGCAGAAGCTTCAAGCTACTTGGCTCTACTCTCCTCCATTGAACCACAAAATGTGAAAGAAGCATGCAAAGATGAATGTTGGGTCAAAGCAATGGATGAAGAACTTGAGCAAATCGAAAAGAACAACACTTGGGAATTAGTTCCTAGACCAAAAGATAAGAATGTAATAGGAACAAAATGGGTCTTCAAGAATAAATTAAATGAAAATGGAGAAGTAATTAGAAACAAGGCCAGACTTGTTTGTAAAGGGTATGCACAGCAAGAAGGAATAGATTTTGAAGAGACCTTTGCTCCTGTGGCAAGACTAGAGGCCATCCGAATGTTCCTTGCTCTCTCAAGCTTTCAAAACTTCAAGGTATTTCAAATGGACGTGAAATCAGCCTTCCTGAATGGAGACTTAGAAGAAGAAGTATATATTGAGCAGCCAGATGGTTTCATTCTTGGGAATGATCCAAACCTTGTATGCAGATTGAAAAAGGCACTCTATGGGCTCAAACAAGCTCCAAGGGCTTGGTACTATCGGTTGGACAAATATCTTCACCAACAAGGCTTTTCAAAAGGATCAGCAGATAGCAATCTCTATATAAAAGTTGAAAATAACAAATTGCTAATTCTTGTTGTTTATGTAGATGATATTATTTTTGGCAGCAATGAAGAGACTATGAGTCAAAACTTTGCCTTGGTTATGCAGAAAGAATTCGAAATGTCACTTCTTGGAGAATTGACATATTTTCTTGGATTGCAAATCCAACAAAATGAAGGAGGTATCTTCTTGTCTCAAACCAAATACCTCAAGCAGATCTTGAAGAAGTATGGCATGGAAGAGTCAAAGCCAGTTTGTACACCCATGGTTACAGGATGCAGCCTCAGTGCAAATGATGAATCAGCAGCAGTTCACCAACCCACTTATAGATCCATGATTGGGAGTTTGCTTTATTTGACAGGTACTCGACCAGATATTACACATGCAGTAGGAATGGTTGGAAGATTTCAAGCCAACCCAAAGGAAACTCATCTTCAGGCAGTCAAAAGAATCTTCAAATATCTTCAAGGGACCCAAAACTATGGCTTATGGTATCCTAGAAATACAGATCTCACTCTTCATGCTTACACAGATGCAGATTGGGCTGGAAGTGTGGATGATAGGAAAAGCACAAGTGGTGGTGCTTTCTTCATGGGTTCCAGATTAGTATCTTGGTTCAGCAAGAAACAGAGTTCGATTGCCTTATCTACAGCTGAAGCAGAATATGTGGCTGCGGCATCTTGTTGCACACAACTTCTTTGGATGATGCAGACCTTGCAGGACTTTCAAATCACTTGCACTCCACCAGTCTCTATCTTATGTGATAATACTAGTGCAATCAGCATTTCAAAGAATCCAGTCATGCACTCAAAGACCAAGCACATACCAATCAAGTACCATTTTCTCCAGGAACAAGTGCTTGAACAGAAGGTCAAGTTGGAGTATGTTCCTTCTAAGGAACAAGTTGCTGATATTCTCACAAAACCACTGCCCAGGGAAACTTTTGAATATCTCAGACAAAAGCTGGGAGTAGTTGATGCTTCATCCTGCTGTTGAAGCTTGTCTGTTCTACAGAAAAGTTGGTATACGCAAGTTACGAAAGGTATATACGCGTATACACGCGGATTTATGCTGGGAAAGTCGCGTGTAAGGTGTACGCTTGTTGCAGAGATTATATCCGCGTACATACGCTGTTTTATGCAGGATAACTCGCGTATATGAAGTTCTGAACAGCAAGGGAAAACTCTGGAGTTCTGAACAGCAATGGGAATGTCAGAATTCTTCAGGCACAGTTTCAGGGGGTGCAACAGGCACAGGTTCAGGGGGAGCAGCTTAAAAGTCTCATAAAGCATTGTTGGCATTCAGATGTTTTGGTTGTTGGATTCAGGAGAAGGAGCTCAGAAAGAAATCCTGGTTGCTGATCTAACAAGATGTTTATCAGATGCTGCTGGTGCCTTTCCTAAGTCTTGGTCTAGATCTGTTGTCTCTATGTCATGTATCTCTCTTGTCATATCTCTTTTATGGTGTCAAGGTCATGTAACGGCCTATGTTGGTTTCCCCTCTATGCCTGGGATGAATGCTGTAATATAATTTGTTGTTTCTGATATGTCCCCTCTTGGTAGGGAGTATGGATGTATGTATTGAGTCTTTTGGTGATAGGAAGGTCTCTTATGGTGTATAAGTCTTGGTTCTTGTTGAAGAACATCTTTTGCAGATCTGGCCTACTGTCAGGGGGAGCACGAGTCAGCACAGCCAAGCAGAGGTATCAGCATGTCCTCAGGGGGAGCACAGCCCTTTGCCCTTGATGTCAAAGGGGGAGAGTGACTTGGTGTGGTGGTTGCCATCAAGTCCAAAGGGGGAGATTGTTGGCATTATGATTCAAGTGTTGTCCTTGATGGCAACTCTCTCAGAGGTTGGTACAGGTGCTCAGAGGTTGGTACAGGTGATGGCAACTTAATCAGAAGACAGATCTTAGTACAGCATGCCAAGGAAGTTCATATACGCAGGTTCGTTAAGCCCAAGTCGCGTGTACACGCTAGTTGGATTCAGAAAAAGCGCGTGTATGTGGAAAAGTACCTTTGGTCCATGGTGGTTAGTCCTTGGAAGTTGTGCCTATGGTTTCGGACCATTGTGTCTCGACGGGCGTGTCGATCTCTAGTTTTGAAGTTGATGGTATTGTATTACTATGGTTTTGGCTCTTGGTATTGAGCAAGGCCTAAGGCTATATAAGGAGAAGAAGATCATTAGGCAAAAATATCTTTTCGACAAGGCTTGAATATCTAAGAGAGAAAGAGATCTGATATGCAGGTTCTGAGTTGCTTGATCTAAGCCAAGGAGAGATCACATCGGTTGATGGAAGACTAGATCTAAGGATAGATCGGGATCTAATGGTTTGAAATGCACTATCATGATATGGTTGATTATGCGTATTTCTAGATCTGCATATTGTCGCAATGTTATGTTCTGGGTCTAACTAATGTCTGGTACAGCTGCAAATTGAGAAAGTTTATTTTTAGATCTGTACGCAGGTTGGCTTCGGTAAAAGCGCGTGTATACGCGGGTTTTGCTCATTGAAGTAGCGTATATCTTTTGAAGCTTGATTTTGGGTTTACAGTGGGGTCTGACTGTTATTGCAGAGTTCTGTAGTCTGCTTTGTGTTCTGGTAACTGGTGATTGACAGGGTTCAGTGGTTCAGTGATTCAAAGTTTGGTTGTTTTATGCTTCAATGATCTGTTGTGGAAATTGAATGAATTGTGGTCTTCAGATTGTAATGTTGTGCTTCAGGAATATCCAAGTCTGAAAATGTATGAAAAGTGATACCTGAAAGAAAGAAGATTGTAGGTCAGCACCTACGTACTAGTATCTTGGCTAGTACAAGAGCAAAGGGGGTTGGAGCTCCCTTCCAAGGAAGTTTGGAGAACGAGAGAAGGTTGTAGCCTTCTGCAGGTTGTAGCCTGCGTACTGGTATAAGGCTGCACCAGTACAAAAGATTGTAAACTGAAGTTTCATATTAAAGAAAGATAGAGACAACTTGCAGCAGGTGGTTTTCACCCACATTGGGTTTCCACCTTATATCTTGGTGTTCATGTGTGTGGCTTTTGATCTGTTCTGTTATACTGCACATGTTTACTGTTAATGTGGTGAATAATGTCCTGATGCACTTAACTGAAGAATAAGCTAACTAAATTGTGAGTTTTCTTCTTATACGCTGTTTTACTTAGTCACAGTAGCATGTACACGCTGGTTCACTTAACTGAAGTAGCGTATATGTTACTGAGCATTGAAAAGTTTGATTGATCTGATAATACTGATTCACCCCCCCTCTCAGTATTATTTCCAACACTACAAGGCCAAGAAGTGCTAAGAATCTATGTCAAGCAGTAGAATCTATGTTAACACTATGATCCATCAATGGTCTTTACCTGTGTAGTTTGAAGAGTTGTCATTCTGTAGAACAAAGACTATTTATCAGATTGTAATTTGTACAACTTCTATAAGCAATTCTAAATTAGGTGGATTTAGTTCCTTTCTCCTACCACCACTGTAATTAGCGTTGTCTTCTTTCAGTTCTACAAATTTTGCACACTTCTCTATGATGAGGTCAATTTCGCAATTCCTGGGTCATCAAATGACAGGGCCATGTTCGGCCAGTGTGGTGAATATTTCTCCATTGCTGGTCTTCTATTCGATGATCAACAAATCATATTTGGAAAATACCAGTGGTATTGTGCTTTCCAGATCCTGGCATTGCTGTACCCAATTTCTATCTTTAGCAAGGTAATTGTCAGTGGAAAACAGATGAATGACGATGGTTTTTAGAGAACCATCGTCCATACATACAACCTTCAAAGGCAATTACTTAATTCCATTGCAAGAGGCCCAAAATACAACATCTAAGAATAGGATTTTATCAATCCAAGACTGTAGAGAAAACACTCTGACTTTGATTTGAAGAGATCACCAAGGGAGAATCAGATGGCAGGTTCCCTTGGAGGAGATTTTGTATGCATACAATCGTCTTTTACTTGCAAGATTGTTAGTCCAATTTCTTGGCGAACAACTTCTACTGTCTTGGCATCAACGGGGTTTCCAGCTGTATCAGTCACATAGAACACATCAACTACCTTATCACCCCGCATTGACACCTCTACTTTTGTAAATGACATCCCATTTTCTCTAAATATGCGAGTCACCTCCGATAGAAGCCCAACACGGTCATTGGTGCAGAGTTCCAGTTGCATACCTTGAATTCATAAAATATCATCAACAAAACTCACACTAAGCTGACTAAAATTTAAAAAGGATCAAATTTGAATGCACCGGGAATCCCAAGTCTTAGGGTTTTGAATAAATTTCCACCATGGATTCGATCCTTGGACTCATACCTCTGATGTTCTTCGTCTAATGGCAGCCTCCAAACACTGAATCACATGCTGCTTCTCTGCTTCTGAATACACGGGGCAACCATCAGTATGCCTGATGTAGTACTCCTGTATCACAAAAGAGAAGAACGGAAATAAATACCCCAACTCTTCTTTAACCTAATTTAGATTCAATATTAATCCCATTAGGGATGTGATCTGAAACCACCTATACCTGGTTTAACAAAATCAAATTAGGAAATAAACATTTGAAAAAAACAAAGATCCTATGAAAAATCAAGTCCCTTGTAAGAAACCATAATGATGAGATAGTAAAACCGTATAGTGCATATTCAGATTGCAATTACAGAGATCAACAGAGAGCTCATTGAGAGCAACAGAGATCCAGATCAAAAAGCAGACAAGTTTACAGAACATCAAATACCTTTTGTCCTGCCAATTACCAAACAAATAAACTGTATAATCCCCTGAATCTCTATTAACTTGCAGCTCAGCTGTTCCATGAACAATGAGACACTTGACAAATTTATCACAGCCTCTAGCATGTGGACGTATCCTTGGCAAACGTTTGAACTTGGCAGTGAGAGGATTGACAACAAATAAAGTAAAGTCAGACCGAGCCACCAAAAATAAACCATCACAGGCAGCCTTGAGACCTAGGGTCTTCATGCCCATTATTTGACAAAATAAAGATATTGTGAATCTTCTTGTTCATAGTAAAATAGTGTATGTGGAGGCTTCATGCCCATTATTTGACAAAATAAAGATATTGTGAATCTTATTTATTGCAAGATAAGTGATCACATCATTAATATTTTTGCAGAGTCATTAACAAAAGACAAGTTTACGAAACTTTGAACTATGTTTTGGATTTAAAAAATTGCAATCATGGTAGAGTGTACATAAGACAATTTCACCTCTAAAAAGTTTCAGATAGTTGTGTTGACAAATGAGCTTTGAAACATCAATTTCATCATACAATTTGACCTTTTATGGATATTGTTGATTCACAATGGAAGGTCAAATTACTAATTGGTTAGATTCGTCCAAGGTCCCCAAGTTATGCAAGTCGAAGTATCTAAGATAGGTCCCCAAGCTTTGCAAGTCAAAGTATCTAAGATAGGTCCCCAAGCTTTGCAAATCAAAGTATCTGAGATGAAGATCCAAATGCATTTAAGATGATTAACGTTGATTGTTTTTCCTATTTTAGATGAGTTACTTTTAATTTTAAGCCATATATAAATCATACCGATTGTCTTATCATTAAAATTATTTAGTTATCCATTTTATGTCAGGCAATGCTTACTTGTACTTCAACACTGTAAAGATATCTTTGAACACAACATTTTCTTGAAATTCATTATTCTTCGTTCCTGTAAGTCCACGGCTCTCTAACAACCATTACCATTGACTTGAGGACATTTAAAGAACATTGTGATATACTTAAAACCCTAGTTTTAAAAATAAGACATAAATTCCTTGAGAATTCACTTTCTTTAGATCCTTTGAAAGCTCATTTTCCATAGGAGTTCACGATTTGTTGTTAACTATCCTCGGCTGCACTTGGAGATGATACAGCGCATAGCAACCTCCCATGAAATAACAACAGAAATCTTATAAATCAGACAGAGCAAATCAACATTGCCACGAAATACCTGAAGTATCATCATCGCGGTTACTTCATAAAAAGTGCCAAACATAATACAAAGAACAATAGCACAAACAAGCACCACACACATTTGTAATAAACTTTTATTATTATGGGCTGATAAAGAAACAGAGGATACAGAGCTATACAGAGGCCAACCCCCAGTCAAGTCGATCACAAACAATGAACTATGATCATCCAGAGGCCAACTCCATTGAATTTGCTATACAATTATTTACATATTTTACATCATCAATACAACGGTATAAGAAGTGCAAGTGATCAGAAGTGCCAGTGGATTCAAATGATTTAAGAAAGAAGGGGGGAAAACTGTATTAGCTGATCCAGCGAAAACATACCACTGACCAGGAATCTCTAAACAGAAAGGTGGGGTGCAGTTCCTATTCGATGAAGGAAAGCAAAAAATACCAGCAATTGCCCCCAAATTGTCACCTCGTGCTGTACCAATCTCCTACCAAATCACACTCCTTTCAAATTCAGATGTTCAGCAAGAAGTCCAGTAGTATCCAATGCCTTCTCCATCAGTCTGCCCAATTCTTGCAGATAGACTTGGGATCGTGCCTTCTACTTTTCAAAGGAAACCTCCAGTGGCTAAAAGGAGTATTTTACTTCCTACAAGGCCAAGAAGTGCTAAGAATCTATGTCAAGCACTAGAATCTATGTTAACACTGTGATTCATCAATGGTGTTTACCTGTGTAGTTTGAAGAGTTGTCATTCTGTAGAACAAAGACTATTTATCAGCTTGTAATTTGTACAACTTGTATAAGCAATTCTAGATTAGGTGGATTTAGTTCCTTTCTCCTACCACCACTGTAATTAGCGTTG
This sequence comes from Pinus tabuliformis, assembly GCA_031772625.1. Classification (NCBI taxonomy): domain Eukaryota; kingdom Viridiplantae; phylum Streptophyta; class Pinopsida; order Pinales; family Pinaceae; genus Pinus; species Pinus tabuliformis. Next base: position 752,655,089 of record CM062807.1, on the reverse strand, counting down.
TCTTCTTTCAGTTCTACCAATTTTGCACACTTCTCTATGATGAGGTCAATTTCGCAATTCCTGGGTCATCAAATGACAGGGCCATGTTCGGCCAGTGTGGTGAATAGTTCTCCATTGCTGGTCTTCTGTTCGATGATCAACAAATCATATTTGGAAAATCCCAGTGGTATTGTGCTTTCCAGATCCTGGCATTGCTGTACCCAATTTCTGTCTTTAGCAAGGTAATTGTCACAGTGGAAAACAGATGAACGACGATGGTTTTTAGAGAACCATCGTCCATACATACAACCTTCAAAGGAAATTACTTAATTCCATTGCAAGAGGCCCAAAATACAACATCTAAGAATAGGATTTTATTAATCCAAGACTGTAGAGAAAACGCTCTAACTTTGATTTGAAGAGATCACCAAGGGAGAATTGGATGGCAGGTTCCCTTGGAGGAGATTTTGTATGCATACAGTCATCTTTTACTTGCAAGATTATTAGTCCAATTTCTTGGCGAACAGCTTCTACTGTCTTGGCATCAACGGGGTTTCTAGCTGTATCAGTCACATAGAACACATCAGCTACCTTATCACCCCGCATTGACACCTCTGCTTTTGTAACTGACATCCCATTTTCTCTAAATATGCGAGTCACCTCCGACAGAAGCCCAACACGGTCGTTGGTGCAGAGTTCCAGTCGCATACCCTGAATTCATAAAATATCATCAACAAAACTCACACTAAGCTTACTAAAATTTAAAAAGGATCAAATTTGAATGCACCGGGAATCCCAAGTCCTAGGGTTTTGAATAAATTTCCACCATGGATTCGATCCTTGGACTCATACCTCTGATGTTCTTTGTCTAATGGCAGCCTCCAAACACTGAATCACACGCTGCTTCTCTGCTTCTGAATACACGGGGCAACCATCAGTATGCCTGATGTAGTACTCCTGTATCACAAAAGAGAAGAACAGAAATAAATACCCCAACTCTTCTTTAACCTAATTTAGATTCAATATTAATCCCATTAGGGATGTGATCTGAAACCACCTATACCTGGTTTAACAAAATCAAATTAGGAAATAAACATTTGAAAAAAAACAAAGATCCTATGAAAAATCAAGTCCCTTGTAAGAAACCATAACGATGAGATAGTAAAACCGTATAGTGCATATTCAGATTGCAATTACAGAGATCAACAGAGAGCTCATTGAGAGCAACAGAGATCCAGATCAAAAAGCAGACAAGTTTACAGAACATCAAATACCAAGCCCCGGGACAATAACCAACATATAGCTCTACCATCAACAGGATTATTACATGGTCTTTGAAGAAATCCAAAGAAGCAAATAAACAAAAATAAAATCCACCGAAATCCCTCAAAAATCCTAACAAAACCAAACCAGTATCAGTCGTCCACCACAGGTAACAAAAGTGGGCAGTGAAACATTACAGTAACATATCTTGCCATGACGATATTCGAAGTCCATCATTGCCGGCCAGAGGGGATTTGATTTCAGAGGGGTTCTCAGGCTGAAAATGAAACCCCTTTCGCTGCCATGAGAGCTCAGCATTCGTCCATGGATATGGCGAAATCGAAGACCCCATGGTTTTTTCAGAAACACCTCTGGTTCGTCCCCTGGAAATCACATACTCTGTTGTCGGCGGTTCTTCCCAGTGTTCGCCATCATTTCGCCTGTTGAATATCATCTTCCCCATAGTCCTACAACAACAATAAGAAACGCACAAAGAATTGATCCAACGATGGCAAACATTTTAATCGTCTAACATGAGATCAGAGGGATCATAGTAAGACACGTAACACAAGAGGGGAGTTGATTTCAGAGGGAAACGCCTTACGGCGTAAAAATAAATAAATGTCCACGTTGTCCATGCAAATATACACTGCGCGGAGATATATATATATATATATATATATATATATATATATATATATAACGCACTATATAATAATACAATCGAATATATATAGCACACCAATTTAGAGTCATCAATATTTATAGCATTGCCAATAACATTTAACGCTCTTTTCGAATAATATCAATGTTAGCATATAATATATATAACATTGTCATATTGTCATATAATATCAACATTGACATATAATGTAACACAATGCAACACGTGTGTCAATAACACAATGCAACACAAAGCAACACATATGTCAATAACACAACACAACCATATACTAAATTACTGCTAGTTGTTCACACCAAAGAAATTAATGAACTATATAATATGTTTTTGCCAGCTTCCATACCAATAACATTGCCATTACTAACACTGCCATTTCATAATGCTGCCATTACCAATCAATGCATTTATATATATACACACTATGTTATTCAACCACTCCGTGCAACGTAATCAACACACCATATATTAATATATTAATATAGCCATATATTAATGCATCTCTGGTTTGAATAACACAACCACTTATTAACGCAATGCACCATCTGATAATTTTTTCCACAATGTCAATAATATACACGCTGCTCGCACCAAATATTAATTCAATCATAAATATATTGTTGATAGAAAAGGATATAATAATGTGTATTGTTGCAAGTATAATAATGTGTAATGTTTGAAAAATGTGTCACGTTGACTCTCTCACCCCACACTATAATATATGCATTGTTACTAAATCTCTGACATTTTGCAGTGAGCTTAAGTCAATCGCAGATTCCCGGAATATTTCAGGAATCTGCAATCGACTTAAGGATGGCCGACATTTTGAGCATTGTCATGAAGTTTCTTCGTCCCTTCGCTCTTCACAACTGCAGCCTTAGTAACGTTAGTCTGTCATTATCTCTATAAGGTTCTCCACAACATCTATTTTTCATCCTCTTTCAACTCATCATCTGTAACTTAACGCATCTCCAATGTTTCATTTGCCTTCGGATACACCAAATCGTTAACACATATGATATTTGACATGACTTGTCACCTCTCTCATTTGAATATGCTCCATCTCCAAATGTTTAATAGATTGTTCTCTTGGGTATTCCTTTCCATTTCCTTGTCCATCACAATCTTCTTTTCTTTCTCAACATTGTCCCTACCAATCTCTTCATCGAAATTATACATAATTCGACCATGTTTAAGATCTTTTCAAACCCAATTTTCTTTATGTAATACTGCAATATGATTCATGGATTCCTAATGGATGCATTTGTATTGATACAATGCCATGTCATGCATCGAATTTCATATTATCAATGTTGTTCTTGTAACTATTTCATATCATGTATTCTTGAACCCAAACTCATTTTGTTTGTATAGAAAAACCAATTCTAGTTTGAAAAAATAGTGTCTTGGCTCTCATAACCATTAGATATCACATATTCATTGATATATCTTCTTAAAATCACATTAATTTAAAGATTGTGACATTCCTTTCTGTGTTTTAATAGTTCAAAACTTCTTTGATTGGGAAATCCCCTTCTGATCTATGGAGGATGATTGTATATAAATTTTAAACACTCAAATCTTCCATGTATATGTGATTGTATTATGGTGTTTTCTTCCTCCGGTAGCATACCAATTACTATGCTAGGTAGAATTTCGTAATCTAATGCATTTTCCTTTGTAGGCAACCTTCTGAGCATGTTGTCTCCCTTTGTGAACCTTAAGAGAAACAGAGTTCTCCTTGATAAGTACCTTCAGGATCTTCCCAACCATATCCAAACATCCTTAATATTTCTATATTCTCAACACTTGGAACTACATCGAAAGTTATTCTAAACTTATCCTTTGCATTCAAAAATGGCGTTTATAATCGACTAGATCTCTTTTCTCTGCGGCTGGGTTTTAGGGCCGCAACCCTGCTGCTTCGGTTCATGGTCGTCGTGACTGGTGTTTTGGTTGTCGTTGTCGGTGTCACTTTCTCTGTTGTGAAGGGAGTTGAGGGAGTTGGGGTGCGGCAGCTCCATTGTCTTTTTTCTAGTTTCGTGGCCCTCTTTCCTCCTGTAGGCTTGGAGTAAGGTGGATTTGTAGTTGTCTTGTTCACGATTTTGCGCCTCTTTTTTTTGCTGCAGTGGAGTTGCGGTTGCAGATCTAATATTCTGCCTTATTTCTCCACAGCTGGGTCTCGGCTCCCACGTTGTGTTTCGACACTCTCTGCTATCTCACGCTGTGGGGTTATCAAAGGCAACAACCAACTTCATAGATGAACCACTTGTTCAATCTTCTGTGGCTAGATCTAGATCTAATCTTTTGCCTTATTTCTTTGCGGCAAGGTTCTAGATCTAATCTTCTGCCTTATTTCTCTGCCGTTGGGTTCTACGGGCAAGTAAACTATGGCTCCCAACTTCGTGAAAATAGTTGTTGGCTCAGTTCCATCTGCTTCTAGAGGGCAAGCTCCTGCCCATATCGTCAGTGAAGCCCTAGCTCCCACTATCCAGGTGGTTCAAGCCTCACTCGATGAGACTTTGAAGTTTTCTGAAAGTGCCCTAATCTGTCGGTTCAATGTTTTTGGCCGCGGCTGACAACTCTCCATAATTGGATCTCGGAGGTATGGAAGCCTATCATTTCTAATGAAATTAATATGTACCCCTGTGCTATGGGTTTCTTTATAGTAGATTTTGAAAATCCTGAAAGCAGACAACGTATTCTAGAGTTCGGCCCTTGGTTTTAGGAAAACTCAAGCCTATTCATGAAGCCATGGAACCCATCATTCGATCCCTCAACAATAGTCATGACCTTAGCGCCAGTTTGGGTGAGATTGCCAAGCCTACCCTTGCATCTCTGGAATCTCTCCTCGCTAAAATTCATTGGAAATGCAATTGGGAAATTTTACTGCAGGTGCCTAGAAATAGAGGAATATTCCAGAACCACCTATTCACGCATTTGTGTGGAAATGGACTTCAGCGCCGGATTCCCAGTGGAAATAACCCTAACAAGTAAAGACTATGTGTGGAACCAGAAACTCGATTATGAAAGTGTCCTCTTCCGATGTCGATCCTACTTTGAGATAGGCCATCTAGCCAAAAATTGCCCAAAAGCCTCCCAGAAAAATTCTGCTAGAAAAAACCACCACAGATCTACATGGTGAGAAGGAGCACAAAAAGAACACTACATTGTAATCAAAGAAGAATACTCTAGAGAAAACTCTGAATCACAAGAAATCAAGCAAGAAAGAAACAACTCTCAAGATAAGCAGGGAGAAAGCCCTGCCCAACAAAAAAAAAGTGAACTCGACAACCCCTCAAGTATCAACAGTTATGAGGATTCGAATACCACACAAAATAAATCTTCATTTAACAGCAAAGCAGATCTCCTAGACCAAACTTCTTCTCTGACTATCTTCAAAGGACGAACACAATAGATCGCAAAGCTAAGACACCAATGTCCCAAGAACTAGAAGAGATGAAGGAGATGCAAGATAAAGGAAGTTGGAAGACCATAGAGAAAAAAAAGAAAGCTACAACACCAATCTCACCAAGAAAGATGAGGAGCCAGACAATTAAAAACTAAGAAAATTATAGGTTCGATAGACCAATTTGGTCTCAGTGGACGGTAACCACTATCATCATCATCATGATCATAATATTCTTGAACCTTTACAACCTTTGTGAGTTAAGGCGAGTACAACCTTGCTACATTCTCATAATTTCTTAACATTGTCTCCATGAACAACTACAAATCCCTCACTCCTTAAGATTCCAAAAACATTGCAAACATCATCAAGTTGAACTTCAACATGTCATTGTTTACACATCTCCTCCAAAAGCTTTGATATTCGAGTAGATGGTCCTCTAGCTTAAAATTTTATATTTTTATTTTACTTTTTTTTTGTGACAAGATTTATGACTGTTATAACTAAATTGGCCCACCTTATTATTTTACTGAAAAAAATGCTCATTGTAATGAGATCCATGTTAATAGTCTTAGTAGCATGCTTAGTGGTAGAATGTTAAAGAGCTACTAAAGCAACTTGAGTGCTTCAATCACATTACAACTTTTAACCCACTTAAAAGCTTCACTAAATTGTATTAGGCTCTCATTTTTTCTAGGTGTTACCATGAACATATATTTCTATCAGATAAGTTTCTCCTTCGGTGCATTTCCACATAGCCATGGATAGGATCCTCTATAGCCTCATCATATATCTCTGGATGTAGGTGTTGTCTTGGATAGCTAAGAATATAAAATTAGAATTGATACTTCTAATGTGTTCACTCTAGTTCCTCAATCTCTTCATAAAGCAATACAACAAGATGCCTCTATCATATTTTATGTGTAGATTTAGTCTCCCCATATTTGTTATTTCTTCCAAGGCATTCTTGGGGATTCTCTCCCCCTGAGGTGGTGTTACTCTAACATAGTGTTAGGTCCCTATAATACTAGCGTATTCCCTTATTATTATTTTCATTGTAGCCCCTTATTGTTATTGTTGTTCCCATGTTATCCCCATATTATTATTATTATTCCCCATAGAATCCCACTATTGTTATTGTTGTGCCCTTACATTATTATTGTTATGTCAGCTTTGATTATATTGTGACCCCTTAGACTCCTATATATAGAAAGGAGGTCTTGTCATTTGTATCATCCAATAATTGTTCATTTGTGTAATGTAAAGGAGGTTTCCCCCTCGAAGAGGCTTATTTTGAAGTCATTGATCTATCGTTTCTTCTATTTTGTGAGCTAGTTGCATAACATTTGGTATCAGAGCTTTGGATTCTAGGGTTTCACTGCTTCAAACCAGCCATCGTGGAATTTTTGTTATAAATTTTTTTCTACGAAGTTTCAAAAGTTGAAATTAAAACCCATTTGAGCCGAAATCTTGATGAACATTGGGTATGAATTGTAGATTTGGTGTCGCTTTATTTTCGGATATATGATCCAAGGAAGTTAGGGTTTTTGTAGGCTCCCGAATTATATCTCAAACAGGTGATCTGGTGAAAATCATCATAAATTTATCTCTGAGAATCAAATTTAAATTTCATAAAAAGTTACAAAAACAAGACAAACTTTAGTTTTTTGTGTATTGTTTCTAGGTCCAAAGGTTGAAACAGTGACATGTGGAACTTCATAGAATTTCGCTCTACTAAACTAGTCTATAATCATGTCATTATGAGATATTTGGAATAACTCTTTTCGGAGAAACAAAAATTGATCAGAGTTGTGGGGTTGGAAATAGGACTCAAAGGGCTATCGCTAGATGAAATTTCAGAACTCAGAGATTCGAAATTACAGAGATACAATAGATTCAATATCGAGCTCATACAAAGTGAAAAAAGGTGTGTAGTCTTTTTAAAATTTTGCATAAGTTCGGTTTGAAAAAATAGTTTGAAGGAATTCAAAAGGCATAGTGAAGCATAATTATCATTAATTGATGCCCCAAAGAAATAAAATGGAAATGCCTTGTGAGAAACCTGAAATGTATAGCATGACTCATGAAGAAGAGGAAGAAATGTAAAATGATATATCAAAATTGCGAGACCAAGTGCAACAAATTTCACTATCATAAAACGTAACAGAAGCTAATATGGATGGCTTAAAGAAAGGTGTGGAAGCTAAGATGAAAGGTGTGGAAGCTAAGATGGATGGCATGCAAGCTAAGATGTATGGTTTAGAAGTAAACATTGAAGATTTAAAGAAAGACATGGAAGGTTTGAAAGGAGGTTTGGAAAAGTTGCTACAAAAAATGCTTCCTAATGGTGAATACGTAGTAGAGGAAACTCATAATGAGAAAAAAAGAAATGTTAGTCATGATTTCATAGACTCTAAAATTGGATTGAAGTCCCACCATGTTCCAAAGATCGATATGAGGAAGTTTGATGGCAAGGATCCCGTAACATGGATACTACAGATGGAGCATATTTTGATCTCCATAATGTGCAAAACACACAAAAGGTACACATTGCGAATTTATATTTGGAACCCAACCGATTTGTATGGTATCCATGGATTTTCTCTCGTAAAAAAATTGTCACTTGAGCAATTTTTATGGAAGAAATGATAGCACATTATGAGGATACAAAAACAAACACCTTTTTTAGTCAATTGATAAATCTCAAACAAAAGGGTTCAATGGTGGAGCACATTGAGGACTTCCAAAAATTGAATATAAGGGTAAAATATATTCCAGATAAACATAGGATTGAAGTGTTCATAGGGACTTTAAAGGATAGCATCCAACATGAGGTTTTCCTTTGGGAACTTGATTCATTGGAGAAGGCATTCAGGTTGGCAAGAAAAATTGAAACCAAAATTATGGCAACAAGGAAGCTAAACAATCACAACTATAAAGATGGAAGTGTTGTGTCCCCTATCCTTCCACAACCTACAAGGTTGACACCACAACAATTGGAAGAAACAAGTGAAAAAGGAATTTGTTACAGTTGTGATAGAAAATACACAAAAGGTCATAAGTGTGTTAAGAATAAATTATTTTACATAGATTGTGAAGAGGAAGAAGAAAAGGAACAAGAAACATAAAAAGAAGAGGATGCACACCAAGAACAAACTCTAGATAAAGAATAAATGAATCCGACCATATCTTGCAATGCATTGGCCAGAATTACCACTCCTCAAACTATCAAGATAGAAGGACATATCAAGAAGAAAAAGGTAATAGTGTTGATTGATTCGGGCATTACCCATAATTTTATTCATTGTAAGATAGCGAAGGAATTGAATTGCTTCCTATATCTATCACCAGAGTGTCAAGTGATGGTTACAAAAGGAGGAACCATAAATTTCTCTGGAAAGTGCCATAATATCAAGCTATCCATGGGAGAATGTGTTGAATAGTCCAATGCATTCCAGTCCAATGGATGGTGTTGATGTTGTACTAGGAGTCGAATGGCTACAATCTTTGGGTACGATAGCTTTTAATTTTCAAGAACTTTTCTTGAAACTTTTTTCAAAAAGAAAGGAAGTTGAATTAAGGGGTATCGCAGGGAAACCGGGAAAGATAATCAACTCTAACGGCATGACAAAGCTTCTAAATAAATAATAATGTGGCATAATTGCATTATTATGTTCGCTAGAGGTTCCCACATCGAAATCATCTATTTCTCCAGATCTCGAAAAAAGTCTTGGACAATCATTCCAAGGTATTTGAGACTCCTAAAGGCCTCCCACCTATTTGTGATCATGATCACACTATTCATTTGATTCTAGGAAGTGTTCCTCCAAACATCAGGCCTTACAGATATCCCTATGCCCAAAAGAGTGTAATTGAACGTATGGTTGCATATATGCTAGAGGCTGGTATAACTCAAACTAGTCAAAGTTATTTCTCTGCTCCAGTAGTATTGGTGCACAAGAAGGATGGATCATGGCGCATGTGTCTGGATTATAGGGAGATCAACAAGCTTATTATTAAAGATAAATTTCCCATTCCTGTCATTGATGAATTATTGGATGAATTGCATGGAGAAATTTACTTCACCAAGTTGGACCTTCGTTCAGGATATCATCAAATCATAATGAAGACTGAAGACATCCTGAAAACAACATTTAGAACTCATGAGGGTCATTATGAATTTTTGGTCATGCCTTTTGGCCTTACCAATGCACCTTATACATTTCAAGGTTTGATGAATTCCATTTTCAAATCCTTCCTTAGGAAACATGTGTTAGTATTTTTTGATGATATACTAATCTACAACAAGTCCTGGAAGGATCATGTGCAACATGTTGATAGAGTGTTCAAACTATTGGAGGAGAAACAATTATATGCAAAAACCTCCAAATGTTTCCTTTGAGTACAAGAGGTGGAATATTTGGGAAATATTGTATCTCATGAACTTGGTGTTAAGGTAGACCCTAGGAAAATTAAGGGCATTAAGGAATGGAAAATCCCCACATCCATAAAGCATTTGTGAGGATTTCTCGGGTTGATAGGGTATTATTGCAAGTTTGTTAAGAATTATGGGAGAATAGCAGCACCTCTAACAACATTACTGAAGAAAGACACATTTTCTTGGACTCCAGAAGCAACAAAATCCTTTGAACATCTTAAAGAGGCAATGTGCCAAGCACCGGTCTTAGCTACACCAGACTTCACAAAAACCTTTATTGTGGAATGTGTTGCCTCGGGAAATGGAATTGGTGTTGTTTTAATGCAAGAAAAAAGGCTCATTGCTTTTGAAAGTCTTCCAATCAAAGGAAAGTATTTACACAAAACTATTTATGAGAAGGAAATGTTGGCAATACTATATGCACTTAAGAAATGGTGACCTTACCTAATGGGAAGACACTTCAAGGTAAAAATAGATCATGAAATTCTTAAATGCTTTTTAGAACAAATATTATCTTCAGAAGAGCAGAAAAAAAATGGGTCACAAAGATGTTGGGTTATGACTTTGAAATCATCTACAAGAAAGGGAAGAAAAATGTTGTTGCAGATGCACTCTCAAGAAAGGATGAGGATGTTGAAGCATTTCTTTGTGCCATTTCTATTATCCAACCAGATTGGATAAACTAAACAAGGCATGAATGGAAGAATGATGAAGAAGTGTGGGAACTCATTCAAAAGTTGCAGCAAGATCCCAATACATCTGATACATTTAGCTGGAAAAATGATTCGTTATGGTCCAAAGATGGCTTATACCTTAATAAGAATTCCCAACTCAAACAAAATATTCTTCTGGAATTGCACACCTGTCCCTTAAGAGGGCATTCGGGATCTTTAAAAACTTACCACATGGTTAAGAAGGATTTTTTTTGAAATGGCCTTAAATCTAATATTCAAAAATTTGTGGCAGAATGTTTGGTTTTCCAACATAATAAAGTTGAGGCAATTAAGACCCCAGGCATATTACAACCTTTATCCATTCCAAGTCAATGTTCGAAGGAGGTTTCAATGGATTTTATTACAGGTTTACCCAAGTTCGAAGGAAAGAGTGTCATCATGGTGGTGGTTGACAGATTTACCAAGTATGCACACTTTAAATCCAGTATAGTTTGTACTACATTTATGGAAACAATTCAAAAGCTACATGGAAACCCAAATATTATTATAAGCTACAGAGATTGTATTTTCACTGGAAATTTTTGGACAAAGTTATTTTCTTGTCTCAGTACTCAGTTAGCTCATAGCTCATCTTATCATCCTCAATCTGATGGGAAAATTGAGATAGTGAACAAATGTTTGGAAGGATATCTTCGTTGCTTTGTATCTGATAAATAGACACAATGGGGCAAATGGTTGCCTCTGACTGAATGGCGGTATAACACTTCCTTCCATACTGCAACAAAAATGACCCCATTTATGGCACTTTATGGATATCATCCATCGTCCATAACATCATATTTAAGAGAAAATTCTAAGGTTCAAGCAGTGGAAGATCACATCCAGTATGAACAAAAATTTCTCTAACTCTTAAAGGATAACCTGACTTTGGCACAGAATAGAATGAAACAACAAGCAAATCATCATCACAGTGAAAGAAGTTTTGATGTAGGTGACTGGATGTTTCTACGACTACAACCATACAAACAAATGTCCCTCACCAAGCTAAAATGGATAATAAATTATCACAAAAGTATTATGGTCCGTACAACGTGTTGCAAAATATTGGTACTATGGCATGAAAATTGGAACTTTCTGCATCTTCTCGAGTGCACCCAATTTTCCATGTTTCATGCTTAAAGAAGGTTATAGGTGACAAGCTCCCAGTTCAAACAATATTGCAAAAACTTGATGAGGAAGGAAAAATCATATTGGAACCTGAAGCAGTCATTGAAACAAGAACTAGACAGCTACGAAATCGATTAATTTCAGAGTATCTCATCAAGTGAAAGAACTTACCCGCTGAAGATTCCATATGGCAAGATGAGAATTTTATACAAAAGCATCCAAAACTACTCAAGAATTGGGGACAACACTTTTTTGAAGGAGAGGGGCATGTTAGGTCCCTATAATACTAGTGTATTCCATTATTATTATTGTTATTGTAGCACATTATTGTTATTGTTGTGCCCATGTTATCCCCATATTGTTATTATTGTGCCCCATAGAAGCCCCCTATTGTTATTTTTGTTCCCTTACATTATTATTGTTATGTCGGCTCTGATTACATTGTGACCCCTTAGACTCCTATATATAGAAAGGAGGTCTTGTCATTTGTATCATCCAAGAATTGTTCATTTGTGTTATGTAAAGGAGGATTCCCCCTCGAAGAGGCTGATTTTGAAGTCATTGATCTATTTTTTCTTCTATTTTGTGAGTTATTTGCATAACATATAGACAACATTTGATTCACTATCAAAGTATATTTTTTATTCACAGTTTGTGTACTAGACAAGGCTTGTTCTTGAACCCTTTTTTCATTTAATTGTAGAGGAACTTTATATTTTAGGCATACATCATTTCTATTTTCTAGATGAATATATTGTGCAGAGAATGAATTAGGATTTACATTTGTAGCTTCATATCTATCATTTTACTCTTCTTCTTTGTCCCTCACATGATTTTAGAGGCTTCATCTAAAATTGACAAGATTCTTCATTTATTTCATAAGTAGCTCCCCCTAACACCATGATGACTTCATTTTGTCATCAAAGTCACAGGCTACTCCTTTCTCTTCCTCTTCCACACTTTATAGGGTTTCCTTCTACTCTTTGCATTTCTTTTTGACTCATTGTTTGGTTTGCTTGCAATGACGTCCATCTTCTATCTAGATTTCTTTAGGGTACTCGGAAGCTTACAGTCATTGGCCATGTGGCCAAGGTTGCTACATAAATAAGACCTTATATGATGAAGAAATGTTGGAAATGGTTTGTGTTTTGTAGTTCTCATCTTCTTCTTTGTATATGATTTGCATTCAGAAACTTTATGTACAAATCCATTACACAAATAACAACAAACATAGAAATGGTTTGTGTACTTGATGGATAATTGTCTTCCCTGTTTGCTTGCTCAAGGGGGTGTTGGGATGGGGTCCCTGGGATCAAGTTTTTTTTCAATTAAGTCAATTTTTGTAATAGTTTTTGTTAAAGAAAGTAAAGTCTATGTGAAATGTGGAAGCAGAGCGTGAAGCTAAGTAAGAGTCAAAGGGGAATTAGTCCCTTGTATGGGTAAGTGATAGGTCAATTTTGAGACTCACCCATGGTCCACAGGCCATGGTATTGTAATGAAAAGGATATATATAGTTGAGTCTTAGTGAGTCTTAGGAGATACTTTTGGAAAAGAATCATTGTAAAGACAAGGTGTTAAGGCAACAAATGTTTGTTTCATGTACTTAGGCGAAAGGGGAAGGATCATGCAGCTGAGTAAGCAGAGACCTTGGCAAGTCCACAACTGAGTGTGCGGGTCCCTGCAGTTGGGTGCGCAGGGATAAGGAGTCTATATCTGAACATTTATATCTTAATAAAGACTGTTTTGAGACAAGTTTGTGCATCTGTGCCTTGCTTATTTACTTTTGTTTAAGTTTATGTATCTTTGCTCTATGATCTGTTTATGTGAATTAATGATTAATTTCTGCATGGAATGGATAGATCTTTCTGTGCAGAACAGGTATATCTGTAATATTTTTTCATATTAAGTATAATTAACCACCTTTGTAGACGGTGGGAAATCGCTAGAAAGATATATTGTAGTTAACTATTCAGAAAGGGTAGCTCTGTGCGAGGACAAATCTAGGTCATAAAGGCTTCAGAATATACAGTTTATTGTGTGAAAGTAGTGAATTTGTATCTTTTATGCATGTTAAGTACAGTCAAGAACCTTTGCAAGGATCTGAAGGGCAATTCAATAGAGTTGCAGTAATTGACAGTCAGAAGGAATAGATCTGTGCGAAGGCAAATCTAAGCTATAACACCCTCAGGAAAACCATCACACAAGCCTCTAGATGTAGAAACCTGGTTCTAGCATCCCCCAATACTTCTTCGGGTGAGACTTTAGCTTATGCTACATAGGTTGTTGCCGAAAGGGCCAACAATTAGGTTTTGTTGGTTGGCATGAATAACTCTGAACCTGGGTCAGGCCCCCTCAAGCCAAAAAATGGTTCCATTACAGGGACCAGGATCAATCTGAGGAATGTATGATGTCGAATAAGTGGTTCCCTACTAAGAAAGAAATTGACAAGTGGCTCGATAAAAAATAACACAAATTTGCAGCTCAGGAGAACAAAAATCCATTGTTATCCAAGGAACAGTGGTTTAGTAGATACCTGTACTCAGATGAAATCGAGAAATTTTTATGTTTCTTCCCTTGCGAATTGCACGAGTGGTTGTCTAAATTGGCAGACATTCTAGGTATGTGGAGACTTGATAGCCCTATTGTGTGGACTCTAGAGCTGGTGAGGTGATTGGAAGCTTCGGAAAACAACATCGTGCAGGTCGTTGATCACTGGATTGATCTCATGCTAGGAGGATTTGTCACTGAGCTTGAAATTGATATATATGTCAATTATAGTGAAGCAAAGTGTAAGCTCTTCAAGGGACCATGAGGTAAGTATTTAAAATCTCTAAAAACTTGGATTAAGATGTTGTTGTGTGAAAAATGGGTTATGCCTTTACCTTTATGTTTGCGACTACGCGAAGCAGAAAACCCTTACGAAGGATCAAAGAATCAGGCTTTGGATATAGTCTGCTATTGGGATCCTCTTCAAGTGATGATGAAGGAATGATTCTAAATACACTGTGAAGTGCGTTGTAGTTAGTAAGTTAGGGTATCCCGCGGATAAATCATCCATCCACTCTGCCTCCACCTCCACCATTCAACATGGCGAACACAATGAAGATGTCGATCTTCAAAGGGGTAGGGAGTGAAGACCCCAAATAGTTCTCGTTCATTGCAGATGTTGTGTGGACTACGCAACATATCACTGATGATAATCTAAAGAAAGCACAACTAGTTACAGCGCTGCAAGATAGAGTGCTGACCTGGTATATCAAGTACTGTCAAGATCACCCTGTTGTGACATTGGTAGATACTCAGCAAGCATTGAACCACGAGTTTAAGAAGCCTAAATATCAGGCGCAGTTTGTTACAAAGTTTAAGGAGATAAAGCAAGTGGTAAATGAATCCTCTTGGGATTTCGATCAGAGGCTAAAATGCCTGATCTAGCAGGCTAATATGAACATCACCATTTGAGGCAATGGAACCATTTGTTGGTTTGAGGGGGCCTAAATCAGGTTCAAAGCTATTTGTGCCAACCAAGAAATGCCTAACTACTGGCCCTTTTGGCAACAACCTGTGTAGTGCAGGTTGTAGTCTCACCTGAAGCAGTATTGGGGGATGCTAGAAACAATTTTCTGCATCCAGAGGCTTGTGTGATGGTTTTCCTGAGGGTGTTATATCTTAGATCTACCTTCGCACAGATATTCCTTCCGACCATCAATTACTGCAACTCTATCGAAATGTCCTTTAGATCCTCATGAAGGTACTTGATTATACTTAACATGCATAAAAGATATAGATTCACTACTTTCGCACAATAAACTATATATTTTGAAGCCTTTATGACCTAGATTTTTCGTTGTGCAGATCTACCCTTTCCGAATAGTTAACTATAGTAAATCTATCTAGTGATTTCCCACCCTTCGCGAAGGTGGTTAATCATACTTAATATGCAAAAACATTATAGATCTATTCATTTCACATAGAAATTAAGCATTAATTCACATAAACTAATCACAGAGAAAAGATACATAAACTTAAATAGAAGTAAATAAACAAGGCACAAATGCATAGATTCAGTTCAAAACAGTATTTATTAAGATATAAATGTTCAGATTCAGACTCCTTATCCCTACGCACCCAACTGTAGAGGCTCGCGCACTCAGTTGTAGACTTACCAAGGTCTTTGCACACTCAGCTGCAGGAGCCTTCCCCTTTCCCTAAGTATAGGAAACATACTTTTCCTTCCTTAGCACCTTGCCCTTACAATGATTCTTTACCAAAAGTTATCTCCTAAGACTAGCTAAGACTCAACTATATATAGCCTCTTCATTACAATACAATGGCCCGCAGACCATGGGTGAGTCTTTGACTAACCTATTACTTACCCATACAAGGGGCTAATTCCCCCTTGACTCTTACTTAGCTTCGCGCTCTGCTTCCACATTTCGTAGAGACTTTACATTCTTTAACAAAAATTTTTACAAAAATTGACTTAACTGACAAAATTTGACCCCAGGGACCCCATCCCAACAGGCCCCCAACACAAATATGGTGACTCGCCCTCGAGTCACTCAGCTGGCTTCTCCACTTTATTGCAGAGTTCACTAAACTCCATCTTCAAGACTTCAAGGTCTGTTGTGCTCTGTACGGCGGCCTGTTGCACTTCTTCGACCAACTTCTCTATAGTTATCCCCTCCATCACGAGGCGCATGGTCCTTTGTGTCTGCTAGAAAGTCTTCAGCTTCTCTTGGATAACTAGAGTAACCTAGATCGCTTCCTTTATCCATGGTTGAATCCGAGCCTTCAAAACTTGTTCTTTACATTGTAGCTCCTCAACCTATGTCTGCAACACCTTCATTTCTTGTAACTGCTCGAAGTGTTGGACTGGCACCAAAGTGCATGCAATCACCCTGATATCATCACTTTCTGTTGTGCCTCTCTGATCTTTGTACCCAATCTTTACAGGTTTGAGTCCTCCTGCAAAATGGTACATAGCTCCATTGCATTTTCAAAGAGACACTTGCAACCTACTGCACTATCCAAGGTAGACATGTGTTTTTTGATGGTTGCGTCGTGCTACTCCCTAACCTCCAGATGAGAAGTCGGCTGCATTTTCAATTGCAATTTTGAGATCTTCATTTGAAAATCAAAAGTAACTCGGCCTACCTCTTCCTTAGACTGTCGCACTGCAGCAACCAATTTCTAAACCTTTGCTGAAGCTGCCGCATCCTCTGGAATGTGTAGCTCTAGTACTGAATTACATGCTTATGTAATTGTTGCTTCTAGGCTCTGGCTTCACACTGCTAGCTCTTATTTTTTCTTAAGATCTTAAACCTTTTCGGCAAAGATCTACTCATTTTTCATTTTCACTTCACTAATCATCGATAGCACATGTTGTTTTGTGATTTGAAGCTCATCTGAGACCCCTTAATGAAGCGCATGGAGGGTCTGAAGTGGAAGCGTGGCTAAATTCATGCCCATGCCCTTGAGCTTTCCGAGCTGAGCGTTATCTTCCTCTTATTATACATGTAATTTTGGCTTGAGGGGGCCTGACCTAAGTTCAGAGTTTTTGCGCCAACCAACAAAACTCTAACTGCTGGCCCTTTCGGAAAAAACCCGTTGCCTACGTCGAATATCCAAATGATGCGAGCAGAGCCTCACAAAGAGGATCATAGTGTCAATATCGTAACGCGCAGTGGTATGGCCACAGGTGAAGATAAGGGAAAACAGCCAAAGCCCGAAGGATGGGTGCACAAGGCCGCTGAAAAGGAAGTTGGTTTGACATCAAATGGGCTAAAGAAATTGTTATGGAGGCTAAAAGGAATTTCGCGGAAGGTTCTACTTCTGGAAGTCAAAAGAAATTAGCTAGGAATGATGAAGTGCAAGATGTGGATCCTTCGTTGTTAGCTACAATCCTAAAGACCTGTATGAATTTGTTACGTGATAAGAAGGCAGTAGAAGGGTTGCAGGAACTGATAGACAATTGTACAGGTAAGCTTAAGATTCCTTCATAACAGCACGTTGTGAGGAAAATAGGTAAGCATAAGAAGCGAATACGATGTAAGATGAGGCTGACCGCATAGATAGGAGAGTATGAAATGGACCAAGTAATATTGGATCTAAGGTTTGATGCAACTGTACTACCTAAATAGACCTGGGAAAGGATGGGGATACCTACATTGCAATGGTATCCTATATAGTTACACATGGCTAATCATAGAAGATTATTCCTATGGGGTGCCTATATGGGGTAACAATGGACATTGAAAGAGCAAGTGCATTGGCTGATTTTGAAGTAATTGAAATAGTGGATGACAATAATCCTTACCTTGCGCTACTAGGAATTGATTGGGCCTTTGACATGGATGTGGTGATTAATCTGAAGAAGCGGAAGATGACATTTGAGAGGAAGTTGCTCAGGGTTATTGTACCACTGGACCCTACTGAAGGAGTGTGCTATACTGAACCTGTTCACGAGTTTGTGGAGGATGATGATGATCTCGACTAGATATACAATATCACGGCGTGAGATGAAGATTGGATCAACCCTACTGCAGATGGGTGAATCACATCGGATCGAGACAACTCTCGTACCTTAGATTCAGAGAAAGAGATTGAACACTAGCAAAACCGATTGCATGAGGTCTCTACGCTACGTGGCAATATGATGACAAAATATCTGTGGTGCATATCTACGGAGGTAAGAAAACATTCGCATTATGATGGTTTGAATGATTTTAATCTCTTTTTGGATGAATTTGAAAGGGAAGTGCTCGAGGAACATCAATTCCAGGGACTTGAATTAGCACTACGTGCTATGTCTGCCCATTGGTGGGGTACGCATAAGGAAAGATTCACTGACTAGAAGGAGTACAAGCGGATGATGAAGCTGAGGTTTGGATATGCTAATACTAGGATGATTGAGAAGTATAGTGAGAAGGATGATCCGCACGAACATTTGGCACAGTGGACTAAAGCTTGGGGTGAAGAACCACAGCAGGAATGGGTACACATCTTTTTTCACACCTTAGATACCATTCCCATGAATTGGTACTTGGAAACAGAGCTACACCATGGGACAGTTGAATGGGATATCTTGAGGGAAAGCTTCTTATTAACTTTCAGCTTTGAGGATGGGTTTGAGTGCATTGATGAAGCACTCCAGGAGATTAAGGCTGCTATTTTTAGAATGCTTGAAGAGCTGGTGGAATGGGTACAACCAGACTGGAGTACACAGCTATGCCACACACTAGAATGCTACAATGTGATGGACGAAGAAGAAGAAGATAATCCAAGAAAATCAACATTCCATAGACTAAGGGACAACGCAAGGTTGAAGGACATAAGATAGAGAACCTTGATGTAACAGAGCCACTAAAAACTCGGCAAGTAAATATTGGATCTGATGTGGAGCCTAAGTTCGCGAAGATAGGAGACTATTGGGATGAAGATACAGTCGATAAGGTGGTCGAACTGCTGCGCAAATACCAGGATCTATTCCCAACGAAGTTCTCAGATCTAAAGGGAATTATAAGAGATTTGGGCGTAATGAAAATTACTTTGAAACCTGACACAAAGCCCGTAAAGCAGAGACCTTATCGGTTCAATCCGAAGTATAAAGAAAAAGTGCACAAATAACTGGACAAGAGGCTGGAGGCCAGAATAATTGAACCAATTAAAGAATCTAATTGGGTAAGCCCAATAGTTGTTCAAGAAAAAAAGAAACAGGGTGAAATCAGAATATGCATAGATCTAAGAAAGTTGAATAATGCATGTGTACATGATTAGTTTCCCACACCTTTTACAGATGAAGTTTTAGAGAATGTTGGCAGACAAGAGACTTATGCATTCACTAATGGTTTCTCAGGGTACCATCATATTAAGATCACGTTGGAGGATCACAGAAAGACAACCTTCGCGATAGAATGAGGTTGGTTTCATTATATAGTCATGCCATTCGAGTTGAAGAATGCGCCCACAATCTTCTCTAGGGTAGTAATCGAGGCGTTAAAGGAGTTTATTAATAAATTCTTGGAGGTATATTTTGATGACTAAACTGTGTTCGGATTGGTAAAGTGCCATGTTGCAAGTCTATGCCTCATGCCAGATACATGTTACAGATACCAGATCAGGTTGAACTTGAAGAAATGTATATTTTGCGTTCCTTTTGGAATTTTGCGTTCCTTTTGGGAATTTAGAAGCTCCCAAAAATATTAAGTAGTTGTGTGCAACGTTGGGCCACACAAGCTACTATAGGAAGTTTATCAAGTCTTATACCCAAATAACTATGTCGATGGAGAAACTATTAAAGAAGGATGCAACTTTTTGTTGGGATGAGGAGTGTCAACAGAGTCTTGATGTGTTAAAAGACAAGATGGTGACTGTGCCCATCTTAGTATTTCCGGATTGGAAGAAAGAGTTCCATGTGCATGTAGATGCCTCATGTATTATGTTGGGTGCAATATTGACCCAGCCAGGAAAGGGTGATATTGATCATCCAATAGCCTTTGCAAGTAGCAAATTGTCAAAAGCTAAAAAGAACTATTCCACTACAGAGTGCAAAGGATTGGTGATGGTCTATGTGTTGTAGAAGTTTTGACATTATTTGTTGGGTGCACATTTCAAAATGTACACAAATCACTATTCTCTTAAGTACTTGGTCAAAAAGCTTGTGTTGGGGGGGGGGTGGGTGTGAATCTGTAGATGGTTGTTGTTGTTCCAAGAATATGACTTTGAAGTAATAATGAACATTGGACAGTTGAACGTAGGACTAGATCAACTCAGCCGAATTGAGACAGGAGAAGAGCCAAATAATTTAGAAGGACTGTTGGAAGCAAAGATCTTTTCTATGCACGTTATGGATGACCAATTTGCTGATATCATTTAGTTTTTCACCACAGGTACAGCCCTGGAAGGCTATTCTACTCAACAAAAAAAGAAATTTGTGGTCCGCGCAACTGATTTTTCTATTGTAGTGGGACATTTGTATAAGATGGGAACATATGATATATTGCATTGATATGTTCCAGAGTTTAAGCACGCTAGTATCGTCACTGGTGTTTATGAAGGAGTGTCGGGAGGACACTATGCAGGTAGAGCAACTATGCAGAATATTTTACGTGCATGGTTATGGTGTCCGACAGTGCATAAAGATTCTAAGGCATTTTGTAAAGCATGCAGTGCTTTTCAAAGGACAGAAAAGCCTTCGTGAGGAGATGAATTTCCCTTAAACTCTCAGGTCTCATTACAAGTATTTGAAAAGTGGACCATTGGGTCTGATACAACCCCCAGGGAAGAAGACAGGTGCACGGTACATTATTACTACGACAAAGTATTTGACGAGATGGGGAGAAGCACAACTAGTAAAGGACTATACTGCTACTACAATTGCGAAGTTCCTTTTTGAATATGCCTTAACACGGTTTTGGTGCCCCAAGATATTGATGAGTGATATAGGTATGCATTTCCTGAATGAAACAATCAACATGATACTCCAATAATTCCAAGTTTACCATTAGAAGAGTACATTATTTGTTGGGCGCACATTTCAAAATGTACATAGATTACTCCGTTCTTAAGTACCTGGTCAACAAGCTTGTGTTGGGGGGGGGTGAATCTGTAGATGGTTGTTGTTGTTCCAAGAATATGACTTTGAAGTAATAATGAATCCTAGATAGTTGAACGCAGGACCAGATCAACTCAGCCGAATTGAGACAGGAGAAGAGCCAACTAATTTAGAAGAAGGATTGTTGGATGCACAGGGATGACCACTTTGTTGATATCATTCAGTTTTTGACCATGGGTACAACCCCGGAAAGCTATTCTACTCAACAGAAAAAGAAATTAGTGGTCTGTGCAACTGATTTTCTATTGTAGCAGGACATTTGTATAAGATGGGAACGTATGATATATTGTGTTGATATGTTCTAGAGTTTGAGCATGCTAGTATCATCACTGGGGCTCATGATGGAGTGTCGGGAGGACACTATGCAAGTAGAGCAACTGCGCAGAATATTTTATGCGCAGGGTTATGGTGTCCAACAATGCATAAAGATTCTAAGGCATTTTGTAAAGCATGTGGTGCTTGTCAAAGGACGAGAAATCCTTCGTGAAGAGATGAATTTCCCTTAAACTCTCAGGTCTCGTTACAAGTATTTGAAAAGTGGACCATTGGGTTTGATACAACCCCCAGGGAAGAAGACAGGTGCATAGTACATTATTACTACGACAAAGTATTTGACGAGATGGGGAGAAGCACAACCAGTAAAGGACTGTACTGCTACTACAACTACAAAGTTCCTTTTTGAATATGTCTTAACACGGTTTTGGTGCCCTAAGATATTGATGAGTGATATAGGTATGCATTTCCTGAATGAAACAATCAACATGATGCTCGAATAATTCCACGTTTACCATCAGAAGAGTACGCCCTATCATCCCCAAGCCAATGGTACAGTAGAGGCATTTAATAAGATTCTGGAGAATGCGTTGACAAAGGTTTGTAACACAAAGAGAAACGATTGGGATGTACGCATCCTAGCGGTTCTATGGGCATATAGGACAACGTGCAAGAAGTTGACAAGCCAAACTACGTTTAGGTTGGTCTATGGGATCAAGGCGGTGATTCCCATGGAATATATTGTGCCAAGCCTAGGCATTGCGGCTTTTATGGAGATGGTGGATCGCGAGACCTTGGAATAGCACCTCATGTAGTTAATGGAGCTTGAAGAAGATTGATTTCTAGTCAGATTTCACCAACAGGTGTAGAAGGAACGTGAGAAGGCCTAGCATTATAGGCATATTAAGCTACGCACTTTCAAGGTGAACAATTTGGTTCTGCTCTATGATAGCAAGCTCACAAAATTTCAGGGTAACTTTCAAATGCACTAGTTTGGACCCTATGTAGTTAAGGAAATCATGGATGGTGGCGTAGTTTAGCTTGCGAAGCTAAATGATGAATTGTTCCCTAGACGGGTGAATGAAGGTCGATTGAAGTTGTATATAGGGGATCCTACCCCTACGCAATGACTAGATGGTAGTAAGACAATCTTAGCGCTCCAGGCAGCTGCAAGGGAGAGTGGGAATATAAACTACACTACCTGACAAATAGGAAAATGCAGTAAGGAGGCTGTGCAATGGACACAAGTAGTACGACAGAAGAAGATGCAATGGAAGAGTTGTACCATAGGGATCGATGACGTGAACTGGATCCAAAACCAGTCGTTGAAGTCACTATTCATGATTGGATAGAAAAAATCTCATTAGGAGGAGTAGGTTGGCACCATTTGTGGCGAGAATATTTGGAGATCTTCCACCAAAGATGCATTTATGATCAAAAAATGGAGGAAACATTTGGATTTGAATTCGAAATTTCCTATAAATCTGGCATGTTGGTATGTTATAGAACACTTTGCCTTCTGAGAATCGCGTATGAGCCCTATTGTTTTCACTTTATGAATCAACAGACTTGGGAGGATTTAGTTTCAAGCCCAGCATTTGTGAAACTACTTGAGTGGAACCAAAAGCTTATCCTTGAAAAAATGTCTGAGCTAGTAAGTTCTGAAGTCATCGTCTCTCAAGCGGAAACCACTAAAGTTGCATCAATGGAAGCTACGCCATCTATGCCTACATTGTTGCAGTCACCTAGGCTAAAGAAATTTGTTGCTAAGGAGAAGCATAAGAAACCACAACCTGTATTGGTGAGGTAGTCACCGAGGAAGATCCTTGCGGAGGTTTGATAGAAAGGGAGGAAGGACAAGGAAAAGTAGTAGGATGAACCTATGGATTTGGACACAGAATAACTCCACAATGGAGTTGAGGAAGTGGATGTTGAAGAGGGCAAGCCTATCACTAGGCTTCTGACGTATATCCCTTCATGGAAGGGGAAAGCGAAGGTAACCAAGGACCCAAATTCAGGAAAGTTCACAATCTCTACGCTACTACTACCAGAAGATGTGGTATTTGAAGGCGTGCTCTTAGCGCGTATCCCTGTATTAGAAATGAAGGATTGGGACTGGGGTCACAAGGTTGGAACCGATGAAATGGGTAAAAGGGGTCGAGCAGACCAGATTGCTACATATGTTGTGTGTGTCACACTTTCACAAGTTGATTATCAATATTGCCTATGTGCACCAATTGCTCACACTAGTGCACGATGGGTGTTTGTGGTTAGGCGAACACATAATGGAAATAGAATGGAATTTGGACCTTAGAGTCATTCCCTTGCCAAAAGGGACATTACGCATAGAATCAGAGGAAGATAACGCTCAACTCGGAAAGCTCAAGGGTGTGGGCATGAATTTAGCCACACTTCCACTTTAGACCCTCCACGCACTTCATCAAGGGGTCTCAAATGATCTTTGGATTAGAGAACAACGCGCACTATCAGTGATTAGTGAAGTGAAAACGAAAAATGAGTAGATTTTCACCGAAAAGGTTGAGGCTCTTAAGGAAAAAGAAGAGCTAGTAGCACAAAGCTAGAGCCTAGAAGCAGCAATTACACAAGCGTGTACTTCAGTACTAGAGCTACACATGTAGAAAATCCTATAGATTCACAAGCTCATGTACCTACTACAACAAGAGACAAGAATCTACTTCTACTCTTTATAGCGAAATCCCATAAAGATCGAGCAAAACAATAATTGACAAGAGGAAGACAAATCAATGGCACATAACACAATAAATATCCGGGGAAATCCACAGCTCAAAACCTCACTATCTATATTGCATTAATCAGAAATCCCATATGATAATACAATTCTTGTTCCCATAAGAACAAGCCCAACACTCAGTAAAATCAATCTCCAACTTACAAGTAAGCTCTTGGCCAACACTTAGTCAATTCTCCAGCTCTCCAAGTCCCTATTTCCTTGTGCCCTTGGTCAAAGAATTCAGATGAATACAATATGCTCTGCTCAACCTTGAGCTTAACCTGCACAAGTATTTCCTATCCTCCAACTGATGACTTCCTTTGGCCAATACTTAGCCAAATTTCCAAGCCTCCAAGCTTCTAATTCTTTGCACAATTCTTGATTTGAAGGGAAATTCCTCATCCATAACTACGCAATCCCTTTTAGGTTCAGTTCCTGATTGCATGCACCATCTGTACAACTCAGAAAATTATACAAAAAATAGTACATTGTCCCTGCACTCTAGTCTCAACTGTGTCTTTCTTAGAATCGACATGCATACGTTTCTGATGAGGAATCTTTAGTTAACTGGAGTAGCACTCATTGAGTGCACTAACGCATCAACTGACTGTTAACTCACTATTGGTTCCTCAAACAGTTTGGAACTAATTTAACTAGACTTAACTCAGTAAACTGAGTTAACTAATTACAACTCATACTTAACTCATCCTAGACCCCTATAATATAGGGAGAATATATACATGACTTCAGAAAGACTTCCAACTCGAAATTCCTAAGTTAACTATGTAAACTTACTTAAGTTAACTATTACAAGTTTCCATGAGAATAAAATTCGATTTTAATTCTCAGTTTAATTCAAGGACAAATTAAACTGGAATTTCTGGATTATATTTTTATCATTTCTTGTTATTTTCAACACTCCCTCTCAACAAGAAAGGAATTCAACTTGATCTTGATCCTGAACCTTTGGAATGTTTTGCATGCAACACTTCTCTCTATTGTTGTTGCTCCAACAACTTCAGAAACAAAAAAAATCTAGTTTGAATCAGAATGATGCCTCTGTCATCAAAGTCTCTAACTACTATTGCCTTGGTCGACTGAAAACTCTACGCTTTTGTTGACTCTACCTTTTTGCATTATTGTCAACCCTCTCTATGCTTCCTTAGTATCTAACTTCTCTAGCCTCTGTCATTTTGATCTCTGACTGCATCAATCCCACTAATTCCTCCTGCTACTATGTACTTTGGGCTCCTATAGAAAGGTATTGTCCATGAGATAAAACCACTCAATGGATCCTGCCCAATTTCAGCGCTCTTGGGACTATCACTTCAAATCGCCCCACCTCACACCTGGAGGTATTGCTGCATGTGATCTCTTTTCCCACCTGGCTCGAAATTTCCCCCTATTGGAGGTCTTTGCATGATTGGATGCCTCCACTCAGTCTCCTCTCAGCTTCTCTAGTTGTGGCTGCTCCACAACTTCATGAAGTTGCTTCTGAGACTACATTTGGGGCTACATGTTGAGAGGTAATTTACTCTCCCTGTCAACCACCAAGTCTCTAACCTTTGCCTTGCTCCTCAAGGCTTTGCATGCATCTTATACCTCAAGTGCATACAGGTTCTTGGCTAGCACACCAATCTATCTCATCTGTCCTTTCGTCACGAAATTTTCTCGAAAAAGAGTTGATTTTAAATCATCGATATCTCCCTCATTCGAACTCAAATTCAGCCGATTTTTTTTTGAATTTGCGTATTTTTTTGCAAAGAATCCAAATATGCTATTGTTTCTCAAAATTTTGCACAAAATTTTTCATATCTTCTCTTCAAACTCGCAGTCCAAAACTCAAAACTTCGAAATGTCCTCTAGTATATTGTTCTCAGCTCTGATACCATGTAGATAATCCTACAAATCTAGCTTTGATATCATGTAGAAAATCCTGTAGATTCACAATCTCATGTAATCTACCAAAACAAGAGACAAAAATCTACTTCTACTCTTTACATCAGAATGCCATAAATATCGAGCAAAACAATAATCGACAAGAGGAAGACAAATCAATGGCACATAACACAATAAATATTCGGGGAAATCCACAGCTCAAAACCCCACTATCTGTATTACATTAATAAGAAATCCCATATGATAATACAATGCTTGTTCTCACAAGAATAATCCCAGCACTCAGTAAAATCAATCTGCAACTCACAAGCAAGCTCTTGGCCAACACTTAGCCAATTCTCCATCTCTCCAAGTCCCTATTTCCTTGTGCCCTTGGTCAAATAATTCGTATGAATAAAATATGCTCTGCTCAACCTTGAGCTTAACTTGCACAATTATTTCCTATCCTCCACCTGATGACTTCCTTTGGCTAATACTTAGCCAAATTTCCAAGCCTCTAAGCTTCTAATTCTTTGCACAATTCCTGAGAGAATTAGCCCATATTTAAAGGGAAATTCCTCATCCATAACTACACAATCCCTTCTAGGTTCAGTTCCTGATTTCATGCACCATCTGTACAACTCAGAAAATTATAAAACAAATAGTACAATGTCCCTACACTCTAGTCTCAACTGGGTCTTTCTCAGTATCGACATGCATGAGTTTCTAATTAGGGAATCTTCACTTAACTGGATTAACACTAGTTGAGTGCACTAATGCATCAAATGACTGTTAACTCACTACTGCATCCTCAAAGAGTTTGGAACTAATTTAACTAGACTTAACTCAGTAAACTGAGTTAACTAATTACAACTCATACTTAACTCATCCTAGACCCCTATAATATAGGGAGAACATATACATGATTTAAGAAAGACTTCCAACTCGAAATTCTTAAGTTAAACTTGTCAACTCACTCTAGTTAACGATTACAAGTTGCTATGAGAATAAAATTCTATTTTAATTCTCAATTTAATTCAAGGAAAAATTAAATTGGAATTTTTGGATTCTACTTTTATCACTTCTTGTTGCTATTTTCGACAATACATTCCAGATGATGTGGCAGCTTCAGCAAAGGTTCGAAAATTGGTCACTGAGTGCGACAGTATAAGGAAGAGGTAGGTCAAGTTACTTTTCATTTTCAGATGAAGATCTTGGAATTGCAATTGAAACTGCAACCGACTACTTCGCCGAAGGTCAGGGAGCAGCACGGCACAACCATCAGAGAACACATGTCTACCTTGGATAGTGCAGTAACGGGTTGTAATTGTCTCTTTGAACATGTAATGGAGATATGGACCATTTTGTAGGAGGAATCAAACCTGCAGAGATTAGGTACAGAGATCATAGAGGCCCAACAGAAATTTGATGAGATCAGGGTGACTGCACACACTTTGGCACTAGTCCAGCACTTCATGCACTAATAAGAAATGAAGGTGTTACAGGCACAAGTTGACGAGATGCAACAAAAAGAACAAGTTTTTAAGGCTCTGATTCAACCATGGACTGCAGAAGCGAGTAAAGGTTACTCTAGCTATCCAAGAGAAGCTGAAGACTTTCCAACAGACATAGAGGACCATGCGTCTCACAATGGAGGGGCCAACTATAGAGAAGTTGGTCGAAGAAGTGTAGTAGACCACCGTACAAAGCACAGTGGACCTTGAAGTCTTGAATATGGAGTTTAGTGAACTCCGCCATAAAGTGGAGAAGTTAGTCGAGTGACTCGAGGGCGAGTCACCATATTTGCGTTAGGGCCCTGTTGGGATGGGATCCCTGGGTCAAATTCTATCAGTTAAGTCAATTTTTGTAATAGTTTTTGTTAAAGAATGTAAAGTTTCTGGGAAATTTGGAAGCGGAGCGCGAAGCTAAGTAAGAGCCAAAGGGGCATTAGTCCCTTGTATGGGTAAGTGATAGGTCAGTTTTGAGACTCACCCATGGTTTGTAGGCCATGGTATTATAAGGAAGAGGCTATATATAGTTGAGTCTTAGCGAGTCCTAGGAGATAAATTTTGGAAAACAATCATTGTAAGGGCAAGGTGTTAAGGCATGAAAGTTCTATTTCCTGTACTTAGGTGAAAGGGGAAGGCTCCTGTAGCTGAGTGTGCGGAGACCTTGGCAAGTCCGCAGCTGAGTGCGCGAATCCCTGCAGATGGGTGTGCAGGGATAAGGAATCTGTACATGAATGTTTATATCTTAATAAATATTGTTTTGAGATGAATCTGTGCATTTGTGCCTTGTTTATTTACTTCTGTTTAAGTTTATGTATCTTTGCTCTATGATTTGTTTATGTGAATTAATGCTTAATTTCTACACAGAATAGATAGATCTATAATGTTTTTGCATACTAAGTATAATTAACCACCTTCGCAGAGGGTGGGAAATCACTAGATAGATCTGTTGTAGTTAACTATTCGGAAAGGGTAGATCCGTGCGACAACATATCTAGGTCATAAAGTCTTCATAATATACATTTTATTGCATGAAAGTAGTGAATTTGTATCTTTTATGCATGTTAAGTACATTCAAGTGCCTTTGCGAGGATCTGAAGGACATTTCTATAGAGTTGCCGTAATTTCTAGTCAGAAGGAATAGATCTATGTGAAGGAAGATCTAAGCTATAACACCCTCAGGAAAACCATCACACAAGCCTTTGGATGCAAAAACCTGGCTTTAGCATCCCCCAATACTGCTTCGAGTGAGACTACAACCTACGCTATGTAAGTTGTTGTCGAAAGGGACAACAATTAGGGTTTTTTTGTTGGCACGAATAAATCTGAACCTGGGTCAGGCCCCCTCAAGCCAACAGGAGGCCTTTTTGTTTGTTGCATCTTTTGTTGATTAGTTTTTATTTTCTTTATCTTACATTCTGTTGCAACATGTCCAGGTTCATGGCAATAAAAACACTTGATATCTTTCAAGGGAGCAAAGAATCTCCTTTCGAACCTCAAAAATTTTCTCACCTCATCACGAGGAGAAAATGACCTTTTTGCAAAGATCCCTTTATTAACCTCATTCTTTCGTTGTTGATGTTGTTGCTTGTATTTGTTTGCTTTTTTACAAATCATGTTCTTGTTGGCTTCTTCTTTTGTAGGAATTTTTTATGTTGTTATATTCTCTTTAATGGCTTCCTTATTTCAGTTCCTCATGCAGACAATATTTTCTTGTAGATTTTTACACAATCTATTCTTTTCATCTATTTCACTTATGGCTGAAACAATATCGACCTCTAGTCTTTCACACTGTAGGTATCTCTCCTTCACCCAACTACTCATCACCTCTCCTATTATCCTTGCTTCTTCAGGTTTTTACCTTAGGTTTATAATTTTCTACTTGAACTCATGTTCTCTTTCGTCACATATATGCAATAATTTATTTTGGTCTTTGTTTTCATTTGCAAGTCTCTCTATTTCAGTGAACCTTGAGTCAAGCTTGGCTTGTTCTCCTTCTAACTTTTCTTCTTGACAATTAGTTACATTCACACTAGCATATGTCTCATTTGATTGAACATTCTCTCTCTAAAGAGTCTTTTTCTTCTTTCTCCTTTTCTACAATGTTGCTACTAGTATCTCCTTCATGCATAAGTTGAAACCTATCACACATTTGCATATTTAAGGTTTATAGTAGTCTCAACATCCATATTATGAATATTGTTATACATTGCACATTTTTCCTTAGCATTCCAATGTTCTTCTTGAGTAGGGGTGAATCATCTTTACTATATATGTCGCATATAAGCTTCCATACACCAGGTCCATAAGTTATCAGTTCTGCTTTTTTCTTATCTCTCCATTCATGAAATTTTTCTATACTAAGTATAGGTATATTTTGATAGTCCATGGCTCAACTAGATCTACCTTCCAACTACTAGGCTTACACACAAGAAACTTGCTCTAATACTGATTGATGGAAACTTAACTAAACTAAGATGGGGGGGTGAATCAATTTAGTACAATTTTTCATTTCTATTTAATGTTTATCTGAAATATTCAATGAGAATTTTAACACCATATAAAATGTAGATTAGGATATAAATTGTATGTAATTTGTGAACTACAACATAATAACTTTCATGATAACACAAAATCATCACATGACGTCATATATAAGTGGAAACCCATAGAGGGAGAGAACCATGACTTTGTTATTGTTGTGTTGCAAAGGCAAGCTACTACTCCCTTATTACATCTGGTTTTTTGTAGGCTCTAACCTACATAGGGTTTCTACCTCAATTCTTCTTAAAGCTACAACTAGCAAGGAAGCTCCAAATCCCATCATTTTTTTGCAGGCTACAACCCACAGGAGGATCCTACCTCAATAGGATCCAACCCATTCTTTTTATCAAGCTACAACTTGAAAGGAGACTACAATCCCTTGATACATACAAGAAACAACATATTGGTTTACCTAGTCTATAAATCTACGTACCTCCATCTTTGTCGCTGCTCCTTCTTCTCCTCAAATTTTCTTTACATCAACTTTATATATGTGCCATGTAACTAATCGAAAACACCTCAATAAACTGTCACATTATCTAACTCTCTAACCATACATCACTCCAACCTCATACAATTTTATAAATGAACTTTGATGGTTGTTAGTGTTCCAAAAATATGAATTTCAAATGACAAAACTTGTCTCTTTACATTCCAAGAGTGTCTCTTCAATTCCAAAATTATTTCAACTCTTGAACATTAAAATACATAAAATGAATTTATCATATCCAAATGACATGCATTCATATTATTCGTGTTAATAAAATAAATTTCAACATATTCAAATAACATTCATTAATATAGTCCACCTTTAAAGATTACAACAACCAAAGTCCTAATAAGCTTTTACTGAGCTTTATACATAAAACATATCCAAGTTGATACCCATGAAACTATATTCTACACACATTTTCCTTATTAATAGTCTTGCATCACAATATCTTCATGCCTTTTCCTTGCATCACAAAAATCTCCTCTAACAAACTAGTCTTCAAATTATCCTTACACACAAAACATATGAAAGCATTTATATTGAAATAATTGTTATGAATTCACTCTCCAATTCCATATATTTGTTTTCTACAACTTTCCATCTCAACATACCACATATACCAAGCAACACAAACATGTCATATGAAGAATCACAATCATATCATTTTACTTAGATATAACAAGTATACCTTGCTGCTCACAAGGCTAGACCACATTTTAGTTAATCAAACATAACAACAAATATTACATTATTAATTTGTTGCTCCTTTGTTGGAAGACATATCTTACTACTCACAAGCATACCTTTGTTCTCTGAAAAGTAACATTCTCAACTACACATATAGTGACCACACTTATTTCTACTCCTTTGTCATTAAGCATACTAAGTCATCAAGCAATTAACTTTGCACAATAAAGCAACCAACACTAGCAATCCACTAATCAATCCTCTTAATCACTATAACATTATGACAAACTAATTAATCATCAAGCAACCCAAACCTCATTAACATGGAAGATCTCATCATCATGGCACACTCCTTTTGACATCAATGCCAACATTGTCAACAACTCCTTTTAGTTGTAGTTGATAAATTAGGGAGTAGTAGCTTCCTTCTAGTTGTAGTTAGAGAACTTTGTAATAGTAGGTATAAGCTTGTCTTTGTGAAGTAAATTGAAGAATTTTTTTGAAGAACTCTTGTGATGCTCAGATGAAGAATTTCTAAAATGTTTATTAGTATCCTAGTATTCTTCATTAGTGAAGGAAAGTTTTAAAATTCCTACAATATTGATTAACCCCCCTCTCAGTATTTTCCTGGTTTCTACAAAATGGTATTAGAGCAAACATGTTACTTCAATGTCAATTTAACAACTGGAAGAGAAATCAAGGACTATGGAAAACCAGGAAGGATGATACACCAATAGGGTGTTGATGTTTAATGGAACAAACTATGTGTTATGGAAAGTTAGGATGAAAACTTATACTCAATCATTTGGAGATGATGTATGGGATGGTGATTTAGATTTATGAAGGAAAAAAATCAAATAAAAATTAAAAAAAAAACATAGGGATACAACAAAACAAAACTTCAATTAATAAATATCAAATGTTGAAAATTGTTTACATGCAGAAAAGAAACAAACTAGCTCGGGCAATGGTAGCTTTTCTATGAGAAGAAATGTGATGGTTACATGCCTTCTGAACTGAGTTACATTGAGGCTTTGAGGAATATTTATCATGAAGAAACATTGAGAAACCCTAAACATACAATAGCCTAATCCTAGGAGATGAAGTGCAAAAAGTTTTTGGGCCTTGATGGGGTTAGTTCAAATGTCAACTTCCTGAGGTCATAACTTCGGCGTATGATCTCCATTTAGCACACATGATATCTTGTTAGAAATATCTATCTAAGGAAAACAAATTCGAATGAAAACAATAGGTTCTTGGCACACTGTTTTCCTATTTCCCCAAAAAAAATGTTTAGGGCCTCAAAATGGCTCCAAAAGTTCAGGACCAAAAAAATTACTAAAAATAAAAAACATGTTGGAAAATAAAAAAATGAAAGGAAACATTGGTGGGGGTCCAAGTGGAATAGGTGGGTGGACAAAAATATCCACTTGGATCAATCCTCCTCCCTTAAGAAGCAATGGTCCCCATTGCATTGAGTGCCTCCATCTGATGGGGAAGCTTTTGCTAAACTTGGTCCCTGGTAAGCCACTTGCCTTGGTGTAGGAGCTGGTTAGATTTGACGGTCTGATACATTTGGATCCTATGTTAGCAAGTGTTCTTAATTTGTGTTTCCATGATTTGATTAGTTGTGGATTGTTCATTGTAATCTAGGTTGAGCTTTGTTGGTGTCAGTTACTCAGTAATGTCTGATGTGTCCAACAATGGTGGAAAGTATGGTCAAAGGCGGTCCACATCAAATATTGGGTGTAGGCCAAGGAATGGGAGAATACTTAGCTCAAAATCATTGTCACTCTGCTCCAGTAGGGAATTCCTTCTGTAAATGTAACCAAATTTGTTGCCCACTTGAAACTTATGTGGTACCCAATGTTGATCATGAGGTTGTTAGTACTTGGAATTGGCTTTTTCTAGGATATCATGAACCTTCTTGCAAATGTGTGGGATGCGTTTAATAAACCTAGTGGCTTTACCAGCATCAGAATGAACATGTGCAGATTCTATCTATGTAGTAGAAAGAGGCATTGCAACATCAATGGGACATAATGGTTGAAATCCCAAGCCAACATGAAAGCATGTGTGGCCAGTCAAGCTATGGAGAGCTTTGTTATAGTTGTGTTTCACATAGGGAAGACTCTCATACTATGTTCATGGATGCTTGGAGTTGTACATGCGTAGTATGTGCACTATCATCCTATTGACAACCTCTCTCTGACCATCATTCTAAGGATGGAATACAGTTGACTTGGTGATTTTAGTGTCCAACAATAACTAGAGGATCAACCAGAATGCACTCAGGAACCTATTAGCTCGATCTGATAAAGTGGTCTATGGAATCCCAAAATCTACCCACACTCATTCGAAGAAGATTTTGACAATGTCTTCTGTGGTGATACTCTTCTTGTAAGAAATCAATATAGCCATCTTAGAAAATATATCAATGACCACAAATACACAGTCGTTACCATGCTTGATAAAATGAAGACTAAACATATAGTCCATGGATATGGATTTCCAAGGCTGGCTCAAAGCAGGCAAAGGAGAGTACATGCCTTGCTTCTTAATGGTTGGCTCAGTGATGGCATAGGAAGTGTAGGATTTGATATATTTTCCAACATCCGATCAGACTTTTGGCCAATGGAAATACTTTTGCACTACTGCCACAATTTTCTCCAAACCAAAGTGTTTTGGGTCTCCACTGTAGTGCTCCTCCTAAATCAACTTTGCACACTCACCTAAAGGAACACAAAATTTCCCTAGGTATCATAACAATGCATCATGGAGGTGGAAGTATGGTACTTTCTTTCCATCCATCAACATACAGTATGTGGTGGTAAATTCTGGATCATTTTTTTATAGTTGCAAACATCTAGAAGTCACGTTCCCACAAGAGTTGAGATCAATAGTCAATGCCATAATCAGAGGCCGACTAGGGAAATTTGCAACGTTATTGGTGCTTACCTTCTTGTATTTAATTTTCAAATGGAATTCTTGTAGATATGTGGTCCATTTATGATGGAAATCATTTTGAAAATTCCCTTGTGTTTGCAAATACTGAAGAATCCGGTGATCTATGTGGATTATTGTATCCTTCCCTAGAATGTAAGGTTTCTAATATCGGCAAGCCTGCAAGATGGAGTGCATCTCCTTATTTTAGGTGGGGTTTTTTTGAATAGTATTAGAGAGTGTCTCACTATGATATGCCATTGAATGCCCTTACTAGCTGAGAACTACACCAATAACATAGTCGGAGGCATTTGTCTTAATTTCAAATGGTTGTTGCAAATCAACAAATATGAGTACTAACACAGAGCAAAGGCAATGCTTCAGCTCCAAAAATGTCTTATGTTGTTCCTTAGACCAAAAAAAAAATTCTTTCACTCTACCCTTGGTAACTTGACTCAAAGACCAAGTGATATGAGAGAATCCCAACATGAACCTTCGATAGAAATTGGCAAGGCCTAAGAAGTTACTAAGCTCTTTGAAAGTTTTTAGGGCTAGCTAATATCGAATTACTTGGACCTTTTCCAGATCCACATACATGCCTTTCTCATCAATTATGTAGCCCAGATATTGGACTTGGTTTATGCCAACGGATATTTTCTCCAAGTTGGCACATAGTTTATGTTTCTGCAGGATTTGAAGGACCTGCTAAATATGTTGCAACTGCTCTGCCCAACTCTTGTTGAAGTTGAGGATGTTGTCTAGATATAAAACCACGAAGGAGTTTTTGAAAGGCTACAAGATGTCATCCATCAGCCTCATAAAATTTGCAAGGGCATTTGTCAACCTGAAGGGAATTTGTCAACCTAAAGGGCATGACCAACCACTCAATGAAGCCCTTAGTGGATTTGAAGGTGGTCTTCCATACATCTGTGGATTATATTGGAACTTGGTGATAGCCACACTTAAGATCAATCTTGCTGAAGTACTTTTTCGTGGTCCAGGAGGTCATCAATCTATGGGATTAGGTATTTGTTCCTGACAGTGATCTTATTTAGTGCTTGATAATAAATGTAGAGTCTCCATGTCCCATCCTTATTTTGTATGAGTAGAATTGGGCTCCCACAAGATGAGGAACATGGTTAGATGTTCCCTTTTTGTAGAAACTCCTACATCTACCACTTGATTCCCTCTTTTTATAGAAGAGAGAAGAGGTATTTGGGCCCATTGGGTAGAGGTGATCTAGGAGTCATGTTGATCGAGTGCTTGACTTGGCAGTGCAAGGGTACCCTTGTGGGTGAGTAGCATATTTCCATGTACTCCTCCATAACCTTATCAACTTACTTCTATTGCACAGAGGAACCCTTTCTTGGTGCCAGGGATCTGGCCACGATCTTACCCTTACTTTGAGAGTGAATCAGAAAGAAAATAAATTTCTCAATCTAGGAGATGATCTTACTACATTTCTTAGCAAAATCAAAGAAATGGTGGTAGGCAAGGGTACCTCCAGTAACCTATATTGGTTTTTTTCCCAAAGTAATAATAATAGTGCGAGGTCCTAACTCATACATGATATGACGCTTTCATAAGTATGGTTGGCATAATAAAACATCATAGACTTCAAGAGGAGAAACATAGCATAATACCTCATCCGGGAAGGGCTTGATGTTGTAGGGAAGGCGACATTGTTGGATGACACAGAGATCTTTTCCTTGGTAGAGCCACTCAATGGTGTATGTTTGTGGGTGTGGTGTGGTCGACAGTCCCAATCTCTTAATGACCTATGCTTATATGAGGTTCTTTTGGATCCCACTGTCAGAAATGAATTATAGTGTAGAACCCTTCATCGACATATGTAAGTGGAAGAGATGCTCCCCCTCCTCTAGATCTTCAAGCTCAATCTTTTGGACCTTGGTAATGGTGGCACTAGGTTCTGCATCAACAATCCACTTTCGCTTATTGTTCCCCTTTTCGGGCTCTAGCTCATAGTTATAACATGCATATGACTTTGAAGCTTTAGCTTGACGACTAGTGATTGCTTGGTGTGACACTCATTTGTGTTGTGGGTAGAGCTCTTGTGGAACTCACACCACTTTCTGGTGTCCTTCTTTGTCTTCGTGGTGCTATTATTTACTTATGGATTCAATGGGTTTTCCTAGGCCACTCCACCTTGGCTTTGTCCTTTGTTCCATGGTTTGGAGGTGTCTTTTCCCTACTTCGGATTCATAGATCCAAAGTCTTGCTTATTTTGTTAAAATTTTCGCTCAATCCTCATAGCATATCGATATATTGCGCTAAGTGAGGAGATGTATAGGAACTCCATTTCTACCATAGTGTGGTACACTTTATGTACTTATCTTCATAGCTCCTGGCAAGGTAATATTTCTCCTTGATGACATCTCAGAAATACTTCCAAGAGGGTGTGACTGAAAATAGTGAGGGTTCCTCCTCGTCCCTCTACTCACAGTAAGTTTCCCACTAGTCCTTCACATGGGGAGAAGATTTAAGGAGTGAAAAAGTAATATTCTCCCTATCAAAAAAATTATGGATTGAAAAATATCCTTCCAGCAAATTTAACCATCTATTTATGGCATCTGCATTTATCTGGCCTTCAAATATAGGAATGTCAAAGTTAAAATGTACCTTAAAGGGGGTGGTACCTCTGAAGTGACTATTAGATGAATATGATTCACCCACTAATACATGTCAAAGGATCTAGGACAAATTTTCCATCATCTCGTTCCTTTGTTGCTCGAGAGCCTCTTCAAGCAACATTTTGAAAGGATTTCCTGCTTCCACATCTTTCTTTTCTTCTGCCATGGGAGGTCGTTTGTTAGCTCCCTATAATGATAGTGTATTACCCTTCTTGGTATTGTTATTGTTAGTGCAGCCCCCTATTTTTATTTTTGTGCCTATGTATCCCCAATGTTGTTATTATTGTGCCCCATAGAAGCCCACTATTATTATTGTTGTGTCCTTACATTATTATTATTATGTAAGCTCTCAATATATTGTGACCCCTTAGAATCCTATATATACCAAGGAGGTATTATCATTTATATCATCCAATAATTGTTCATATATGTAATGTAAATGAGGTTTCCCTCTCGAAGAGGCTAATTTTTAAGTCATTGGTCTATCTTTTCTTCTATTTTTTGAGTTGGTTGCATAGCATTTGGTATTAGAGCTTTGGATTCTAAGGTTTCGCTTCTTCAAACATGTCATCTTAGAAATTTCGCTATACGTTTTTTTCTACAAGGCTTCAGAAGCTAAAATTTCAACCACATGGAGCCAAAATATTGATGAACTTCATGCATGAATTTCAGATCTTGGTACACTATATTTTCAGAGATATGATCCGAAGAAGTTAGGGTTTTTTAACAATCCAAAATTCCATCTCAAACATGTGACCTAGGGAAAATCGTCATAACTTTCTCTCCGAGCATAGAATTTGAATTTCATAAAAGGTGACTAAAATTACACAGAATGTAGTTTTTCATGTATCATTTTTGGGGCTGAAGGTTAAAACAGTGACACATGGAACTTTGTACAAGTTTGCTCTACCAAACTAGTCTATAATCAGGTTATCATGGGATATTGAGCATAACTCTTTCTTGAAGAATCCAATCTCGGTCTGAATCATGGGGTTGGAAATAAGACTCAGAGGGATACCACATGATGAAATTTTAGACCTTGGACATCCAAAATTACATAGATACAACAGCTTCAATATCGAGCTCCTAAAAAACAAGAAAAATATGTGTATTTTTTTAAAATTTTGCATAACTTTTGTTTGAAAAATGAGTTTGAAGTGATTCAAATGGAATATTGAACTATAGATATCAGTATTTGGTTCTAAATTTCCTCCCCAAAAAAATAATTCTACACCCATTAAGCCCTCATAAATATTTACTATGACTCATGAAGAGGAAGAATTGCAACATGTTATATCAAAATTACGGGACCAAGTGCAACAAATTTCGCTCTCACAAAGAGCAACCAAAGATGAAATAAAAGGGTACATGGATGGCTTAAAATGCAACATAGATGGTTTAAAATCATAAATAAAAGGTGACATGAATGGTTTAAAAGTAGACATGGAAGGTTTGAAGGAAGGTTTGACAAAGTTACTACAAGAAATGCTTCCTAATGACAAAAAGGTATTCCATGAAACTCATGAGGAGAACAAAAGGAATATGAATTATGATTTTAGAGACTTCAATTTTGGGTTTAAGACCAACACATTCCAAAGATAGATATGAGGAATTTTTATGGCAAGGACCTGGTAACATGGATACTGCAAATGGAGCAATATTTTGATCTCCATGATGTGCAACACACACAAAATGTACACATTGCATATTTATATTTAGATCCCAATCAGTTTGTATGGTATCAATGGATTTTTTTCTCATAAACCACTTGTCACTTGGTCAATTTTTATTAAGGAAATGATAACACATTATTAGAATACAAATATAAACACCTTCTTTATCCAATTGATAAATCTTAAACAGAAAGGTTCAATGGCAGAGCACATTGAGGACTCCCAAAAATTGAATATCAAGGTAGTTGATGTTCCAGAGGAGCATAGGATTGATGTATCCATAGTGAATTTGAAGGATAACATATAAAATTAGGTTTACCTTTGGGAACTTGATTCATTGGAGAAGGAATTCAGGGTGGCAAGAAAATTTGAAAGAAAAATTATGGCAACAAGGAAGTCTACCACCCACAACTATGGAAGTGTTGTTGCTCCTATCCTTCCACAACCTACAAGCTTGACACCACAAAAATTGGAGGAAAAAAGAGCAAAAGGGATTTTTTATAGTTGTGATAGAAATTACACTAAAGGTCATAAGTGTGCTGAGAAGAAATTATTCTACATAGATTGTGAAGAGGAGGAAGAAAAGGAATAAGAAACATCAAAAGAGGAGGATATACACTAGGAACCAACCCTATATAAATAAGAAATGAATCCAACCATACCTTGTAATGTATTGAAAGGAATGACCACTCCACAAATCTCAAGACAGAAGGATATATCAAGAAGAAATAGGTAATAGTGTTGATTGATTCAAGTAGTACCCATAATTTTATTCATTGTAAGATAGCCAAGGAATTGAATTGCTTCCTATATTCAACAGAGAGTGTCAAGTGATGGTTGTAGATGGAGGAACTATAAATTCCTCTGGGAAGTGCCATAATATCAAGTTAACCATGGGGGAATATGTATTGAATAGTCCAATTCTTTCCATTCCAATGGGTGGTGTTGATGTTGTACTAGGAGTCCAATGGTTACAATCTTTGGGGATGATAACTTTTAATTTTCAAGAACTTTTCTTGAAATATTTTTGGGAAGGAAAGAAAGTTGAATTCAGGGGTATCACATTGAAACCAGGAAAGATAATTAGCTCTAATAACATGATAAATATTATAAATAAATAACAATGGGGTGTAATTGCACAATTATCCTCACTAGAGGTTCAAACATCGAAATCATATATTTCTCCAAATATCCAAAAAGCCTTGGAAAATCATTCCAAGGTATTTGAGACCCCAAAAGGCCTCCCACCTATTTTTTATCATGATCGTGTTATTCATTTGGTTCCATGAAGTGTTCCTCCAAATATCAGACCTTATAGATACCCTTATGCCCAAAAGAGTGAAACTTAACATATGGTTGCAGAAATTCTAGAGGTTGGTATAATTCAACCTAGACAAAGTTATTTCTCTACTCCAGTAGTATTGGTGCATAAGAAGGATGGATCATGGTCTATGTGTCCAGATTATAGGGAGCTCAACAAGATCAATATTAAATATGAATTTCCTATTCCTATCATTGATGAATTGTTTGATGAATTACATGGAGAAATTTACTTCACCAAACTAGATCTTCATTCAGGATATCATCAAATTAGAATGAATACTGGAGACACTATGAAAACAACATTCATAACTCATGAGGGTCATTATGAATTTATGGTCATGCATTTTGGCCTTACTAATGTACCTTCTACATTTCAAGGTTTGATGAATTCCATTTTCAAACCCTTCCTCAGAAAAATTGTGTTAATACTTTTTTGATAATATACTAATCTACAACAATTCTTGGAAGGATCATGTTCAACATGTTGATAGGGTACTCAAACTTTTGGAGGATAAACAAGTGTATGCAAAAACCTCCAAATGTTTCTTTGGAGTACAAGAGGTGGAATATTTGGGTCATATTGTATCTCATGAGGGTGTTAAGGTAGACCCTAACAAAACTAAAACCATTAAGGGATGGAAAATACCCACAACCATAAAGCATCTTCAAGGATTTCTCGTGTTGACGGGGTATTATCCCAACTTTGTTAGGAATTATGGGAGAATAGAAGCACCTCTAACAACATTAATTAAGAAAGTTGAATTTGCTTGGACTCTAGAAGCAACTAAGGCCTTTGAACATATTAAATAGGTGATGTGCCAAGCACCGGTCTTAGCTATGCCAGACTCCACAAAAACATTTATTTTTTAATGTGATGCCTCAGGAAATGGAATTGGTGTTTTTCTAATGCAAGAAGGATAACCCATTGCTTTTGAAAATCATCCAATCAAAGGAAATTATTTTCACAAACCTATTTATGAGAAGGAGATGTTGGCAATACTGCATGCAATATAGAAATTGAGACCTTACCTAATGGGAAGACACTTCAAGGTAAAAACAAATCATGATAATCTTGAATACTTTTTGGAACAAATATTATCTTCAGAAGAGCTGCAAAAATTGGTCACAAAGATGTTGGGATATAACTTTGAAATCATCTACAA
Source organism: Pinus tabuliformis (assembly GCA_031772625.1). NCBI lineage: Eukaryota > Viridiplantae > Streptophyta > Pinopsida > Pinales > Pinaceae > Pinus > Pinus tabuliformis. Next base: position 752,613,979 of record CM062807.1, on the reverse strand, counting down.
AAAATGGAAGCAAAATGTTGTTACAGATGCACTCTCAAGAAAGGATGAGGATGTGGAAGTATTGCTTTGTGCCATTTATATTATCCAACTTGATTGGATAACCAAAGCAAGGGATGAATGGAATAATGATGAACAAGTGTGGACACCCATTCAAAATTTGCAGTAAGATCATAGTACATATGATACATTTACCTGGAAAAATGATTCTTTATGGTACGAATATCACTTATATCTTTGTAATAATTCCCAAGTCAAGCAAAAGATTCTTTTGGAATTGCACATCTCCCCCTTAGGAGGGCACTTGGGATTTTTAAAAACTTAGCAAATGGTAAAGAAGTAATTTTTTTGGGATGACCTAAAATTTGATATTATGGAGTTTGTGGTAGAATGTTTGGTTTTCCAACCAAATAAAGTTAAGACAATTAAGAACCCGAGTCTATTACAAACTTTATCCACTCCAAGTCAGCATTGGGAGGATGTCTCAATGGATTTTATCACAGATTTAACCAAGTCTCAAGGAAAGAGTGTCATCATGGTGGTAGTTTATAGACTTACCAAGTATGCACACTTTTGTGAATTATCTCATCCTTTTAAATCCAGTACATTTGCTATTGCATTATGGAAATAATTCAAAAGATACATGGAAACCCAAAGGTTATTGTAAGTGACAGAGATCCCATTTTCACTGATTTTTGACGAAATTATTTTCTTGTCTTGGTACTCAATTAGCTCATAGTTCATCTTATCATCCTCAATCTGACGAGAAAACTAAGATAGTGAACAAATGTTTGGAAGGATATCTTCGTTTCTTTGTATCTAATAAACAAACATAATGGGTCAAGTGGTTACCTATAGCTGAATGGTGGTATAACACTTCCTTCCATACTGCAACAAAAATGACCCCATTTATGGCACTTTATGGATATCATCCATCATACATCACATAATATTTAAGAGAAAATTCTAAGGTTCAAGCAGTGGAAGATCACATCAAGCATCAAAAACAAGTTCTCCAACTCTTAAAGGATAACCTCACTCTGGCACATAATCGAATGAAGAAACAAGCAGATCAACATCGCAGTGAAAGAATTTTTTATGTAGGTGACTGGGTATTTTTACAGCTATAACCATATAAACAAATTTCCCTCAAGAAATCTAAGAAGGATAATAAATTATCACCAAAGTATTATTGATCTGAATGTGTAAACTTGAATATTTCTTAAAAATTTTCAATTGAAAATTATATGTATTTTGGGTAGAGGATCAACTTACTAAACACATAAAAAAGTAAATTTTAACCAAATTTTATAGCCAAACAGAGACAAATATGTATAACTGAAACACATAACACAAATCATGATAAAGGATTTCACCCCTCTCTTGGGCTACATCTCCTGGTCCAGCTTCCAATGTAGGGCCTCTTTCATTAAAAATGTTCAAAAGTGTGTTTACATGCTTTACATAGCTCAAATAGAAGAACTGATGTCTCCAATGGATCCAACACAGTAAAAGACCCCCATTTTCGTTCTTTTTGCACCTCATTTGGCCAAAAACTAAGAAAGTTATGCTTGTTTCTTCATTTTTCCAAATTTTGTTAATAACAATCCTCCAATTCGGCCTCAACCCGGGTTGAGAGCTCCAAACACGGAATCAGCACACTAAACCTGGCACAATTCCTGCTCAGTGGACGAATTTGTAGGACCATTAAGAGCGCCATTAAGCCCCCAATTCTAAAAAATTAGGCCACATGGGGGCCATGTGCCCAGGGGCAAGGGCTAACTTCTCACCCCCACCGGTCGGGCCCCCAACTGCTTGACACGCAGTCCTATTTCTCCATGAAACCTGGGTTTAGCACTTAATTTTTGCGCACAAGACTGAGTGCTCTATTTGCTGCGGTGAGGTCACGTGGAGGCCATATGGCCCAGATCTAGCCCCTGCTGCAAGAACCCTTCCAATGGCTCCTCCTACACTTTCGTCGATGGTCATATGAAACCCCATATGGCTTGGGGTTGGCTCTTTGGGGTTGGCCCCCTTTTCATCCATCACCGGTTCCAGGGTTAGTTTTAGTGTATGAGAGGTGGTGGTTGTCGTGACCACAGGGCTAGGGCTAAGCCCTAACCCATGGTACCTCCCCTTGTTTCTCTTGGGCGTGGTGACTAAGGTTGGGCCTTAGCCCTGACTTTACCCCCAACCATGCCAACATTGAAATTTAAATATAAATTTCATTTTTTATATATCAAGTGACAAGGTGGTGGTTCGACGGTAAAGTTGTTAGTTGCTTGGTACTTGGACTTGTGTTCGAAGCCCAAGATGTTGTTTAGTGTCCAAACAAATTTTGGTTGGTCATGAGGAGGCCACGTGGTAGCCACTGGTTGGCCCACATGGCACTCCCTCATTGGGCCACCACAACAACATTCAACCAATAAAAATAAACCATGCCAACCAATCACCTGATGCCAAGTGTCGACCAACCATTGGCTGATGAAGAACCCAGTCACCTACCAAGTCATGGCCTAGTCAAATGCCAAATCAGCATACCAACTACTAACTGGGTGTACCTGCAACCCTTTTTCCAAAAAATTTAGTTGTTTCCCAAATCAATCAGAACACGATTCTGAGAGCATCTGATGTCGGATTTGAATGAAACGAGTTGTGTTGGATTCAAGTCACTAAGATATATCCATTCATAAATGTTTTGAGCTATTTCGTACAATTTCAATTTTGAGAATTATTTTGATCCACCGGATCACACCTCCCCATTGGAAGCTTTTGGACCTCCAAAATATCTTTATCATTCAACAACTAGATAAGGGTACAATTCCCTCACCCTTCCAGTCTCAAATCACTGAACTATGCTTGAATTTTTCATTTTGAGCTTTTCATGGAAATACATCATTTTCCCTTATTTTGGAGTCCTTGTCTTGCTGTCATAGATGACATCTTTCTACAATCTTCCATAAGATGCAAAACAACAAACTCCCTTTGAAGGAATATAAACATTCCCTCCTCGGTCTCCAATCAAAGAAAACTTAAACAATCTCAAATTCTTCTCACCTTGAACATTGTTGTCATGATGATGATTACCATGTCTAGCCTTGTACTTGGCTTGACTCTTGACCAAATGTGATTTTCATCGCCATGCACCATTCCTTTTCAAAGCTAACACATTATGAAACTCACAAGAAGAAGTTTTTGAACCAATGTCCTCTTTTTCAATTTTCTTTTGCTATTGCTCTTTGACCTATGCATGCTTTTAATATTGGCATCTTATTCACACCAATGTTCAACAATGATGCATCCTACTACAAATTTACTTCAGTTTTTTTACCTCTTTTAGGAGGAAACATGTTAGACTCTTGAAACATCTTATCACATGAATTAGAAACATCAATGAAATCAGATTTCAAATTTGATTCATATCCTTGAAAGGCTTTAGATTCTTCAACACCTTCATGTTTGATCATTAACAATGCAAATTTCTAACTAGCATTAACAATCCTCTTCATTTGTCCTGCATTTACAAGAGATGCATTCAACTTCTTGTTGTGTGCTCTAACAATGTACTCAATCCCATTCTTGAACAAATTATATTTTTTCTCATGGCAATGAAAAATAGCTCTCCTATCATATAGATATGGGCTTACCAAAAAATACCACATATATCAATTGGAATTACATCAAGCTTTACCTCATCTAGAAAGTTTGCAGTGATTGAAAATTTCAGTTTACATCTTTTCTCCACATGCAATTTTGCATTGTCACATATCCAACCTAAAGGATAAGGTTTAGGATGAGGAATGGTTTCTAAATTCAACTTCTTGACAATGTCTTTTGAGATAAGATTTTCTTGTGAACCACTATCAAACAGTGTATCTATCTTGGTATGTTTTGAAATAACTCTAATGTGGAAAATCTCTATTCTTGTTTTTTCATCTTGAGTTTCATTGAGACAATTTGAAGAACTAGTACTTGCAATGTCCTTACCTTTCAAACCCATGGTTGTGATCTTTGTTTCATCTCTAGAATCTGAACCTAAATCATGTTGTGTAGTTGTAGTTGTCTTCTCCTTCTCCTTGTTCTTAAAATTTTTGGGTCTCATTTTTGGATGAATTTTCCAGCAATGATCTTCATCATGGCCCTCTTTGGAATAGTGTTTACATGTAAGTTTTTATTTCTCCATATTGATGGAAGCATTCTTCTTCCATTTTCCTTTAAACTTACCCTTTCCTTTTTCTCCAGACTCAAAGGAACTCTCACTAGTTTCTTCATAAACATTTTTCCCTCTTGCCTCTAAATGAGTTTCCTGAACACAAACTTCATCTAGTTTTGTAGGGTTAAACATGAGAATGGTATGTCTCAAATAAATATGCAATCCTCCAATATATTTGAGAAAAGTATCTTGTGAGGACAAATATATACCCAAAATCAAAGCTCTTTTCCTAAATTATTGAGTATAAGATTGCACATTTTTCCCCTTAGCTTGTCTAAAGTTTTTCCAATCCATAATAGCTTTCTGCATGGATGCTAATGGATAAAACTGCCTTCTTATTTCAAAAAAAAAATCATTTCAAGGGGATAAAACCTTACCATGTTTCTTCATATCCTCTTGAGTTTCGGCTTCCCACCAAATTAGTGTTGCACCTTCCGATCTAAGAGAAGCAAGTTGAATCTTGGTTTCATCATATTTGATTCTTTGTATCCTAAAATACACTTCAATTTGATGAATCCAATTATCTAATCTTTCTGCATTTACTTCTCCATTGTACATAGACAATTCAAACTTAATATCAAGTTTAATCAAAGGACTTTTACCATGACCCTTTGGGTAATTTGGATGTGTTTGTGAAAGGGTAGAAGAATTTGAAGATGATGATGAATGTGAAGATGATAATGATGATGGAGGTGAAGGTGGTGGTTTGTGACCATCCCCTCCATTCCCTTTTGGAGGTTTGTCTCCTTTTCCTCCACGAGATTTTGAGCTCTCTCCATACAGTATGGAATTCCTCTCCTCATATAGAACCTTAACCATCTCAGAAATCTGAAAGAATGTTTTTCTGAAAGTCTTCTCATCTTCTTACATCTCTTTAGGACCTTCTTCTTGTGCCATGACTATTGAAGGTTGAGGTGTGTTTGTTCTCCTTGAAACAATTTGAGATCTTGGTTCCACCAATTCTCCTTCTCCTCTTTTGAGCTTCAACCTTGTAAGCATAAAAAAAACACTTGCAAACAAATCAAATCTTTACAAAAAACTATTGTTTTGATACCAAAATGATCTAAATGTGTAAACTTGAAGATTTTTTAACAATTTGCAAGTGAAAATTATATGTGTTTTGGGTAGAGGATCAACTTACTAAACACATAAACAAGTAAATTTTAACCAAATTTTATAGCCAAACAAAGACAAATAAGCATATCTAAAACACATAACATAAAGCATGATAAAGGAGTTCACCCCTCTCTTGGGCTACATCTCCTAGTCTAGCTTCCAATGTAGGGCCTCTTTCATTAAAAATTCTCAAAAGTGTGTTTACATGCTTTACACAACTCAAATAGTAGAATTGATGTCTCCAATGGATCCAACACTGTCAAAAAACCCCATTTTGGTTCTTTTTGCACCTCATTTGGCCAAAAACTGAGAAAGTTATGCCTGTTTCTTCATTTTTCCAAATTTTGCTGCTAACCATCCTCCAATTCGGCCTCAACCTGGCTTGAGCACCCCAAACGCGGAACCGGCGCACTAAACCTGGCACAATTGCCGCTCAATGAGTGAATTTATAGGACCATTAAGAGCACCATTAAGCCCCCAGTTCCAAATAATTAGGCCACATGGGGGCCACATGCCCAGGTGTTGGGGCTAACTACCTTCCCCCATTAGTTGGGTGGCCAACCACTTGACACGCGGTCCTATCGCTCCATGAAACATGGATATAGCACTTAATTTCCACGCATGCGACTGAGCGCTCTATCCACTGCGATGAGGTCACATGGAGGCCATATGGCCAGAGGATGGCCCCTGCCGCAAGCACCTTTCCACTGGCTCCTCCTATGCTTCCTCCAATGGTCATATGGAACCCCATATGGCTTGGGGTTGTCTCTTTGGGGCTTGCCCCCTTTTCATCTGTCGATAGTTCTGGTGTTAGCTCCAGTGTATGAGTGGTGGTGGGTGTCATGACCATGGGACTGGGGCTAAGACCTGGCCCACGGTCCCACCCCTTGGTCCTCTTGGGTGCAGTGACCAGGGTTGGGGCTTAGGCCCATCCCTACCCCCAACCATGCCAACATTGAAATTTTAATATAAATCACATTCATTATATATCAAGTGACAAAGCGGTGGCGCAATGGTAAAGTTGTTGGTTGCTTGGTACTTGATCTCATGTTCGACTCCCGGGCTGTTGTTCAGCCTCCAAATAAATTTTGATTTGCCATGAGGAGGCCACGTGGAAGGCATTGGTTGGCCCACGTGGCACTCCCTCATTGGGCCATCACAGCAACGCTCAACCAATAAAAATCAACCATGTCAACCAACCACTTGATGCCAAGTGTTGACCAACCATTGGCTGATGAAGAGCCCAGTCATGTGCCAAGTCATGGCCTAGTCAAATGCCCAGTCAGAGTATGGACTGTTGACTGGTGTACCTGCAACCCATTTTCCAAAAAATTTAGTTGTTTCCCAAATCGATAAGAACTTGATTCCAGGAGAAGCATATGTCAGATTTGAGTGAAACGAGTTGCATTGGATTCAAGTCATCAATATCTATCAAGTCGTACAAGTTTTTAGCTTTGTTGCACACTTTCAATTTTGAGCATTATTCTGATCCACGAGAGTACCTATGGTCCTTACAAGGTGTTGTAAAATATTGGTACTATGGCATAAAAATTAGAGCTACCTGCATCTTCCCCAGTATGCCCAGTTTTCCACGTTTCATGCTTAAATAAGGTTATAGGTGACAAACTCCCATTTCAAACAGTGTTGCCAAAACTTGACAAAGAAGGAAAAATCATATTTGAGCTTTAATCAGTCACAGAAATAAGAACCCAATAGCTATGGAATCGATTATTTTCATAGTATCTCATTAAGTGGAAGAACTTACTCGTTGAAGATTCCACATGGAAAGATGATAATTTTATACAAAAGCATCCAAAATTACTCAAGTGTTTAGAAACACTTTTTTGAAGGAGAGGGGCATGTTAGGTCCCTATAATACTAGTGTATTCCCCTTATTGTTATTGTTAGTGTAGCCCCCTATTGTTATTGTTGTGCCCATGTATCCCCCATGTTGTTATTGTTGTGCCCCATAGAAGCCCACTATTGTTATTGTTGTGCCCTTACATTATTATTGTTATGTAGGCTCTGATTATATTGTGACCCCTTAGACTCCTATATATATCAAGGAGGTATTATCATTTGTATCATCCAAGAATTGTTCATTTATGTATTGTAAATAATGTTTCCCCTCAAAGAGGATACTTTTTAAGTCATTGATCTATCTTTTCATCTATTTTGTGAGCTGGTTGCATAACACCGTAAGGGTCGACAAGGTCATTCATGAAAGGGTTCAACTAGTTCAAGTTCAAACTCTTTATAACCCAACCTTGTTGGGGATGTGTACACAAAAAAAAAAGAGAGAGAGAAAGTGAAAACTACTCTGATAACACTGATATGAATTTATGAAGGAATTAAACATCATATAGATTTAAAAAAAACACAAAGATACAATGAAACATAACTTGAATTAATAAATAACAACTGTTGAAAATTGTTTACATGAAGAAAAGAAACAAACTAGTTCAGAAGATGGTAGCTTATCTCTTAGAAAAGATGTAATAACTACATGCCTTTGGAACTGAGTCACAATGAAGCTCTGAGGCCCTTTTATCATGAAGAAATAATGAGAAACAATAAACATCCAAAAATCTAACCCTAGGAGATGAAGTGCCAAAATTTTGTGGGCCCTAATGGGGTTAGTTGGAATGTCAACTTCCCAAGGTCGTAACTTTGGCATACAATCTATATTTGGTGTGTACGATACCTCATTAGAAATATCTATCCGAGGACAATAAATTTTTACCACAAATAGTAGGAATTTTTCCTTTTTTTTCTCGTCTCCCACAAAAATGCCTTTTAGGGCCTCAAAATGACTCCAGAATTTCAGGACCCGAATAACTGCTAAAAATAGAAAATATGTTGGAAAATAAGAAACTGAAAGGAAAAAATGTTAGGGGTCCAAGTGGAATAGAAGGGTGGCCACCAATATCCACTTGGATCAAATGGAGTGGAAGAATAATATCAAAAGCCTCAAGCTTTGATTACTAGAGATTAGAAGATTGAGTTTACATGCAATGGTAAAGCTTTGAATGCTCTGCTAGCCAGCCTACCTGAATTGGAACTAGTCAGGGTCAAATATTTCTCTACTACAAAAGACATTTGGGACAAGATGAGAAACTGCTATGAATGTTAAAGTAAGTTAAAGAAAAGCCAAAGTTCAAGGTTTTATAATGCAATTTGAGTCTTTGAAGATGCATGATGATGAAGATATTGCTAAATATTTCCTTAGAGTTGATGAGGTTTTGAATACTATAAGGGGACTTGATGTGAATTTAGAAGAGCCTGTAATAGTTCAAAATGTGTTTAGTTCTCTCCCTGAGCAATTTAATCACAATGTTTCAGCCATTGAGGAGATGAAAAACTTGAAGACTCTCAATTTGGACCAACTACTTGGCACTTTTACTGCTTATGGGATAAGAATTTCTAATGGCGAGCCTACAACAAAGGAGTTAGCCTTCCAAGAAGACAACAAACCCAAGGAAGAACATGTTGATTCATATTATGAATCAAATGAAGAGGAAGCTAATTTTGTGAGGAATCTTAAGAGAGCCTTAGGAAAATACAAAGGTAAGCTACCTGTTAAGTTCTTTAATTGTGGTAAAGTAAGTCACTATGCTTCCAATTGTCCTAATATATATATATATATATATATATATATATATATATATATATATATATATATATATATATATATATATATATATATATAGATAGATAGATAGATATGAGCCTAAAGAAAAGTTTAGAAGCATGCAAAAGGATAGAAAGAGAACTAAAAATAAAATATTTTACACCCAAGATGTTATCTCCTCTGAAAGTGAAGGAAACCAATATTTAGTTGAGGGTAGTGATAATGAAAGTTCAAAGGAATTTATGCTTATGTCCATAGATAATCTAGAAGTAGAAGCTGTTGACTCTAATGGAGAAGAGGTTGAATTTGACTTAGAAGGAGAGCTCATCAGTGCTCTTGAAGAGAATCAAAGGCCGACAAAGAAAATAAAAATCAAAAGGAATTATTGATCAAGGACAAAGTTGAAGCTATTGAACCTTTTCTCCTTCAAATTCAAGAAGGCAAGAGGATTAAAGAAACTCTATTATGTAACCAGATCCCAAAAACAAAAGGAAAGATAAATCAATGATTTGAAAATAAGCTACTTCAAGGGGTGAACCTCCTTTTACATCACATAAATGAACAATTCTTGGATGATTCAAATGACAAGACCTGTTTGGTATATATAAGAGTCTAAAGGGTCAAAATATAATTAAGGCCTACATAAAAATAATAATGTAAGGGCTCACAATAAGAATAGTGGGCTTCTAATGGGAACAATAACAACAATGGTGGGCTTGTATGGGGCACAACAATAACAATATGGAGGCTACATCAGTATTATAGGGACTTAGCATGCCCCTCTCCTTTAAAAAATGTTGTCCTCAATGCTTGAGTATTTTTGGATGCTTCTGTATAAAATACCCATCCTCCCATGTGGAATATTTAGTGGGAAAGCTCCTCCTTCTAATGAAATATTTTGAAATTAATCAATTTCGTAGTTGCCAATTTTTTTTTCCATGACTACTTCAGGCTCCAATATGATTTTTCCTTCCTCATCAAGCTCTGACAATATAGTTTAAACTATAAGTGTATCACCTATAACCTCCTTCAAACATGAAACATGGAAAATTTGGTGTATTTGTGAAAATATACGTAGCTCCAATTTGTATTCCATAGTACCAATATTTCACAATACTTTATTAGGGTCATGGTACTTGGGTGATAATTTATTATCCTTCTTAGCTTGCTTGAGTGAAATTTGTTTATATGGTTGTATCCATAAAAATACCCAATCACCCATGTCAAACTTCTTTCATTGTGATGTTCATCTACTTGTTGCTTCATTTGATTTTGTGCTAGAGTTATATTATCCTTTAAGAGTTGGAGAACTTTTTATTGGTGCTCGATGTGATCTTCCACTACTTGAACCTTATAATTGTCTCTTAGAGATGATGTGATGGATGATGGATGATATCCATAGAGTTCCATAAATGAGGTGATTTTTCTTTTGGCGTGGAAGGAAGTGTTATACCAATATCTTGCCAGAGGTAACCACTTGACCCATTGTGTTTGTTTATCAGATACAAAGAAATGGAGATATCATTCAAAACATTTGTTCACTATCTCAATTTTCCCATTAGATTGAGGATGACAAGATGAGATATGAGCCAATTGAGTACCAAGAAAAGAAAATAATTTTGTCCAAAAATTTCCAGTGAAAATGGGATCTCTGTCACTTCCAATAATCTTTGGGTTTCCATATAAGTTTTGAACTATTTCCACAAATGTAGTAGTGGCTTTGAAAGGATGAGATAGTGCACAAAAGTGTGCATACTTGGTAATTCTATCAAGGTAGACCTATGATAAAATCCATTGAAACCTCCTCCCAATGCTTACTTGGAATGGCTAATGGTTGTAAAAGACCTTGTTTTTTAATTGTATTGACTTTACTTTGTTGGAAAACCAAACATTCGGCTACAAACTTCTGAACATTAGATTTAAGTCCATCCCAAAAGAAATCCTTCTTAACCCTATGCTAAGTTTTTAAAAATATTGAGTTCTCCTATAGGAGAGGTGTGCAATTCCAAAATAACTTTTTTTTTGAGTTTGGAGTTATTACATAGATATAAGAAATCTTTTTACCATATTGAATCATTTTTCTAGATCAAAATATTAGATGCACTGAGATCTTGCTACAACTTTTGAATAAGTGTCCACACCTCTTTATCATTCTTCCATTCATCCCCTGCTTCATTTATTCAATTAGGTTAGATAATAGAAATGACATAGAGTAATGCCTCCACATCCTCATCCTTTCTTGAGAATGCATCTACAACAACATTTTGCTTCCCTTTATTGTAGATGATTTCAAAGTCATAACCCAAAATATTTGTGACCCATTTTTGCTTCTCTTTTGAGGATAATATTTGTTCCAATAAGTATTTAAGACTATCATTATTTGTTTTTACCTTGAAGTGTCTTCTAATTAGGTAACGACATCCCTGCTTAAGGGCATGTACATAATTACCAACATTTCCTTCTTATAAATGGTTTTGTGTAAATTCTTTCCCTTGATTCGATGACTTTCAAAGGCAATTCCATTTCCTAGGGCATCACATTCCACAATAAAGGTTTTTGTGAAATCAAGTGTAGCTAAGACTGGAGCTCAACACATTGCATCTTTAAGATGTTCAAGGGTCTTAGTTGCTTTTGGAGTCCAATAAATCCATCTTTCTTCAGTAATGTCATTAGAGGTGCTACTATTTTCCCATAATTATTAACAAAATTGCAATAATACCCTATCAACTCGAGAAATCAATGAACATGCCTTAAGTTTGTGGTGATTTTCCATTCCTTGATGGCTTTAATTTTGTTAGGGTCTACCTTAACACACTCATGAGTTACAATATGATCCAAATATTCCACCTCTTGTACCCAAAAGAAACATTTAGAGGTTTTTTCACACAATTGTTTCTCCTCCAATAGTCTAATCACCCTCCCAACATGTTGAACGTGATCCTTCCAAGATTTGTTGTAGATTAGTATATCGTAAAAAAATATTAACACAAAATTTCTAAAGAATATTTTGAAAATGGAATTAATCAAACCTTGAAACGTGGAAGGTGCATTAGTAAGGCCAAAAGGCATGATAAAAAATTCATAATGGCCTTCATGAATTTTGAATATTGTTCTTGGAATTTCTTCAGTCTTCATTCTAATTTGATGATATCCTTAACGAAGATCCAACTTGGTGAAGTAAATTGCTCCTTTTAATTCATCAATGACAAGAATGGGAAATTTGTATTTAATAGTGAGCTTTTTTATCTCCATATAATCCATACACATGCACCATGATCCATCCTTCTTCTATAATAATATTATTGGAGCAGAGAAATAACTTTGGCTATGATGAATTATAACAGCCTCTAGCATTTCTGCAACCATACATTCAATTTCACTCTTCTGGGAATAGGGATATCTATAAGGCCTGATTCTTGTATGAACACTTCTTGGAATCAAGCTAATAACATGATCATGTTCACGAATAGGTGGAATACCTTTGGGAATCTCAAATACCTTGGAATGATTGTCAAGGACTCTGGAGATCTGGAGAAATGGTTGACTTAGATGTTTGGACATCTAGTGAGCATAATTGTGTAATCACACCTCATTTTTCCTTCTTCAAAAGCTTTGTCATTCCATTAGAGTTTATTATCTTACTAGGTCTCCCACCGATACCCTTTAATTCAATTTCCTTTCATTCGCAAAAAAAAATCAAGAAAAGTTCTTGAAGGTTAAAAGCTATCATCCCCAAAGATTGTAACAATTTGACTTCTAATTCAACATCAACACCACCCATTGGAATAGAAATAATTGGACTCTTCAATACATATTCCCCCATGGTTAGATTGATATTAGGGAATTATCTAAGCAATTTATAGTTCCTCCATCTGCAACCATCACTTGACACTCTGGTGCTAGATATAGAAACAAATTCAAGTGTTTGGTTATCTTAGAATGAATAAAACTATGGGTGCTACCCGAATCAATCAGTACTATTACATTTCTCTTCTTGATATATCCTTCTATCTTAAGAGTTTGAGGAGTGGTAATTTTCACCAATGCATTACAAGATATGGTTGGACGCTTTTATTATTTTTCAACCCCTAGGGTGGTTTACTAGTGTATATCTTCTTCTTTTTAGGTTTCTTGTTCCTTTTCTTACTCGCCTTCAAAATCTACGTAAAATAAATTTATTTTTCTCAACACACTTTTGACCTTTAGTGTATTTTCTATCGTAATTGTATCAAATCCCTTTTTCTATTTTTCCTCCATTTGTTGTGGTGTCAACCTTATAGATTATGGGAGGCTAGGAGCAGCAACACTTCCATCTTTAGAGTTGAGTGGTAGACCTCCTTGTTGCCGTAATTTTATTTTCAGCTTTTCTTGCCACCTCGAATGCATTCTCCAATGGATTAGGTTCCCAAAGGTGAAACTCATGCTGGATGTTATCTTTTATAGTCTCTATGAAGAAATAAATCACATGCTCCTCTAGAATATTAGTTACCTTGATATTCAATCTTTGGAAGTTCTTAATGTGCTCTGCCATTGAACCTTTTTGTTTGAGCTTTATCAATTCACTAAAGAATGTATTTCTCTTTGTATCCTCATAATGTGCTATTAGTTTTTCCATAAAAATCGTAAAAGTGACAAGTGATTTCCAAGAACAAATCCATTGATACCATACAAACTGGTTGGGTTATAAATATAGAGATGTAATGGATACCTTTTGTGTGTGTTGCACATCATGTAGATCAAAGAATTGCTCCATTTGTAGTATCCATGTTACAATATCTTTGCCATTAAACTTTCTCATATCAATCTTTGGAATATGGACGGTTTTGAACCCAAAGTCTCTAAAATCATAATTCACATTCATTTTGTTCTTATCATGAGTTTCATGGAATTCCTTGTCACCATTAGGAAGCATTTCTTGTAGCAAATTTGTCAAACCTTCCTTCAAACCTTCCATTTATGCTTTTAAACCATCATTCAGACCTTCAACGTCCTTTTTCATTTTTGTTTCTAAACCATCCATATCAACATCCATCATTGCTTCCCATTCATTTTTGGTTGATCTTTGTGAGAGTGGAAATTGTTGCACTTGTTCCCTTAATTTTGATATATCATGTTGCATTTCTTCCTCTTCTTCATGCATTATAGTAGAGTTTTAAGAGGGATTAATGGGTGTATCATTTTTTGGTTTCGAAGTCATTTTGGAACCAATTAATAATATATATTCTTCAATATTCCCTTTGAATCACTTCAAACTAATTTTTCAAACAAAAGTTATGTAAATTTAAAAATACACACCTTTTAAGAGCTTGATTTTGAGTTTGTTGATATGGTTTATCTTGAAATTATTTTATCTCTATGATTTCAGCCTCCCAAGCTCTTAAATTGCGTCCTATGGTATCCATTTGTGTCTTATTTCCAATCCCACAAGTTAGATCGATATTGGATTCTTAAAGATAAAGTTATGCCAAATCTCCCAAGATGACATGCTTATGAATTAGTCTAGTAGAGCCAACTTGTACAAAATGTCACATGTCATTGTTTCCACCTTCAAATATGAAACACATAACCATGAAACTATAGTCTGTCCACTTTCATATAATTTTTACAAAATTCAATTTGGATGCCTGATACGAAAGTTATGATGATTTTCCTCTAGACACCAGTGTGAGAAGGAGCATAGGTGGTAGGTAGTTGGGATAAATGTCCAATCTCTTTGTATTTGTGTAGATATTTTTATGTTCATGGAATTATGTGTATTAGACAAAAACTTCCGTAGAAAGTAGAGAGGACTTATGTGGTATAAGAAGGCAGAAGAAGGTAGAAGCCCAAAAAGGAGATCTCAAGAAGTGAGCATAGGCATTCTTGAAGTGAGCATAGGCATTCTTCCTCTATAAATATTCTCTTTGTGTTTAACGGAATTGATAAGATTTTGTGTACACATTTCTTGTCCAATTTTATATCAATTAACTATCAGTAATAGAAGGTGTTTTTGTTTCATGTCCAAAGGAACATAGGTTTGAAAAAAAAAAAAGGAATTTTGTAAGAGCGAGTTTTGGCTAACAAACCATCGTGGCCCTGTATATGTTACTATCCCACGCAATAGAAGGACTATGTACGAAACAAAAATTACTCCATGATTGAATTTCCCTACTTCAGGTGCACTGGAATAATTGGAAGGGCACAAGGCCAAGAACCATGTCGAGTACTTATGAAGCCTGGAAGTGTTGTGCGTTTGTTGTGGTCAAAATATTAATGTAAAGGCTTTATGCATTTTGTTTAGGAGTCATCGAACCCAGAGTCGGGGTGAAGGCAACCTCGAAGCATTGGTGAGTGCGAAGGGAAAATGATTTTTGAGTGTGGCAATATTGTTTCAACTCTATGGAAGCATATGTTGTCAGTATGAGCCATGTACAACTGCCTCACGTGAAAAACTTAGAGGTCAAGAGTAGATAGTATGGGTACAATCACTTTGGAGTGACTGAACACGTCGAAGAGATCAAGCTCAGTCCAACTTTGAGTAAGAGAAATGATGAGATCGGAAGAGGAACTCTTTGGATTATGAGGCCATTCAGATAGTTGGGCGCAGTCGGGAAGTAGCATAAAGATTTACCGTCGAAGCAAAAGTCCGATCCCGACGTCTATAAAAAAATCTCCCATTTAACTGATTTGGAGAAAATTGAGCGCACAAACTAGGGGTTTATGAAGCGCGAAGCCGCATGCAAAAAAAAAGGTAAATACATGTTTGTTGTATAAAAGAATCAGAGTCAAGTTACATAGCAGGTCAGTAGAAAGCCTGCTATCATTGTGTCCTGTAAGCCAAATGCAAATAATAGGTAAAGAAAAAATTAAAATTCCTTTTTCAGCACGAAAAAAACTATATATTTATATTATATTCATAATTTGAAACTTATAACCATACATGTCTAAGATATATTAACTGATGCATAGACTGTAGAGATTGGATTATACCACATCTTTGAGGTTGACAAAAATATTGAAGGATGTCCAGAATACGTACACGGAAACTGAGAGGAGATCAGTAGATATAGAAATCACAGAGATTTACATGACTGCAAAATAAGGATGTGTATACCTTCACTTTGAGATCTGCCATGTGTGGATATGAAAAGTAAGAACATACCAGAATTATTTACCATTCTTTAAAGCTATATACCCTGAAAACAAAAATCCTGGATCTGGAAGATGTTGCTGTCCGCTTTGATCTGCATTCTCCATATACCTTGGGGCGAAGTTAGACCCATTTTAGATAATGCATCAGCCTTTTTGTTTTTGTTCCTGTCAATATGAGAAATAGAATAGTCCCTCCTGTTGTTCCATAACGCTGCAATCCTGTCCAACCATCCAGCAAGATGAATGTTTTTTATGTAGTGCTTTGACAAAACATGATCAGTTATTACCTTCGAGTCTCCATAGATTTACAAATTCGGAATATCAAGAAAATTAAATTAAAATTCTTACTTACATGAATAAAACTAACTTGGTAACATGAATAATATAAATATCTACTTCTAAAAAATTCAAAATTAAATACCAAATAAATCAATTAATAAAAATATAACCTTGTATTTTCTTTTTATTTCTTTCCCTATCATAAAATTAACTTAAATATAATGAAAATAAAAAATAAAAAAAAATCCCAAATATGATGAGAAAACCCACAAAATTATGCCACTTCCCAATAAAAATATTCTATAATTAATATACAAAAATAATAAAAAATAAAAGTAAAACTAAAAATCTTTCATGATATTTAAAAAGGCAATTCTACCATATTAATATTTGTCATGCAATTTTACATTGATAAAAGAATCAGAAAATGTATCCAAAAAAATTTTGTGTAAAAATAAAGTATAATTATAAATAATTGATAATTCTAGCAAAATAGAAGAATATATTAGAGAATTTAAGCATCTCACTCAAATATATATGGTGTTGTTTACAGAGGTCACAATTTTTTTAGAAAAGTTATTTTTTGATTTTTTTAAGAAAATTTAATGATTTATTTTTCAAACCATTTGATTATAGAAGTGTTTGAATCATTTTTTTTAAGAATAGAAATAAATTCAGCACTATTAAAAACTCCGTGGACACCCCAAATCTAAAAACTTAATAACTATAACCCAAATTTTTAATAACATTTGATATCAAATTTGTGCCAACTTTTATCAAAAATCATGTCAGAATTTATTTTCTACACAAATGTGGCATTACCATTCCTATCACTTAGAGAGGACATGAATAAAACAGAACAGTTAAAAGAAATGCAAAATAGACTAGAGGTTCTGGCCCATATAAAAGAAGCACTGCAATTCCCAGCTCTCAAAGAGATAATGGCTCTTACCCTCTTAGTATAATGATGGCCCCGCGAGTAAGAAATTAAGTTTTATAGCCTAGGTTCCCGAATCCAACCACCATTGATCGGGGTATCGATTCTCACCAACAATCCACTACAGAATGTCCAATGAAAGCTTGAATTACAGAGAATTAACTTTTCCAGTTATTCGTCCTAGCCCCGTGTTTTAATCACATTTATTTATCATATTTATCACATGGCCAAAAGATTGGAATGTATAAAGTTTTTTAATAATTTATCTGATATACTTTAAGATTTTATTGAACATTAGAAGGGAGAGATTATTTGAAATTTTTTTAAATTTTATTTTTATATATTCAACTAATTTTAAGAAAATCATTTTGAGATCACTATAAAAAAAATTAGAGTTAAGAGATCAAGATTGGTATTGTGGAAAATATTTTAAAATTTCGATTTAGTTTAAAATAAATAAGTTAAAAGAAAACGCTTTCCCTCTTTGACTCTTTTAATATTAATATTACAAATGTGATAAACTCTTTTATCTATGATCTTTGAGGATCCAATATAAAGTCCATCAAAATTGGTTCCTCTTGACAATGTTTATTTTCTTGTTTATATTAATCGAGATAAAAAAATATTTTGATTTATAAGATTTCAATTAATATTGGTTTACAATAATTTTTTTAAACTTGGTTATTTTTAATTTTAAAATAACAATATTTTTACTATTACTTTCAAATTATATAATAAATTTTTAGATGATAAAATAAAAATATTATATCATCAAAATTTAAAAATATAACTGAACAACGCTTTAATTAATTTATCGCAAGGTCACTTTCAAATTTACACATAATAATTAATTCCCTGAGAGGTGTATCTATTTCAGCCTTCGATGGAAGACCATAGATGGAATTTAATTTTTCTGATTTATCAAGGGTCAGGATCGACTGATGGTCGAATATTCTTCGTCTAAGAGCTCGATGGACAGTTGTGATGAGAGGGAGTTGGAAGAGTCGTGGAAACGTCGTGGCAAAGGATCGAAGTGACGTCTGAAAGTGAAGGGTGGGTGTCCTGGCGAGCATGGCGTGTCAAGGGTGAACGCCACGTTACGAAATGAAATGTTTCAGTACCGGAGAAGATTGGAGTTTTAAAGATCCAAGAGAAGAACGGTTTATGGTGTTGCTTAGCTTGGATTGGTTGAGTATTTTTCGGCTACTATTGTTCGGATTTATAATTGAAGCGGAGGAACATGTTTTTTGTGGAACGGTATGCGTGTTTGGAACAAGCATGGAGAAAAAGAAAGCAACTGTGTGCGGACATAGAAAGAGGTGAGTGGTTGCATAATTGCATACATCATATGATTCTTGTTTTATTAAAAAGGAAATTTTACTTTCAGGTTGTCTCAGCTCTTTGTATTCATAGCGTATAACCGGTCTCAAAATTTGTAAAGGTTTGAATTCTATTGGTAAACTTTCGAGTGTTATTCTTGCAGTGACTGGATGTGAAAAACACGTCGACGATCCTGTTGAATTTGCAATAAATCTTCTCATTGAAAATTGGTGCGGTATGCCAGTTACGAAGTAAGAGAAGGCATTGTCTGTTTGTTTAGATATAGAATTTGTTATGAGCTGTTTAGACAATTTACCTTTCTTTGTTATGTAATGTCCCGTAAAAAGCAAAAAAAAAAACGAAATTATGACCAACATCATCAAATGGAAGTTCTTTCTTTATAAACAGAAACAAGTTTCAAATAAGCCATGTAAGGAGGGTGCAAACAAGAGATTACGAAATAGAAATCACAAAGGAGGAAAGCAGGAAAATTTTGTTAAAATGTTGCAGCTGAACAACAATATATGCGCATGGAGGTGAGGTCACACGAAGGGACATCGGGGAATGTTTAATTCAAATATAGGTGATTGCAAGAAGGTATAAGAAAGTGATAGTTGCGACACAAAAAACAAAGAAAGAATATTTTAGCCGAAGTCAAAGGTGAACTCAGTCGGGCAGTGGGAAGGCAGGATGGAAATGCATATGAGTTAAGTCAAAATCGTGAAGTGTATTGGTGGTCGGAGCTGAAGCCACTCAAGTAGTCAAAAGGTATGATGTTGTTGGAAAGAAGTTTGTTGGAGGGGACATCGACCCGACGTGCACAAAAAAAATATTTTCCAAATGTTTTTTTTCATGACAATGTTATTTTCCAAGAATTGTTAGTTGAAAAGATGTTTTAAAAGAGAAATGAATATTTTTTTCCAAATGGTCTTGAAATAAGGTTATTTAAAAAAAATATTTTAACAAGTGCTTGTGAAGGATATTTTTGAGCATGTTTAATATGAAAATTTGCATGTTGAAAAAGACAAAAGTAAGAGAAAGTGATTGGTGGCACAAATATAAATAAAAACAATTTTGTATTTCTGGTTAGAGGTCAAGAAGGTGTTGCTTAGAAGTTAGTTGGTGAGGAGTTTTGACCTCGATGTACAATGTTAGTGTTGTACTTGCAAAATATTTATATTTATATTTATTTTTTGGAAAAATGAGTTCTAGAAATAGAATATTTTTTTTAATTGTCTTGATATAGTGTTTTTATTTTTGTATTTCAATTGCCAAGAATTGTTAGTTGAAAATATATTTTAAAAGAGAAATGATTGAAAAAAAAGAAAAAAAAAATTATATATATTCTCAAATTCTCTTGATACAATGTTTTTTTAAATGATTTTTGTTTTCAGAAATGTATGTGAAAGATATTTTTAACATGTTTAATATGATAATTTGCATGTTTAAAAAGGTGAAAGTAAGAGAAAGTGATTGCTGGCACTGAAATCGAAAAAAATATTGTATTGGCGGTCGGCACTAAAGAGAGTCGGGTAATCGTAAGTCGAGATGGTGTTGCATAGAAGTTAGTTGGAGGGGAGGCCAAATCCAACATTTTCGGCATACTCGCAAAATCTTATCTTTTTTTTAGGTGATGTTATTTTGGTTGAAAAGATGTTAAAATAGAAAATTGAGTTTTTTTTTCAAGAATGGATATTTCTTTGTAAATGTATTAATATAATGTTATTTTTAAGAAATTGTATTTTTTTAACAAATGTTTGCGAAGGATATTTTTTAGCATGTTTGATATGATAGTTTGGATGGTGTTGCAAAGAAGTTAGTAAGAGAGGAAGCTGACCCTGACATACAACATTTTCGGTGTATTCGCAAAATATTTTTCCTTTTTTTAATGTTGTATTCCAAGGATTGTTAGTTAAAATGATGTTTTAAGAGAGAAAAAAATTCCAAGAATGTGAAAGTTTTTGAAATTGTTTTCAAATGTTTGCGAAGAATATTTTATAGCATTTTAAATTTGATTATTTGCATGTTTGACAGGACGTGTCTTTTTTAAGGATTTTATCCTTTGCAATGTAATGTGAAATGTTTGGTTTGGTTTCAGAAAAGTTGTTGATTTTCCGATGGATCCAAGAATTTGGAAGTTTTCTCCATTTAAGATTTTTGAGCTTGTATTCATTGGCTTCCCCTATCGGTGCTCATAAAATTTTGGTTGGTTTGTAAATAATGGAGTCTAGTGTTGGAAAACCTGATTTTTCTTGCTTCTTGCAATTGATATAGCGATAGAGAATTTGGATTTCTTTCTTTTCCAGCTGGTATCAAGGATAGTTTCTTTGTTGGATCTTACCTTAATGACAAAGGACAGTGTTGAAAATAGCAACAAGAAATGTTAAATATAGAATTGCAAAAAATAGCATTGCTATAAATAGCATTTCGGGTACATTCCAATTTTAGTTAGTCCCTGAACTAAAATTGAGAATTAAAATTCGAATTTTATCTTAGTAGTTGTTTGAAAAATAATTAATTAATTCATCTTGAGTTAATTAGTTGGAGAAAATCAAACATGAAGTCTATGTGAAGACATGCAACAGTTATCCCTTTGATTGAGGAAGTTATCCCTTAATTAAGGAGATCAGGATGAGTTGTACTTTGAGTTGTAATTAGTTAGCTCGGTTAACTAAGTTAAGTCCAGTTAGATTAGTTCCAACAGTTTGTGGAACTGATTGTGAGTTCAGTTAGTTAATCCATGCATGCATGTAACTAGTGTACTTCAGATAACTGAATATTCTCTCATAAATAACTCATGCATGTCAGTTCAGTTAGAGACCTAGTTGAGATCAGAGGATGGGATAGTGTACTATCAGTTGCAGGAATATTCCATTGAGGATATCTCTTGCATGCAGAAGGAATTCATTCCTTGAGGATTACGTAGTTTAGCCTGAGGACAGTGTTGTGTGTGAGAGGAGATTTCACACATGTGGTACCTATAGGACCCAGGAGAAACTATGCAAGGAAATAGGAGGCTTGGAGGACTGAAAGAAGGCATATGTTGTATCTATTCAGTTTATGAGCAGCATTGAGGGATTGTACTGAGAGCTAGATAGCTTGTGAGCTAAAGCTTTGCGTAATCCAGAGATATTTTCACTTGTATTATAATATAGATAGTGGGATTTTTAGCTGAGGCTTTCCCCAGAGTATTCTTTTGTGTTCATGTGTGATTGATTTCTCATTCTCTATTATATGTGTTCTATTTGATCTTGCTCAAAATCGATTAATCTTCCGCAGGTTTGTTCGTAGAACTAAATCAAGTATTTTGCTTTAGTATATTGCATTATCAGGTGATCTACAATGAGAAATTCTACAGACAGATTTCTTAGTTGGTTTTTTCGTTTTTGGGCTC
The DNA here is from genome assembly GCA_031772625.1 of Pinus tabuliformis. Lineage (NCBI taxonomy): Eukaryota > Viridiplantae > Streptophyta > Pinopsida > Pinales > Pinaceae > Pinus > Pinus tabuliformis. The sequence continues at coordinate 752,591,961 of CM062807.1, read as the reverse complement.
TAGGTACATAATTCAATGTACAGTTGGATCAATGGTTTTGTTCATTGCACCTATAATGTCTTTGCATTCAAAGAATTATTTCATAGTAAACTCGTTTACAAAGACCCTTAGAAATATTAGGAGTGTGAGTGTTGGAGCGTGTGGTTTCTTTTCTTTTTTGGAGAAATTTAGTCCGTGGAAATATGATTGGGTTGTGCTGAAATATGTCTTCAAAAACATGGAATCACATTTTTTTATTTTCACTAGTGTAGACATGGTTTGGAGAAGAACGGAACCCCCTTTTGGCGGTGTAACGCCCCCAAAGGAGGCTATCTTTCATAAAGGAAAAATTGTTTGGTTATATTTAGACAAAGATTATGATGATTAGCCTTTTTATGGCTACATTATATATTGGTTGGATGTTATAAGAAACCAGTGGAGTTTTTCAGTTGTTCCTATCCCTGACATATGATATATGACATTAGGATTGCATGTGAACCAGTTTGTTTGTCTTATAAACAACATTTCAACGTTTATTTGGTTGCTTGAAGAGATAGAAAATTTTGAGTTTGGCCAAGTTTCAATTGAACAAACCTTAGAATATTTTGAACATTAGTGGGGGTTCAGTGGGAGATTGCTTGATATTATGTCAATGGGTATAAATAGTAAATTCCCAGGCTACATATTTTCGTGTTATTTAATGAAAAGTACATATGTTGGGTTTTATGGAAGTCCAACTAAAGGTATATGATATGGTGATTGGATTATGCACACCGGCAATTACGGATGGTCTCTCCCTGTCAGAAAGATCTAGGTTCCATGTGGAGTCAGTAGAAGGTTTCAATGATGTTATTGAAAGTGGAATTGTTTCCTCACTTTCTCAAAATACATATTCTATTGGAGATATACCACTATTGCTTGTAGATAACCTGATTTAGCGTTGAGGGTTCAAGAAGTTTTTTTTATTGACGTTGTTGCAGATGTCATGTTTGTTTAATTCTGGAGAGATATTTTGGAGGTGACTGACATACTAATTTGGGGTGCTTAATGAAAATATAACCATGTGAAATTTCCATAATTTTTGTATTGATCTGCCATTTTGCAGGTCACACAATGCAACTAAATGTCAATTTTTTGCCATGCATCTGTGGATTGTATGGTGTTTTGTTATATACAATGTATTTTTTATTATATATATTCAGTATTTTATTTCTAGAGTATCTACATTATGGAGAATTCATAAGTGAAATTTGTGATTCCAACAAATGTTTATAGAATTCTGAAGAAATTTGACTAGAAAATATGCCAAAAAAACTCAAAAATACAAGGAAATAAGTATTGCTAATAAATTTACCAAACTTTATTTTTTAATTAGTATGTATCTTAGCATTGTTATCCATTGGAATAATACAGAACTAGATGAACCATGTATAATTACAACTCATGACAACACAACTAACAAAACAAACAACTTACAATTCCAGAAGTGTACATTCGTACATTATTTTAACATTCCCTCCTTGAATGTAGAAATGGTTTTTCTAGAATGCCTAGCTACTTTTCTACATACTTCAAAGTTCATCTTTGAAAGAGGCTTAATAAATATGTCAACAACATTTTCACTTGTGTTACAATAGAGTGATTCAACGAGCATAAAGTAGAAGTTGTTCAAGATGTAACAAGAGATGGAAGATTGAAAATCGAAATTCCAGAACAGATTGCAAAATAGGAAGAAGGAAATTTGCCGAACTTTGTTTAAACCCTGGCAGCAACCAACAGTATATCCCAATGGAACGTGTTAAGTTTTCATTAAAGTGAGGAGTAAGCAAGTTAGCAAGAGCTTCTGAGATGGAAGTAGAGTGCTCTGTAAGTGATTTGGTGGTGTTTATGGCAAAGCATGTAATGCAAAAATAGTCTAATGAAGCACACGATAATAAAGGAAAAGAGGTAACTCTAATCTCAATGCCATTTATTTTTAAAATCTTAACTTTACTAAAAAGCAACATATAATTAAATACAAAGAAGTGTCAAGTCACGTTATGGATCGTAGTGAAGGCTGCAAGATTGTGGATGAAGCCTTAAAGGAAAATAGGGCTCTCAGAGACCCATTTATTAATGTAAAAGGTTACATGTAGCCCGCCTGTATGGGAGGGTTATGGGTCTTCTTCTCGACTCTTGATGCCTCTGCTTCGAATTTGTGTTCGTGTAGAGAGAAAGTGGTGTTGAAGTTTATAAAGTTATTTCTTCTTCTACCTGTGATGGTGCCTCTAGGCACTTTTAAGAAGGTGTTGAGGCCTTGAAAATCGTTGCTTCAACACAAATGGAAAACCACGTAGTTCGGACCTTAAGACAACTCCTTTTCTATTTAGGTAGTGGCTCCAACTGGGGATAATGGGACTAGTTTCCCAATGAAAGGTGATTGAATAAATGTGTAATGCTTATAGTGGAGTGAAATAGATGGATTTGCAGGAATGAATTAAATGGAAAAATCTATCCATTAATCTACTCTACAACCCGGGATTGTTTAACTTTTATCTGGATACAATCTATAATGATTTTCCTTAGTAAATGACAATATAGATTGTTCAAACAACAATGGAAATGAAAATATTTCAAGATGATTACTTTGATTAAGTAGTTAATCAAAATAATATGGATAACTCTTATCGCATTCAGAATATCAAATAAAATTGTTGAACATGTATAAAAATATTAATGGCAGCATGATCAGTAGTGAATACATGTAACATTGTTCTTTAAATATCAAGTAATAAGCAATTTGAAAAGATAAATTTACTATTTACTTATGAACAAACAGAGATACAATGATAGAAATACTAGATACACTTTTCTTAGCTCATAAAATAAATAGCAGCAGTTTATTCATTCCCACAAAAATGATTCTAAGAGTACAATAATGCAACTTCTCAAAATTCTATATGAAAATTCCTAAACAATGTTTAAGTCATTCTATTGAGAAAAAAATGAAAGTACAGTAGTGTGAGACTTCGTAAGTCTTTCTTCATCAAATTTAGGACCCTTATTTCATACAAAAAGTAAGCTTAAATAGCATAAAACAACTGAATCTATTGTGCAGAGCATTGAGGGCCTTTAAATAGATCCCTTCAATAATGCTTAAACGAAAACAGTATTTTGGGTAATTTGGTAGAAGTTTCTGAAAGTGATTTGTTTTCTTCATCAACTTTGTTTGTTCCATCGAATTCTATGGATACCTATCTGCATTTTTGAACTGATATGCCACTTATCAGCACAGTTGTCCTCCTTTGTCATGAACTTAAACACAAAAAACAAGAATCGATAAGATAAACATAAATGAGATGATATGCGAATTTTATTTGAAACAAATAACATTTTGCAGGAAATCAAGAAAAACGTAAAGCGCAATAAATCCTGACACAAACATCATGGAGAGGAATGTGGAGTGAGGAGGTGGATTTTATGGCTTATCGCAATCAGAAATCAGAGTTTGGGGTAGATCATAAAACAATTGTAATCAGATTAGAATCAGGGGAAAAACTCATAAAAATCCCAATCAGATTAGACCTGGATTATTCCAAATAAAATCCAAAGGGGGGCCTTCTTAAATCACATTGTAATTGCAATCAGAATGGGCGGACGAGAAAGGAAGTGGTGATCCTTTGTTATTTGCGTTAGCCGCGGACGCGGAGTATTTATGAGTTTGAATAATCTCGTTGGGTTCAGTCATAATCTTTATCACAATAGGCAGTTGTCTTTGGAAACTGTGATAGCTCTAGATGCAGGAATTTATGGAATGGATTTTATAATTCCGTCATGTCCGGGTTTAATCACAAATCGCATATTAGCTGGGTGAAGGATTTATTATAAGTTGTGTCCCTTTGAAACTTGTGATTGAGGGAACCTGGGGTGATGTGGCAGTGATGTCACGAATGACGTCATGATATGACATGGCGGGTGATGTGGAAAATGACATGGAGGATAATGTGGATCTGATGTCACTGCTGAAGTCATATCACAATCGATTTTGGGATGTATATCGCAGTCGGCATTGGCATGAGGCATGATTTTTTAGAACTTCACAATTGTGATAAAAGCCCTGGATGTGATATTAATATAAATTGTAGTGTATAATCCATGCAGGTTCAGGCTTTATCGCATATCGCAATCGGTAGTTCGGAGTGGAGCAAGACTTGTATAATAGCGGATCATGTGATTGCAATGGATGCGAGGTTCTTTTTAGAAGCAGTTAATAACCCATTCGGGTCTGGTCATTGCCTTATGTTCATTTTTTATGGGATATGCGATGTGGGGTATGGCGGAGTGTTGAAGTTTGTAAAGAATTCAACCTTCGGGAATCTTAAAACTCTGATTTATTTTGTTTTTTTAATCAAATAACACATTATTTATTACTTAAGGTTTTTTTGAAGCCTAAGAATAAGTCTTGGTTCCAGGGGCTATTTAGTTTGGTTTTTTGGGATAATCAAGGTTTAATTCTTGGGTTTTAATTAAAAATCCTAAGTATTAAACTTTTATTATAAGATTTTTTTTTTAATTGAAGGGTCCCTATTTTAATATAATAAATTTCATAGGAAATTTATAATATATTAAAATGGGGGGATGTTGAATAGTACAACAATTTGCGATTCACTGGAAGAACCAATTATCTCTGATAAATGAAATTTTCCAAAAATTCAGTAAAAATAATCTAAGAAGTGGAGACTATTTTCCGAAACATTTACATAAATAAAATTACTCTGACGATAAAACTCATTAAATTGCAATTTCTTTTAAAAACCTTTCGTGAATGAAATCCTCCTATTTACTTGTATTAGTCATTAATCAGTTTATAAAAATAAAATAGGGGCCTTTTATGACTTAGTTTGTAATGTACTCGTTTGCCATGATTAGAGCCACTGCTTCCAGCAGGGATTCATAGCCGCGACAGGGTTACCTTCTAACCAACAACAATCTAGTGTCCCATCCATTTAATAGTGTAATAATTAGAGGTAAAAAAAATTGATGCTAAAAAGTCATTGTCCTAGTTTGGTGGCCAAATAATGACAATGCCATTCATCGATAACAATCAAACTGAACAAGCTGGCTCATGATGAGACCCCTTGTCTTACAATTAAAAATCATAAGCCATTACCTTGATTTGGTGTTTAGTGTGGTAATGTCAGTTTAATTGGTTCCCTATGAACATGGTAAGCAGGCTCATGATGAGACCTCTTATCTTTTTAGATTTTATTATATTTTAGAATTACACTCTAAAAAATTCCCTTTTTAATGGATGGGGAGGACTATTGATTGCTCAAGAGTTTTGGATGACAGATCAAAGTTGAAAGTTTTAAGTCGTAAGATGGTCTTTACTTTTTAAGGATAACCTTTTTTTATTGAAACTAGAGTAAAACAATAAAAATAAAAAATAAAAAATAAAAAATAAAAATAAAAATAAAAATTTGAGGTTTTTTAAAGATTTTACAACTTAAGGGAAAATATTTTCAGAGATATAATTTTATCTAATTTTCAATTTTGGTAACCACTTCTTAAAAATTCCTACCTTCAAAATTAAAAAATAAAAATAACTTCAAAAGATGTTTGAAAAGTCAATAGAGCATTATTTAACGTTTTATTAACAAAATCTATAAAAGAGAAAATAAATTGCAGCGGAATGTACAATGGAAGTGATTTTTTACAAATTTTATTCTTTTTTTTTTAATAAGTTAAGAAAATAATTTCTTTAAGATGAGCCCATTTACAAGAAGAGAATATTTCTTTCCTGATAAATATTGAAGTATAAATGTAGGTGGGATTATCTATTCAACAATTTGAAATGGACCAAACCATAATTTCTAAAATTTGGTATGTTTCCCTTTTTCTTCGTGTGCCTTGTCCCACTTGAGAACTAGATCTCCAATTTAGAAGGATCTTTGTGTGATTGAACTTACACCAAAAGAAGCTTTCACCATTCGTTGATGTTTGGTGTCTGTGAGTTTGGTCTTTTCCTTTTCTCCTTCTAGTTTTAGGATTTGTGAATTTCTTAATTATAAGGAAGAAGAAGGTGTTTCTTCAATAAATTGAACTAGGGCTAATGAAGGAAGAGCTAAATGTGATGGATTGATGGCTTCCTTCCCATAGAATAAGTTAAAATTAGAAGTGCCTATATAGGCCTTCTAAGTTATCCTATCAGCCCATAGAGAAAATATTAAAGCTTTGTTCTAGTTTCTTTTATTTTGATCTACAATTATTTTGATTATTATAAGGAGATTTTTATTAATGGATTTTGCCAAACCATTTCCCTGGGGATAATAATTAGCAGAATATTTAAGTTTAAAACCTCTCCTAATTGCAAATTCAATCATACTGGTACTTGAAAAATAAGATGCATTATCAAATATAAGTGCAGAAGGAAAACCAAATCTTGTAATGATAAATTGATCAATAAATTCAATAACAGATTCAGAATTGACTACCTTTAATGGAATTTCTTCCACCCACTTAGTGAAGTAATATGTAGTAGTCATAATATACCTATGTTATTTAGAAGAATGAGGAATGATCTCACCTATGATATCCAGTCCCCATTGTTCGAAAGGTTGTTCGATGTTGACTAGTTGCAGAGGCAAAGTTGGTTTCCTTTGTCTTCCAGAAGCAGTTTGGCATGTTTTTCATTTCCTCACATATGCGTGGGTATCTTTGAAGAGAGTGGGCTAGTAGTATCCAGTAAGTAAGATTTTGAGTGATGTAATATCTCCTCTAAAGTGTCCACCTATTGGTCCATCTTGAAGTTCCTGCAAAATTGTTTGTGCTTTAGACTCTTCTAAGCATCTTAACAATATGGAATCATAGTTTCTCCTAAATAACACGTTATCAACAATCTCATAATGACTTTCTTTTAATCATAAAGCTCTTTTTCTTTTATAATTGAGTTCAGGAGGAGCATATCCATTTTTTAAATAAAAAATTAAATCAACATATTGGGAATCATTATCAATTACACTTACCTCATAAATGTGTTCATTGTTACCTATGTTCCCTTCGGCTAGTATGTTGGATTCTCCTGTAAGCATCTTGCAGAAACCTTGCCCTCTAACAATTTTGGTTGGTTTTATTTCGATATCGTATTCTTGTAGAGTTGTTACCCAATTTGCTCTCTTTTCTCCTAATTCTTTCTTCATTAGTAATTTCCTCACTACTAGGAATGGGACTATTACGTTCGAGTGTGTTCTTAAGAGAAAAGGTCTAAAATGATTTACAGATTTATATACAACAAATGCATGTTTTTATACTTCTAAATAATTCAATTCAGCACCCTGAAATTTGAACTGAAAAATGAGATGGGTATTTCCATTTTCTGATTATTAATTTGTCAAAACAACGACATAAGACATTGAAGAAGAAAAGGTGTATAAGATGAAATGATCAGAGAAATTCAAAGTATTTAAAGAAGGAGCATCGATAATTGCCTGTTCGATTAAATCGAATTCGCTCTTTTCATGCTGACCCCATTTAAAAATTGCGTCTTTCTTAATCATTTGTTGTAATGGCAAAATAATTTGTGAGAAATCAAGGACAAACCTTTTGACAAAATTAATCTGTCCAAAAAATGATTGCATGCTTTTTTTTTTATATGGTGGAGAAATTTCTAAAATTTCTTTTATTCTATCAGCGTCAATGTAAATTCCATTTTTTGACACAATGAATCCTAAAATTTTCCCTTCACTAAGAGTGAAAAAAAGGCGTTTTCAGATTTAATGAAAACCCATATTTTTTACAAAGTTCAAAAATTTGTTTTAAGTCTTGTAAATGACTATTTTTGCTCTTTGAATAAACAATAATGTCATCCATATAAACAACAGTCGTTTTATTTTACATACATTTGAAAGCTATATCCATGGCTCATTGGAAAGTGGCCCCTGTGTTTATTAAACTGAATGGCATTTTTTGGTAGGCATAAGTTCCTCATTTGGTTCTAAAAGTAGTCTTTAGCCTATCATCTGGGTGGACCATGATTTGATTATATCCAGAGAAACCATCAAGGAAAGACATAAGTTTGGAACCAGCAACTAATCATAAAATATGTTCCATAGTGGGTAGAGGGAAATTATCCTTTTGACTGGCCTTATTAAGATTCCTAAAATCTATACAAATTCGGATATCACCATTTTTCTTCCTAACAGGTACCAAGTTGGAAACCCATCTTGAATGCCTAACAGGAAAAATGATTTTAGCCTTAAGGAGTTTATTCAATTCTGTTTTGATTTGATTTTCTAAGTTTGGATGAATTTTCCTTAATTTTTGTTGGACAGGTTTATCATTTGATATCATCGGGATTGTATTTTGAATGATAAAAGTGTCAAACATTTTGAGATCTTTGTAATTCCAAGCAAAGAGATCCTTATATTTCTTTAACAAATTGATGAAGGATAATATTTCTTTAGACGAGAGACCAAGTCCTAAATTGATGTTCTGAGGTTTAAGATCTATCCCAAGATTTATTAATTCAAATCTCAAAGTTGAACTCTGTAGTTTTGAATTAGTAACTCTTTTAAATATGTATTTTAAATCATAGAGATCCTCAAGTTTAACTACAGATTTGGGTATGGGATTATCATCAATTTTCTGTTTTAATTTATCATCGTGTTCATCCTCATCAATTATTTGGTCATCGTATGATTTTTTAGAAGTTAAAAAGCTTAAAATGTCTTCATCATCATTGAATACCCGCTAGTTAGTGATATTATCGGGAATGGATGGCCTAAAGATTAATTCTACAGAAAATCTATCAGAATTGTAAACTTCGAATGGGATCAATTGTGATGAAATGTTAGCAAGAAGGTTAGTGCTGGCATTTTGAATCCTAGGAATAGCAAAAATATTAACGCTAAAAAATGTGAAGTGAGAGACTGAACCAAACACTGATGATGCTTCAAGTGTGTAGAGATACAATGCATCATGTTTCTTACTTGTTTAACTACAATTTTTGAGTCTCCATAAACTTGAAGGTATTTAACGTCAAGGTTAATTGCTTTGTACATACCTTGGACTAAATCCTCATATTCTGCAATATTATTTTTTCATTTGAATTCAAACCTACAAGTCAGCATTGTCTTCACACCTTCAGGATTAATCAATATGCAACCTGCTCCTGCACCATCACTTGATTTTGACCCATCAAAATACAATGTCCAGAATGAAGAATTAACTAATGGTTTTTCTCGCATATTTACACATCTGGAAGTGTCTATCTGTGAAGAAAAATCAATTTGAGAAGTTACAGAATTACTTAGAAATGGTGACGTTTATGCTTTAAAATTCTCAAAAAATGATTGAGTAGAGTTGTTTCCAAGAATGTTGTTATTAAATGCCACTGCCTCATTTTCACCTTCGAAATATTTTACTGAATGTTTCATATGTTTTTCTCTATTGATTATGATTTGATTCGGCTTTCCATTAAATGGGAGCCATAAGTGAGACCAATCAGTGGAAAAATAATCGTGTAGTTTTTTTGACCAATCTCTACTAAGAATTGAACCATAGAAATATGGGATATTAGCAACAAGTATATCAATTAGTTGACAAATTTCAAGATTTGAAGATAATCTTATAAGAACTGAATTCATTTCTCCTATGACTTTGACTTTTTTCCTATCGAGTTGCAGAATGTGAACTGGAGTTTTCTAAGGTGACATGCTTAATTTCAGACAAACTGAATACAACATGATATTTGAAGAAGCACCTAAATCTACCAAGCAGTTATGTACATTTTAATTAAATATTTCAAAAGTCAAAATAAAAGGAGGAGTATGTGAGTTAGACTTGTCACCTATCAGAATAGAATCAGGGGAATCGAATAATAGATGACCAAGAGGTTTATCAATTCTGTTAGAAGCTTTGGATGCCACAGCAGTAGGAAGAGGAGAAGCAGGTACTGCATTCAATTCTTTCAGTAAAAATTTATGTTGTTGTTTTAGTTTAGTGAGTTCATGAAGGGAAATGTTTGCTTTTATTTTCTTCATATCCTCAACTATATTGTACTCAATACTATCTAAAAATACTAAGGTTCTGGGTGAATATGGAGAATTGGATGAAGATGGAATTACTTGGGGAGATGTTACACTAAAAAATGTCACCTTGACTACTTACAGTTAGTATGGCTCAAATCAACAGTCATGCTACCCTCTTAGGCAAGTCTCATGCCTCTGTTATCCATCTCAAACTCAAAGAAGAGAGAAAGTCTTGTAAAAACTGTGTTTATCTCTGGGGTCGCAGGTTCTCTCTAGCCTTACCTGCGGGGACGCTGACCATGTTCACAAAATCTGCGTCCATGGACGCTCTGTATGTTAAGGGACAGGTGCGTCCCTCTGTAAAAGGCAAAATGCGCGAGTTTTATCTTGAAAAAGTTACTTGTGGTTACTTCTAGAACATTCTAGAGGTCGGTTTGATGAAATGGATGCGCCTCCAGTTGGTTCATGTATCTCTATTAAGGGGGAACTTATCCCATCAATAAGGGAGCTATCCCACCCAAAGAGGGGGATGATCCCATTGATAGTGGACCTGAATAACCTCTTTACAGCACTATAAATAAAGGCATTGAGCCAGAAGGAGAGGAGGTTGGAGCTATACATTTTCTTTGGGTAAATGCTGCAGGATTTAGGTCTTCCATTAGAGCCTTTGTGAGGAGAGATTGTCTTCACTTGATTCTACTTGGGAGAGGGTGAGCTTTGTCAAAGTAGAGGAAAACCCTTGATGGACCCTGGGAGGAACTTGCACAACACCAAGGCCAGGTTGTAAGAGTTTCTTTGTTTCGTTATTAATACAAACTGGTTTATTTTTCTCAATAGCTTGTGTTAATGAGTTATTTCATGTGTTCCTTGGTCTGCATGTTGAATATATGTTTTATTATATGAAATGCAAGTGCTTGGTAATTGTTTGATTGTTTGTGGTTGCAGGAATTGACTTGAAGGAGGAGCTCATCCGGATCGTCAAGAACGGACTTCAACAACAGCGTTTTGGAATAAGGTAAGCCTAAACACTTGTAGATTTCATGTTGTAAAAGGTGTATTTAGAGAAAGATCACTCCATTTTGTCTTGTTTGTCATTAGAATGTCTTAGACTTCTAGGAAGGTCAGTCGTGTCCGCACCCTTGACAAATTCCGTGTGACAAATTGGCGACTCCGCTGGGGACCCAAGATATCAACAGTGAGTTGCTGAGGGATCAGCATTGGAATTCTCTCCAAGGCAAAGCTCACGACTATAGGCCCATATCCAAAAGTCTTTAGTCGTCCGTTCTTTGCCTTGGTCAGTTGGCTCTTCATATGAGCCGACACAGCTTCACACCAGTTGAAAATGGTGCCTTGGTAACAGTCAATTGCCATCCGCATTTGGGATCCGGAAGCAATGTGTAAAGCGGCCGCGCCGCAAATTCTGGTAACCGTGAACGCTATGACTTTGAGTTCCGGTAGAGTGATGTGTTTTATCTCTATGCCTTTTGAATGGTGAGCCCCACGTGTGCACCAATCCTCGCGGAGACTATCAAGGGATTGGCCACCCGGCCTAGTCCCCGCAAGACTGAGTTGCTCACCTCTGTTTGGCAAGCCAGTGAGAAAGTATACATCCGAGGGCTCTATCTCGAGCTGGTGCCCTCCTATGTAAAAGCATTGTTCTTGTACGTTCCATCGCTCAACCAGCCATTCCAAGAATCTTACCTGGCCCCTCATGCCCGGTATGGTCCAATATTTGTATAATCCGCATGCTCTTAGGGCATCCAGGGAAGGTTGATGATTTATTGCAGCTTCATCTTCCTCTACATGCTCTCTTTCTCTCCAGTCTAACATGATTAATGCCCTGCATATCAAAAATAGCAATTAGAAATTGATTTGGGAATTTTTGGTGGTTTTTTGAGAGAGTTGGGGGTTTGAAATGCGCGTTTCTCGGAGGACGCACCCCGGCTTTGTAGCACAGGGCGCCCGGACGCATCTGGCCTGAAGGCGGGCTGCGTCTTCCGACCGTTTTCCCGTATGAGAAAAAGTCGGGGGACGCAGGTCACCCGAAGGGCACCTGCGTCCGCCGAGAGGCGCATTCCAAAACCAAAACCCTCCCAAAAAATGAAACTAAGACCTAAAAATTAATTCTAAAAGGATAGAAATGCAGAGTAGGATGTGTAAAATACCTGGATGAGACGGCGTTCGATTCCGACGGTCAGATTTTCCGCAGCGACCACGGGAAGTTTCTTGTCAAAAGCTCCTTTTTCAACCTCAACAGTGAAACGGTAAAAATGATATGGTAAAAGGTCTTTTTATAGGTTTTTTGGATGAATTAGTTCATTTTTTACCATGAAAAGATGTTTTTGAATGTATTTTTGCCTATTTTAAACAGGTATGAGTAATGTGTTGCTTTTGTGCAGGACAAAGGGATTTCGAGGGAAATTGTAATTTTTCACGAACAAAAATATCAGAGTCATCTTTTAAGCCCTTTTCTGACTCCTAAAACATGAAAAGATCGCCAAGTGTTTCTTTTTCACTCGTTAAAATGGAATTAAAAGACGGTCCCCTTTTAGCTCTTTTCTGACCGCAAAATCAGGAAAAGATTGCCGGGTTTTTGTCGTTTCGAACTCGATAAGGAAATAAAACGACGTGTCCTTGATCGCTTTTTACTTTTCAGGTCAACGACACTATTATGAAAGTACTCCTTGGTCGCAAGATCAAGCGGTTCCCCCAGGTATTGTTTTATATTTTTTCGGGCTTGAGGGACACAAATATACGAAAAAAGTTCAACGTGGAGTCTCCTTTAGTTTTTTCAGACTCTCTAAAAATGAAAAACGCCGAGTTTCTCCTATACTGGACTCGTTAAGCTTTTACAGTAGAGGACCTGTTCAATTACAAACAGGAACGAACCACTCCTTCCTAGGGTTCGAATTTAAACTAGGTTGGACTCGTCCAAAGGATGAGCTTATAATCAAGCATATGTTATCCTCCTCAAGCTTGTTAAAAATAAAGAGGTACTTGCCAGAAATGGTGGGGGAAAAGAGAGAAGAATGAACCTGTTTGTCACCTTTTGTCTCAGAAGAAACTTTATTACCACTCTTGAACACGACACTTTTCATTCACCTGGGTTGGGAAATCTTTTACCTCACAGTTGACCAAATCACTTTGAAAGTCTTTAACCGGGTTTTAACTTTGAGTTATTCGTCACCAAGCCATCTGTTGTGTCGTTATGTGTTCAAGAGGTCTGCAAGCAAAAAACTTTCATCTGCAAAATACTTGTCATCCATTTGACCATCCCTGAGTCAGTCCTTACAGCAACATTTCTTCAACTTGAACAATGATTTCGTGTTGCGGGCTTGCCTGCAACGGGTCGCTTTCTATCGACATCGACACATTATCTAGAAAGATGACTTAGGAATCGACAGCACCTTGAAGTCTGCATGCATCAATGGCAGGTTTCTCGCCTTTGACGTCAGTTTACATCATTGACTTTCGATCAAAGGATTCCGTGAAGTGTTCGACATCAAAACATCTATTCACATTTCATGGGTTGTGCTTGGTACTTTGAGAACCATTGACATTACTGGTGGTCTCTCTCACGCTTGTTAACAGTTTACATCATCGACTGGTAATCAAGTGGTTTCTACCGTGTTCGACATCGAATCATTTAATCACATGGCTAGAATCGTACCAATTCGGGAAGTAGAAGTGAAGACCCTGGATCTAGTTTCTACCATCCAGGCTGCGAGGAGTTTTGTATTCATTATCTATGTAGACTAATCATAAACAGATGGCTGCGTCCATACTGTGTCTACAAAAGTCTATTAAAATGATGTACTGCAAGATCATTCCTGTATCAGAATAGTTAGTCCATTAGTTAAAGTTTTGAATCTGAGTATGGGAATGCCTACCTCAGTGATGCTATAATCTTATCCATGTATTTTGTGTTGAAAATTGCAGGTTCCAACCAGGCCATCCACAAGACAATCCTTGAAATGATAAAGCGCTTCACCCTTCCTAGAATTACAAAACCCTATTCTATTCCAGGCTTCGCACTTTAGGGGGCAATCTGTTACACTAAAAAATGTCACCTTGACTACTTACAGTTAGTATGGCTCAAATCAACAGTCATGCTACCCTCTTAGGCAAGTCTCATGCCTCTGTTATCCATCTCAAACTCAAAGAAGAGAGAAAGTCTTGTAAAAACTATGTTTATCTCTGGGGTCGCAGGTTCTCTCTAGCCTTACCTGTGGGGACGCTGACCATGTTCACAAAATCTGCGTCCATGGACGCTCTGTATGTTAAGGGACAGGTGCGTCCCTCTGTAAAAGGCAAAATGCGCGAGTTTTATCTTGAAAAAGTTACTTGTGGTTACTTCTAGAACATTCTAGAGGTCGGTTTGATGAAATGGATGCGCCTCTAGTTGGTTCATGTATCTCTATTAAGGGGGAACTTATCCCATCAATAAGGGAGCTATCCCACCCAAAGAGGGGGATGATCCCATTGATAGTGGACCTGAATAACCTCTTTGCAGCACTATAAATAAAGGCATTGAGCCAGAAGGAGAGGAGGTTGGAGCTATACATTTTCTTTGGGTAAATGCTGCAGGATTTAGGTCTTCCATTAGAGCCTTTGTGAGGAGAGATTGTCTTCACTTGATTCTACTTGGGAGAGGGTGAGCTTTGTCAAAGTAGAGGAAAACCCTTGATGGACCCTGGGAGGAACTTGCACAACACCAAGGCCAGGTTGTAAGAGTTTCTTTGTTTCGTTATTAATACAAACTGGTTTATTTTTCTCAATAGCTTGTGTTAATGAGTTATTTCATGTGTTCCTTGGTCTGCATGTTGAATATATGTTTTATTATATGAAATGCAAGTGCTTGGTAATTGTTTGATTGTTTGTGGTTGCAGGAATTGACTTGAAGGAGGAGCTCATCCGGATCGTCAAGAACGGACTTCAACAACAGCGTTTTGGAATAAGGTAAGCCTAAACACTTATAGATTTCATGTTGTAAAAGGTGTATTTAGAGAAAGATCACTCCATTTTGTCTTGTTTGTCATTAGAATGTCTTAGACTTCTAGGAAGGTCAGTCGTGTCCGCACCCTTGACAAATTCCGTGTGACAGGAGAAGTGGAAGTGGATTTTTTAACAGAAACTTTATCTTTAGCAGTGGAAGTTGAAGGTTTATGTTTTTGAATTGGTTATATAGGATCAACTGGGCCTTTTCTTATTGTGCTAACAGGTAATGCTTCATATTCATTTTCACTATCAGAAATAGGAAGAATAAAATCCCACATTCCATTTAACTCGGTTATTTGTTCATCTTAGGATTCATTAGCAGAAAATGTTGCTTCTTCCTCATATTCATCATTAGTTTCTGCATTAGAGATCGTGTTTGGAGGTTTTGGATTAGGTGGTTGATTTCTTTTGAATGGTCTAAAAGGTTTTTTGGAAGAGGATTCAGCTACTTGTTTTTTTATCTCTACCATCTCATTAGATAAAGTTTTAAGGACTTTTTGTAAGCCTTCAAGATCAAAGGGATATTTAGGTGCTTTATTTTTAGCTTCATCCTTAAATGTAACTCTTTTTAATTTTCTGTCTTCCTAATCTTTTTTCTTTTCTAGTGCATTTATCCCCTTCTCTACAGACACAACTTCTTTCATGTTTTCTACCAAGGTATTTTTATTAGCTCTATCTACAAAAATTCCTATGTTAGAAGGAAGAGATGAAATATACCATTCAATTTGTACATCAACACCAGGTCTAGAAGTAGTTGGGATTCTACTTCACAATTTGTTAAATCTGGAATTGAAATCTTTTATCTTTTCCCCTGAATTCATTTTTAAATTGGAAAGGTCATTGATAAGAGATGTGGTTAAGTGATCATCACCAAATTTAGTCAAAAATAGATCTTCAAAAATATCCCAACTAGTAATAGATTTGGTTGGTAATGAAAAGTACCAAGACCCTGTTGATCCTGTAAGAGTGTACCAGAATAATCTAATGACAACATCTTCTTCATCTACCTCATTGAGATTGATGGCTAACATATAATTATGAAGGTGCTCTTTAGCAAGTAACCCATCATCAATATTGAATTTGGGAATCCATCTTTTAGGATGTTTTGGTACAGGATGAAGTGGTGCTGGCATTTGAACAGTTCCCAGATTGGATCGTGGTCTAGCTGCCATTGTAATAGTTGGGGAGGTGGATGTGATGAAAGAAGAACTGGTAGTTGTGATAGTACTGCTTAAGGCGGCACTAGTCGTTTGTGTAGAGGAAATGGAAATAGATGAAGTGAACGATAGAGAGAAAGGAAATGAAAAAGGAAGAAATGGAGATGTTGGTGAATGAGAGAATGAGGTAATCTCACTAGTAGATGTTTGGGAATATAATGTAGCAGTTTTTGTTTAGTGGGATTGAAGTGGAAATTCAAATGGCGAGATGCCAAGTTTTTCACTTTGGGACCGAGTTAAAACACTATTTCCTTGAAAAATAGAAGTTATTCTTCCTTCAAAATCTTCAGATGATTCAGGCTTTTCTACTGAAATGGAGATGTCTTCCAATTTATTTATCAAAGTTGTAATTTATGGTGATTCTGGAGTATAATCTATAGGGATTACCTCAGGAAGTATTCTAGGAGACTTTGGAGGTGATTGTACAACTCCTTATCTAAAAGTAGCAAATTCTAGAGGGGATCTGGAAGTTGTAGGAGATTTGGAAGGAGAATGACTCTTAGAATGGCCTTTTGTTTTTGGATTGGACTTACTTGCCATTCATAGTCTGCATGCCCTCCTTCTAGCGCCAAAAACTTTTGAGGCCTCGAAAATCGTTGCTTCAACACAAAGGGAAAACCACCCGCTCCGGACCTTAAGACAACTCCTTTTGTGTTTAGGTAGTGGCTCCAACTGGGGATAATGGGACTAGTTTCCCAATGAAATGTGATTGAATGAATTTTTAATGCTTATAGTGGAACGAAATAGATGGATTTGCATGAATGAATTAAATGGAAAAATATATGCATTAATTTACTCTACAACCCGGGATTGTTTAACTTTTATCTAGATACGATCTATAATGATTTTCCTTAGGAAATCACAATATATATTGTTCAGAATATTATCGTTATGTAGAGGATCGAATTATATAAAAAATTTGATCGAATTATATAAAAAATTTTCCATCAAAATTTATTTTCTATCAAAAATCATGTCAGCATTTATTTTCAAATGTGGCATTACCATTCTTATCACTTAGAGAGGACATGAATAAAACAGAACAGTTAAAAGAAATGCAAAATAGACTAGAGGTTCTGGCCCATATAAAAGCACTACAATTCCCAGCTCTCAAAGAGATAATGGCTCTTACCCTCTTAGTATAATGATGGCCCGCAAGTAAGAAATTAAGTTTTATAGCCTAGGTTCCCGAATCCAACTACCATTGATCGGGGTATCGATTCTCACCAACAATCCACTACAGAATGTCCAATGAAAGCTTGAATTACAGAGAATTAACTTTTCCAGTTATCCATCCTATCCCTGTGTTTTAATCACATTTATTTATCATATTTATCACATGGCCAAAAGATTGGAATGTATAAAGTTCTTTAATAATTATACTTTAAGATTTTATTGAACATTAAGAAGGGAGAGATTATTTGAATTTTTTTTAAATTTTATTTTTATATATTCAACTAATTTTATGAAAATCATTTTGAGATCACTATAAAAAAATTAGAGTTAAGAGATCAAGATTGGTATTGTGGAAAATATTTTAAAATTTAGATTTAGTCTAAGGTAAATAAGTTAAAAGAAAATGCTTTCCCTCTTTGACTCTCTTAATATTAATATTACAAATGTGATAAACTCTTTTATCTATGATCTTTGAGGATCCAATATAAAGTCCATCAAAATTGGTTCCTCTTGACAATGTTTATTTTCTTGTTTATATTAATCGAGATAAAAAAAAAATATTTTGATTTATAAGATTTCAATTAATATTCATTTACAATAATTTTTTTAACTTTTTATTATTTTGTTATTTTTAATTTTAAAATAACAATATTTTTAATATTACTTTCAAATTATATAATAAATTTTTAGATGATAAAATAAAAATATTATATCATCAAAATTTAAAAATATAACTGAACAACGCTTTAATTAACTTAATTTATCGCAAGGTCACTTTCAAATTTATAGATAATAATTAATTCCCTGAGAGGCGTATCTATTTCAGCCTTTGATGGAAGACCATAGATGGAATTTAATTTTTCTGATTTATCAAGGGTCAGGATCGACTGATGGTCGAATATTCTTCGTCAAAGAGCTCGATGGACAGTTGTGATGAGAGGGAGTTGGAAGAGTCGTGGAAACGTCGTGGCAAAGGATCGAAGTGACGTCTGAAAGTGAAGGGTGGGTGTCGTGGCGAGCATGGCGTGTCAAGGGTGAACGCCACGTTACGAAATGAAATGTTTCAATACCAAAGAGAAGATTGGAGTTTTAAAGATCGAAGAGAAGAACGGTTTATGGTGTTGCTTAGCCGAGTTTTGTTTTGTATTGTTGGATTGGTTGAGTATTTTTCGGCTACTATTGTTCGGATTTATAATTGAAGCGGAGGAACATGTTTTTTGTGGAACGGTATGCGTGTTTGGAACAAGTATGGAGAAAGAGAAAGCAACTATGTGCGGACATAGAAAGAGGTGAGTGGTTGCATAATTGCATACAACGTATGATTCTTATTTTATTAAAAAAGAAATTTTACTTTCAAGTTGTCTCAGCTCATTATATTCATAGCATATAACCGGTATCAAAATTTGTAAAGGTTTGAATTCTATTGGTAATCATTCGAGTGTTATTCTTGCAGTGACTGGATGTAAAAAACACGCCGACGATCCTATGGAATTTGCAATAAATCTTCTCATTGAAAATTGGTGCGGTCTGCCAGCTATGGAGTAAGAGAAGGTATTGTCTATTTGTTTAGATATAGAATTTGTTATGAGTTGTTTAGACAATTTTCCTTTGTTTGTTATGTAATGTCCCATAAAAAGAAAAAAGAAAAATATTTGAAATTATGACCAGCAAATGGAAGTTCTTTCTTTGTAAACAGAAACAAGTTTCAAATAATCAGTGTAAGGAGGGTGCAAACAAGAGATTACGAAATAGAAATCACAAAGGAGGAAAGCAAGAAAATTTTGTTAAAATGTTGCGGATGACCAACAATATATGCGCGTGGAGGTGAGGTCAAGCGAAGGGACACCGGGGAAGGTTTAATTCAAATATAGGTGATTGCAAGAAAGTATAAGAAAGTGATAGTTGCGACACAAAAAACAAAGAAAGAATATTTTAGCCGCAGTCGGAGGTGAACTCAGTCGAGTAGTTGGAAAACAGGATGGAAATGCATACGAGTTAGTTAAAATCATGACCCTCACCTTGACGTAGAAGGTGTTGTAGTGTATTGGTGGTCGGAGTTGAAGCCAGTCGGGTAGTCAGAAGGCAAGATGTTGTTGGAAAGAAGTTAGTTGGAGGGGACACCGACCCGACGTGCACAAAAAAATATTTTCCAAATGTTTTTTTCACAACAATGTTATTTTCAAATAATTGTTAGTTGAAAAGATGTTTTAAAAGAGAAATAAATAATTTTTTTCAAATTGTCTTGAAATAAGGTTATTTTAAAAAATTGTTTTAACACATGCTTGTGAAAGATATTTTTTAGCATGTTTAATATGAAAATTTGCATGTTGAAAAAGACGAAAGTAAGAGAAAGTGATTGGTGGCACAGATATCAATAAAAACAATCTTGTATTGCTAGTCGGAGGTCAGGAAGGTGTTGCATAGAAGTTAGTTGGTGGAGAAGTTGACCCCGATGTACAATGTTATCGCCGTACTTGCAAAATATTTCTATTTATATTTATTTTTTGGCGATGTTGTTTTACAAGAATTGTTAGTTGAAAATATGTTTAAAAGGAAAAATGAGTTTCAGAAATTGAATATTTTTTTCGAATTGTCTTGAAATAGTGTTTTTATGTTTGTATTTTTTTTAGAGCAATGTTAATTGCTAAGAATTATTAGTTGAAAATATATTTTAAAAAGAAATGATAATATATATATATATATATATATATATATATATAGATATAGATATAGATATAGATATAGATATAGATATATATTCTGAAATTCTTTTGATACAATGGTTTTTTAAATGTTTTTTGTTTTTAGAAATGTTTGTGAAGGATATTTTTTAGAATGTTTAATATGATAATTTGCATGTTTAAAAAGATGAAAGTAAGAGAAAGTGATCCCGAAATCGAAAAAAACAATATTGTATTGGTGATCAACACTGAAGAGAGTCTGGTAATCGTAAATCGGAATGGGTAGAAGTTAGTTGGAGGGCTGGTTGAATCCAACATTTTCGGCAAACTGGCAAAATCTTATCCTTTTTTTTGGTGATGTTATTTTGCGAGAATTGTTAGTTGAAAAGATGTTAAAAAAGAAAATTGAGTTTTTTTTTCATGTATATTTTTTTTAAATGTATAAATATAATGTTATTGTTAAGAAACTGTATTTTTTTAACACATGTTTGCTAAGAATATTTTTTAACATGTTTAATATGATAGTTTGGATAGTGTTGCAAAGAAGTTAGTAAGAGATGAAGTCGACGTACAACATTTTTGGCATATTTGTAAAATACTTTTCTTTTTTTAATGTTATATTCCAAGGATTGTTAATTGAAATGATGTTTTAAGAGAGAAAAAAAAAATTCCACGAATGTGAAAGTTTTTGAAATTATTTTCAAATGTTTTTGAAGGATATTTTATAGCATTTTAAATTTGATTATTTGCATGTTTGACAGGATGTGTCTTTTTTAAGGATTTTATCCTTTGCAATGTAATGTGAAATGTTTGGTTTGGTTTCAGGAAAGTTGTTGATTTTCCGATGGATCCAAGTATTTGGAAGTTTTCTCCATTTAAGATTTTTGAGCTTGTATTTCATTGGCTTCCTCTATCGGTGCTCATAAAATTTTGGTTGGTTTGTAAAGAATGGAGTCTTGTGTTGGAAAAAACTGATTTTTCTTGCTTCTTGCAATTGATATAGCGACAGAGAATTTTGATTTATTTCTTTTCCAGCTAGTATAGTTTCTTTGTTGGATCTTACCTTAATGACAAAGGACAGATCTCTTAGTTGGTTTTTTCGTTTTTGGGCTCTAGGTACATAATTCAATGTACAGCTAGATCGATGGTTTTGTTCATTGCAACTAGAATGTCTTTGCATTCAAAGAATTATTTCATAGTAAACTCGTTTATAAAGACCCTTAGAAATATTGGGAGTGTGAGTATTGGAGAGTGTGGATTCTTTTCTTTTTTGGAAAAATTTAGTCCGCGGAGACATGATTTGGTTGTGTTGAAATATGTCTGCAAACACATGGAATCACATTTTTTTATTTGCACAAGTGTAGACATGGTTTGGAGAAGAACAGAACCCCCTTTTGGTGGTGTAACACCCCCAAAGGAGGCTATCTTTCATAAAGGAAAAATTGTTTGGTTATATTTAGACAGATTATGATGATTACCATTTCTATGGCTACATTAAATATTGGTTGGATGCTATAAGAAACCAGTGGAGTTTTTCAGTTGTTCCTATCCCTGACATATGATATATGACAATAGGATTGCACGTGAACTAGTATGTTTGTCTTATAAACAACATTTCAACTTCTATTTGGTTGCTTGAAGAGATAGAAAATTTTGAGTTTGGCCAATTGAACCTTAGAATATTTTGAAGACTAGTGGGGGTTCAGTTGGAGATTGCTTGATATTATATCAATGGGTATAAATATTAAATTCCCAGGCTACGTATTTTTTCGTGTTATTGAAGGAAAAGTATGTATGTTGGGTTTTATGGAAGTCCAACTGAAGGTATATGATATGGTGACTGGATTATGCACACCGACAATTACGGATGGTCTCTCCCTGTCAGAAAGATCTAGGTTCCATGTGGAGTTATTAGAAGGTTTCAATGATGTTATTGAAAATGGAATTGTTTCCTCACTTTCTCCAAATACATATTCTATTGGAGATATACCACTATTTCCTGTAGATAACCTGATTTAGCGTTGAGGGTTCAAGAAGTTTTTTTTATTGACATTTTTGCGGATGTCATGTTTGTTTAATTATGGAGAGCTATTTTGGAGGTGACTAACATACTAATTTGGAGTGCTTAATGAAAATATAACCAGGTGAAATTTCCATAATTTTTGTATTGATCTGCCATTTTGCAAGTCACACAATGCAACTAAATGTCAATTTTTTGCCATGCATCTATGGATTGTATGGTGTTTTGTTATATATAATGTATTTTTTATTATATATATTCAGTATTTTATTTCTAGAGTATCTATATTATGGAGAATTCATAAGTGAAATTTGTGATTCCAACAAATTTTTATAGAATTCTGAAGAAATTTGACTAGAAAATATGCCAAAAAAACTCGAAAATACAAGGACATAAGTATTGCTAATAAATTTATCAAACTTTATTTTTAATTAGTATGTATCTTAGCATTGTTATCCATTGGAATAATGCGGAACTAGATGAACAATGTATAAGTATAACTCATGACAACACAACCAATAAAACAAACAACTTACAATTCCAAAAGTGTACATTTGTACATTATTTTAACATCCCCCCCTGAATGTAGAAATGGTTTTTCTAGAATGCCTAGCTACTTTTCTACATACTTCAAATTTCATCTTTGAAAGAGGCTTAGTAAATATGTCAACAACATTTTCACTTGTGTTACAATAGAGTGAGTCAATGAGCATAAAGTAGAAGTTGTTCAAGATGTAACAAGAGATGGAAGATTGAAAATCGAAATTCCAGACAAACAGTGTATACAGGGTGTGAAGAAAAAATTGCAAAATAGGAAGAAGGAAATTTGGTGAACTTTGTTTAAACCCCGGCAACAACCAATAGTATATCCGAATGGAACGTGTTTATTTTTCATTAAAGTGAGGAGTAAGCAAGTTAGCAAGAGCTTCTAAGATGGAAGCAGAGTGCTCTGTGAGTGATTTTGTGGTGTTTATGGCAAAGCATGTAATGCACAAATAGTATAATGAAGCATGTTAGGTTCATATACCAATAAGAGTCATAATTTTTGAATGGCTGAGTTCAAAACTGTAATATGTACATACCTTTGATTTTTGCAAATGTTTTCCATATTAAAAAAATCAAAAAAAAAAAAGTAAAGAGGGTGTGTCCTAAAAGAAAAATCAAAGGACAAAAAGAATACAAAAGGTCAAAAAAGATGAAAAAATGAACCCCAAGAAAAAAATACCATGAAAGTGTGCAACTCAAAATGCCACTGTTATTTATTTTTGATGCAGAATAAAAGATTGTGTGCAGCTTGTCATCCATGCCACAATCCATGAATAGTCAAAATGTTTAAACTTGACTATTTCATGTTTTCAATTTCATGCTTATAGATAGAGAATAAAATCTGACCAAACTGTTTAATCTTGGCAGATAATTAGATTAGGTAGAGTAAATAAAATGAGCTCAATTGTTTAATCTGAGCCCTTGGATGTAATAAGGTTAGACTTAGATAGATTATTCATGTAAAAGAAAAGAAAATGTTTTGATAAAGGTTTGCCAGCTTAAGTGCACCCTAATAAAAAGAAGTAAAAATGGTAGGATGAGTAGGTGGGTAAGTAGAGGAATGGTTGCAGAATTCTAATGATTGTTAGATAAAAACATATTGATCACCTTCATCATCAAAGTTCTAAGTATGGATGAAAATTGGGCATGTATCAAAGTTCACAAAGTCAAATTGATTAACTTTGCTCACTCATTACACCTTTCACTTAGCTAATTTCCAATAAAAAGTCTTAAAGTACCCAAAATCTTAATTCAAAGGGGCTCAGAGCATTTCTCTGACTTATGGAGGGACCAAACCCTCGGCTCAATGACTTATAGGTCCTAAGTACTAAAGATCCCATCATAAACATTTTATTGCCTTCAATCTACTCATATTCCCCAAAAAAACCCCTTTCTCTAAAAGATAAAACCTTTGAAAAGTGATCACCCCCATGGAAAAACCCCTTTTCTCAAAAAACCCAAATAGCCTGAATTATAATGTGTTTATGATAAAGCAAATTACTTTTATTCATTACACTTAGCGCTAAACCCATTCACCGCCGTTTCCATATTAACTTTTAACAATTATATATATATATATATATATATATATATATATATATATATATATATATATATATATATTCCCAAGGAAATAACCCTTCCCTGTACAGTTATATAATAAATCCCTATATTAATACCCCTCCCCGAAAAGTTTGAAATATAAGCTTTATATAAGCCTTATCCAAATAAAAGAGATTAATTAACTGATTTGCGGTATCAACCCCACCAATGAAATTCTCCCCGATGCTCTAACCACTCCATAAACCCTCATTAAACTTAATCTCATCGTTGTTAAACCCCATCAGGCCCCTCCATTAAACCTCATGACAAGACTCCGCCCCGATCAACATAGATCAGACCACATTTGATCCGAAGTTTGACGATCATATGGGGTGGCC
This sequence comes from Pinus tabuliformis, assembly GCA_031772625.1. Lineage (NCBI taxonomy): Eukaryota > Viridiplantae > Streptophyta > Pinopsida > Pinales > Pinaceae > Pinus > Pinus tabuliformis. The sequence goes on along the minus strand of CM062807.1, from coordinate 752,567,397 downwards.
TCCAAAGGCCGACCTTTACTCGCCTGATATGGGTGGTTTCGCTTTTTACCCCGCTGCTACGTGGCACTCGATGAATGGAATCAGGCGACCTCCCCCCGAAACCACTCCGGCCCCAAAAGCAGCGCGATCAAACCTGCTTACTGCCTCCCGCTAACAACAAAATGTCCCATCTCACGCTAAAATCCAATTGTACCTGTCCCCTGTGCACCCGCCAAAAAATAGTTGACTTTACCAATAAAACTAAAAAACTCTTTGTTTTTTGTTTTATTGTGAAAAAGACACTCAGACCCCCATGCAGGCGACATAGTACATTCAACTGCCAACCCACATTCAACCGCTAACTTTCAGAAGCTGTTGAACCTCTAGTCCACTCTTCAGTCACGTACGCCTCCTGCAAACCGTGCACAGTCGCCCATCAACCCATTCAAAGCCAAAACCAGGTATTTACCCAAATCGTTATGAAACCCCATTTCGTTCCTAAAAACTATTGCTCAATTGCTTGAATTCTTAAGTATTAGGTGGAAAAATTTCCCAGCAACCGAAAAACCTCTCTGGATTGAACCAATTTGCCCCTAATTTACTAGAAAACCATTTTTCCCCATTCTTGAATCCACAAGAACCAAGAATGGCTGCTCCAGTTGCAATCGATGTCTGGCCAATTACAACTCCTCATCGAGACTTAGACGATATCCCTTTGGCAGACAAAGATTTCCAAATCCAAGACACCTCTACCCATGAATCCCCATTGAAGTTACACTTAGGTATAGAGACCAATACTTAAATCACGCAGAAAAAATAGGTCTTTGGGAATCAAATTTGCCCAAGTACCAATTCCCTAGAGTCCATGTATTCCCTGAAATTGTCCACTATTGCCATATGAACTAGAGTCCCAGCCAAAGAGCAGTGATGACTCCTAACCATACTGTGTTATTTACCATCACTGTTGAATCCATCAATGAAATGCTGCAGTTACAACTAGGGAAAAACCTGACCCCCATTTCTATTGGAGACCTGCTTGACAGATTCCCTAGAATTACCTCCATCAAACTTGCTCAATTATTCCAGACCTTCATTATGGAAGAAAAACACATTCCAAAGGACCCTCCCCCATACATGTGGACCATATTTTTTGAACTTGGCCGAGGCATCATATCAATGATATCTAGTGTTTTAGGCTACACCACTAGTGAATATGTTGATGAGATTATCATAGCTTTCATGTCCATTTACACTCCTGGGCAGCCCCATGCCATCGTGTTTGATTATGCCAAATTCATTGCAGGTAAAATGCATGATCAATTCATGAGAATGGACAATGAAAGAGTATTCAAGTACTCATCAGTTTTATATCATATTTTCCTATACTATCAAGCTGATAAATTTCCATTCACACTCCAAAAGCTTGATACCAGAGGCAACCCCAGATCAGTAATCTTTTGGACCCCATTGATCCATCAATTTGATTCTCCATATACTTATATAGATTTCATAGATCTTTTTGTGTATCTAGTAGCAACCATGCTATTAGGAAGTCCTCCCCTAGGATCAGTGCAGATATCAGGAGAGTCCTACAGTTATCCAAACAACATAAAGTGGGAGATTGGTATTTATACCAAAATCACACTGAAATCAGGATATATGGCTGTGAATTTGCACCCTACAAATTGCCAAGATACCTCCCATTGAGATTGTCTTCTCTGGAGTAATACAGGCAGATAATTAATTCAGATGAGGTACATTTTGTAAAGGCCAAGAAGAAACCTCAACTCAGAATAAGAGACCAACTAGGCCCCTTTATATGCAACAATAGGGAAGTTGGAAAAGAAGCAAATGAAATCCTCCAAAGGCTCAAACTAAAACAAAGTTTCATATGGAGATATGACCCCTTTGACTTCATTTGCAACAGAAGGAAGAAGAACAAATTGTCTCCCTGCATCCACCACAGAATTGCTGAGATTGAACAACATGCAAACCAACTCGAATGGGTGGAAAACAATCTAGTAGACATAGATAGCACAGAAGTTGTTGTTGATAATGTGTTGATTGATTTAGAAAGGAAACTTGATGAAGATTCCTTTGTACAGGTACCAGGAGAATCCCTATCCCAGAGGGAAACTCAAGAAAAAAGCGAGCAACAATCAGAAGAAGGACCTCTAGAGCAAGAAGAGTCAGAGCAGCCAGACATATCAGAGGAGCTGATTCAAACTAAACAACCAAAACCCAACATGAGCACTCCTCCTATCATACAGACTCCTCTAAATAAGGATAAGAATCCCAAAAGAGATAGGGAGGAGGCCACTCCTTCTGCCAGACAAGTTGCACAAACCTATGTCAAGAGACAAAGGTTAAACCCCTTTTGAGAGCAAGAGTTCACAGAGGAAACAGCTGGGGCCACAGGTTCAGAAAGGGTGGAGATCAGGCAGGCCACTCCCTCAGGAGGTACACAAGAACCTTCCACCACACAAATGCTGGAAAGACAACAGAGTGTGAAGGTATCCTCCTTCAGGGCTCCAGCTAGCCAAGACCAGGACATAAGAGAGAAGTACAAAGAGATTAAGGCCAAAAATGAAAGGCTGAAAACTCATAGTTATGCACAATACCTTAAAATGGCTCCCACCATTCAAACAAGGCTAATGTCAGCGTTTGATGTTAAAGAAGGTAAGCTCCAAATGACTTTTTTGAATCCTACCACACAGCACCCTAGGTCTATAGCAGATTACTTGAAGGCAGATTTTGAGGTACTGGCGAAGGATATACATCCTATCGACCAAATAGAATTGCACAAGCAGATCGGAGAAATGGTCCATTCAACATTAACCAGCAAGGCCATTGCAGCACATCAATTACAAAATTCGCTGAATAATATATCAGCACAATTCTAGCTAGAAAAGGCCTCTTCAAAGGCCAAAGATACCAGTATAAAGTCCTTAGAGGACTTAACCATAGAGTTGGGGCATGATCCCAAGGATGTCAAAGCTACAGAAAAGTTAATCAAGAAAAATAATGATGACATAGTTGCCTTGAAAAAGCAGCTTAAAATCCCTCATCTGCATCATCCTCAAACAACTGAAGTCTTAGAAACCCAAAAGGGATAGGAGGAGCTTATGGACTTAGTCCTTAAGCTAAATGAACAATTAAAGGAGACAGAGAAAGAGCTAGACAACTTAATTTAGTCTAAGCAGAGTGAGTTGGCCACCACTCCACAAACTGTCATTCCTACAGTCTCTACAGTAGTGCCTTCTACATTGGTTGCTTCCTTAGCACCAACGGTTCCACCAGCCACAGCCATGCCAGTCACAGGTACATCTACAAGTGCGGGCACATCTACAAAGAAGACAGTAGAATTAGTAAAATCCAAGGAAGAAATGACTATCTAGGCTATAGAACTTAAAAGGCTAAAAGAAAAGGTGTTAGGCTTGGAAACTAACTGCAAGTTTGCACAGATACAGCAGAAAGAAGAAGCCCAGAAGAACCAAAGAATGGGTGAAAGGATAAAAATCTTTGAAAAAGACTTGACCTTGCAATAGCCACTTGGACAAATAAAGGAAATGCTCTGGTCCAACATCATTGGCTCTGTCAATGATGTTTTGTCATCAATACAAGTAATTTTTTAACAAACTGAACTGGTGAAACTAGCCACCGAAGCAATAGAGAAGACCAAAGGAGACCTGGGAGACTGGCCTGAAGAAGCCAACCAACTTATTACTTTCCTGAACAACAAGAACAGATATCAGCTCGATGAACTGGGCATAGAAGACAAAACATGGACCATCATAGAAATCAAGAAGGTTCTTACTAAAAGCAACCTTATGCTCAATCTGGAAAAGAAATGCCAAAGCATACAAGCTGATATTGATAGATTCATGGCAAAATTGCCTTCCAAGTCCTAAGGTCATCCATGAAAAACTTATGACCCACGAGGACTATGTGGATAAACTAAACAAGTTGGCCCAAGACCAAGCTAGTATTTCAGGGGTAAAATCTTTACCCACAGGTAAGGTTTTGTATGAAAATCTGGAAAATCTCTTCTTCCTAGAACACGAAGCAAAGCATCTGTTTGTAAATAAACCAAATTTTTCCAAGTACATGGAAGCTGATGAGATATACCGAAAGATGCTGAAATTAAAATTACCTAAAGATGAATGGTGGGAAAAATTGACATATTTACTATAAAGTGACTACAGTAAATCCACATGGAAGCCAGGTAAAACAGGGTCAAAGTGTAGCAGGTAAAGAGTATCAATAGGTTGAAGACATAAAGGAATTCCAGCACACAGATATCAGACAACTGAAAGAGCCAAATTCAAATTACAACAGCGAACACAATCTTAATAAAAGGAATAGAAAGAAGGCAGTTTTCCATATGTCTCTATCTTCATGCTTGAAGATATTTTGATTTCCTAGAATAATTCTCAAACTGTTATGAGATATTTTGTAGTATTATTTGTATAAATACTTCATATTTCGAAGTAATTAGGGTGGATTCAAAGACATTTCTGTAGACTTTCTTATCAAGTTAAAGAGCTTTTGTAATCAAGATTGGATTGACTTGCTGGATTGGGAATAAAGTTAAAGACATTTCACAGGATTCTCATGCACAGTGGAAATCAAATAAGTATTATCTCTCATGTTTATTACTGTTTTCTCTTCATGTTTATAAATAATCACATGTGTTTCAATGAAATCTGAATGGTAAACTAGGAATGATATTTCAGAATTAGCTATAAAGCTCTTTTTCTTGATTGTTTACCTTCTTTATGTTTTCTGCTAAACTATCTTACTCTGGGAATTCTTAATTGCTCCCTTACTTCCATAGTTCCCCCCCTTAGATCCATAGTAAAGGATTATCAGTTGCCCTTTGCTACCGATCTCCTTTTGTTCTTCATCTTGACCTCGATTTAAGGATTTTTCATTGCCTTTCACCCTACTTGGGATTACCTCATCCATTTAAAACTATAGATTTTCCTTTTGTTGTGCTAGCCTGCCCTGTGAACTCTTCCTTTAGTGATTGATCTGATCCAATTAAGCCACTCTTTAATTGACTCCATAGCCCAATGGCTTGAAGGCCTGCTCTGCCCATCTATTCCTAGAATTCCACCACCCAACCAAAATCAAAACCCTATGAGCACTAAGAACTAGCCTAAAATCCCACCAAAAACAAAGTTAAATAATAAGGAGAGAGCCCTCTCTACACTTAGGTTGGCTAGAACCCGAGTCTAAAAGATTAGGTTTGTGGTTACCTCATACTTTTCCTTCTTTTTATAACTTCTAAGGAAAACCTCTAAGTGATAACATAGTGGCGACCATACTGAGCATTCAAACCCTCAGTCTTAATAAACCTTTGAGAAATTTCAACTTTTTATTTCAAGCCTCTTAAAGGGTTTATTAGAAGTTATTTCTAAAAATTTCATAAAAAAAGAAAAAATATGGCTTCAAGGAGAACTCACTATACAAGGGCCAACCCTGATCCAAATCCTCCCCCTATTTTTGACAATCCCAACCTTATTTCAAGAATAGCCAGACGACAAGAAAGTTCAGCAAGCCCTAGACCTTTGATCAAAGTAAATTCTTGTCCTGATGAGTGGCTCCTTTTAGAAGACCTCCCTTTTGATGAGTCATTTGACCTCTCCCTATTCAGAACCAAGTCTGAAAGTGCACTTGATGACCTAGTTCTAGACCCTGAATTCATTAAAGAGCTTGAGGTCCAAAAGGAAAACCAGTCAATCGATCAGTACCTTCTAAACTCCCCTTAGTCATCCCTCACTACTATTAAAATCCCTGAACTTTCTGAAACAGCTTCAACTTCCTTTAGTTCACCATTATTCCCTCATATTTCTGAAGTTCATTCCACACCTCCATTCATACCTTCACTTCCCCATCAATCCATCACTACCCATCAAACACCTGTTACCCCAAATTCCCCTATTACCTCGACTCCTATTCTCGGTCCTGCCCAACTTAAAGCCATGGAAAACATATATGCCCCTCTTTTGATGCTTGCTCTTCAAGGTTTCATGCCACTAGACTACCATAGTAAAATTGTCACATTTTATGGCATTGGATCTTACACAGCTCAGCAGCACACAAGGAAAATGACAGATTATTTTCAACTGCATGAAATTGACATAGGACATGCCCAAATGAGAATTTTTGCCCAAACTCTAGCTGGAGAGGTGAGAACATGGTTTAGATCTCTGCCTAACAATAGTATAGATAGTTTAGAAGTTTTTTACTAGCAATTTTTAAATAGGTGGGAGAAGAAAGAGAACCCTCTTCAAATTCTTTCTAAATATGAAAACATTAAGAGGGGACCAAATGAAACCGTTCAGGACTATTGTACCAGGTTTAACAATGTATATAACGCAATACCTCTTGACCTTAGACCTCCACCTGGCTTAGCTCTGATAAATTTTCCAGACATGTTTGACACTAATATGGCTTTTCAACTAAGAGAAAGGAATCCCCCTACACTAGAAGAGATGCAGAGTGCAGCGGTAAGTGTAGAAGCTAACCTGCTTGCCAAAAGAGCTAGGGTTAGAAATGAAAGGAGAGTACCCTTGAAAGAGGAAGCTTCACCCTTTGACCAAAAAATGGATGCTTTAGCCAAAGGAATGGAAAAATTGATGGATAGGATGGAAAACATTGAAAGGAAACCCCACTGGGATAACCAATAGGCACCTCCAGTGAGAAATCCAAACTTTAGGAAGAATCAAAACCAAAACACTAGAAAGAATAGGCTTGATCAAAATATTAGGCCACCTTTCCAGGAAAACTACGCTGAGACTTCCCATCCAGAAGACCCTGAGCAAGACACTCAAATTAATTTAATGGGATTAGATGATGAGGAAACTGTCTTTCTAACTCAGGATGATCAAGAATTACACATGCTTCAGCAGTTCCAAACCCAGACTAGAGAATCATTCGACTACAAGAAAGGGTATGATTCTGCTATTTTTGAGGTCCATAAACAATACAATTTAAGGAGCAGAAAGAACACTGATGCTCCAGACCAAAACAAGAAAGCAGTACCAAATCAACCCAAGAAAGTTAAAGCAACTCGAGTAACAAAAACACTTCAAATCCTCTCTAGACCAAATCAGAACCCTCCCAGTCCCACCATTGAAGATGTAACCAATGACCAATATTCTAATGAGAAACCTTCCACTTCAATTCCCTCTAAGGAAACGGTGGAATAATCTCCAGAAATTGTATTAGAAAATCCAACAAAAAAAGACTCCAAACTCTGAAAAAGAAGAACAAACTACTCCAAACCCTGTTGTTAAGATTTCAAATGTTCAAACAGACAAATTCCCTTTGCCCTTCAACTTGGGAGCAGAGGTGGCCAAACTAAAAATCTCAGTTCCTTTAACAGAACTGATCAAACATGAAACTTACAAATCACAAATAAGTAAATATTTAAACTTTGTTGAGAATGAAACTCTATTAAGTTATTTGATATCAGCCCGAGTTAATTTTTGGTCCTGATGTTAATGGAAAACCAGTGGAATGAGGGATACCACCCTTCTACATTAGCCTTAACATCCATGATAAAATCCTACACAATGCCATGCTAGAATCTGGGGATTCACACAATCTTATGCCTAACTCTGTTATGGAGAAGCTAAAATTGGATATCACTATGCCTTACAAGGACTTGTTTTCATTTGATTCAAGCCAACTTAAGTGCCTAGGACTTATAAAGGACCTGTGTGTTTCCCTAGTGCAGTATCCTGCTAAGACCATTCTAATGGACATAGTTGTTGTTGATATACCACCTAAATATGGCATGCTGCGTTCTAGATCGTGGGGTGCTAAAATCCAAGGATCTTTGCAATTAGACATGTCTCATGCTACCATATCAGTCTTCGGACATCCTAAAAAATTGTATAGAGAGACTCTAATGAAGTATGTAGTGAGTAGCCAGGAGAGACCTCAAAACTTTCCTATATATTCAGTGCATTCTGACATCGATTCTTTCATTCTTTATAATGCTGAAACAAATCAAGAAAATACTTCAAATTGCATTATTTCAGAACCAAAAGAAATTGTAGTAACAAAAGAAAATCAAATTGTCCAAATTCAAGAAATTTCAGATAATAAAGATGACCTAGATACTTTAATCAAAGAATATTTTGTTCCCCCGGACAATAAAAATTATGAACATGAAATTCTTTGGCATCTTGAATTCAATGGGTTAGTCAACAAACTAGGTGCAGGAGCAGGAGTATGGCTTTACAACTTAGAAAATGGTCGCTCAGAAGGACATGCCTACAGATTGAACTTCAAATGTACCAACAACATGGCCGAGTATGAAGCGCTTCTTTTAGGTCTCAAATTGGTCAAAAGGTTAGGATCCATAAGAGTCTCTATTATGGGAGATTCTGAGTTGGTAATAAAAAAAATCAACGCTATATATATGACTAGGGATCCTAGGTTAGGATTTTACAGAGGAACAATTGTAGAAATACTAAATACCTTTTTAGAAACCAAGCTTGTTGTTATTCCAATAAAACACAATATGCAAGCTCATAGTCTAGCTATGTTTGCCAGTAATTGCAAGTTGCCTTTTCAGCCTAACCATCAATACACTGCTAAGGTTAGACATAGGCCTGCTATTCCTGACAACTTAAAGAACTAGCAAGTATTCACAAATGATCAGCAAATAAACAATTTTTTAACTTCAGATGGAGAATTTGTAAATAGCAACATAGATACTGATATAACATTAGATCTTGATTTTACAGATAAGATAGAAATTAACAAAGTAGAAGATGAAAAGATAGATAGATTTCATCCCACAAAGTTTACAAAATCAGATATTCAAAACCTAAAACAAATTGAAATTGATGAGGTAGTTGATGAGGAATCCGAAATCATCGATCTCAAAGACAATTTTTTATCCAAAGGATTAACTCCTTTGGAGAACTTGTTTGATTCAAACGATGTCCCTAGGAAGCCGAAAATGGAACCCTTAAAATCGGATATAGAGGAGTGTAACATAGGCTCTGAAAAAGATCCCAAACTAATAAAACTTTCAAAATCTCTACCTCCTCATGAAAAAGTGAAATACAGAAAACTGTTAAAGGAATTCCAAGATGTTTTTGCTTGGAGTTATGAGAACCTTAAGTCCTATGACACCAACATAATACAACACACCATTCCCTTTAAAGAAAACCAAAAGCCTTTTAAATAGAAGGTTAGAAGGATTAACCTCATTCTATTGCCTTCTATTGAAAATGAAATTAAAAGAATGTATGAAGCCAAGATCATTGCACCAATTAGACTTTTTGATTGGGTTTCCAATTTGGTACCTACAAGAAAGAAAACTGGCGAAATTAGACTGTGTTGACCTTAGGAATCTAAATAAAGCTTCACTCAAGGATAACTACCCTCTTCCCAAAATGGATCACATATTACAGAGGGTAGTAGGTTCAACCAAAATCTCACTGCTAGATGGGTTCTCTGGTTATAACCAGATTTTAGTCCACCCAGACAATCAAGCAAAAACTTCATTTACTACTCCATGGGGCACTTTCATGTATGTAAAAATTCCTTTTGGATTAATGAATGCAGGGGCCACCTTTCAAAGAGCTATGGATATATCTTTTGCGAAGGAAATCCATGACTTTCTGGTAATATATTTAGATGATATCACTGTATTCTCTAAATCTGATCAACAGCATTTAGATCATCTAAGGCAGGTCTTCACCAAGTGTAGGAAGTATGAATTTCTTTGAATCCTAAAAAATCTCTATTTGGGTTGGAAGTGGGAAAATTACTAGGCCACATAGTCTCCAAAGATGGTATCCAGATAAACCCTACAAGGGTTGACTCCATTTTACAGATACCACATCCAAGCAGCATCAGAGAACTACAAGCCTTCTTAGGTAAAATAAACTTTCTGAGAAGATTTATCTCTAACTTAGCGGAACTAATTAGATTATTAAATAACATCTTAAAGAAAGATTCAACTATTAAATGGACACTTGAGGCTAAAAGGTCTTTCAAAGAAATCAAGCTAGCCTTAACACAGACACCAATCCTAATCAGTCCAATGTTTGAGAGGGATTTCATCATTTTTTCTTTTGCATCAAAACATACCATTACTGCAGTCCTACTGCAGAAAAATGATCAGAGTTTTGAAAAACCTATAGCCTTCTTTAGCAAAGCCCTGAGAGATGCACCTTTAAAGTATAATATAATGGAAAAGCAAGCTTTTGCTCTAATCAATTACATTAAAGATTTCAGAGTATATATCCTACATTCTCATATAATAGCTTATGTTCCCAATGCGGTAGTCAAATACATCCTAACACATGATGGTCCAAATGGGAAAAGAGGAAAATGGATAGCTACTATGTTAGAGTATGACTTAGAAATTAAACCTACAAAATTGATCAAAGGCCAAGGTTTAGCCAAGCTTATGGCTGAATCGAACTGTCAGGCCCTAGACATAAATTTCATTGCAGAATTGGATAACAAAGAGGAGATGGCGACTTCACAAATCAGCCAAGCCTTCATAGACTCACCATGGTATGCTGACATTATATACGTTCTACAAAATCTTCAAGCTCCTCCTGAGTTATCCAGGACTAAAAGTAGGTTCTTAAAAATGAAATCTTTGAAGTTTTGCATAATTGACAATGCTTTATTTTGGAAAAATCATGAAGGCATCCTTCTTAATTGTTTGTTAAAAGAAGAGTCTGACAAAATATTACAATAATTTCATGCAGGTGACTGTGGGAGACATCTTTACTTGAATACCATAGTTGAAAAGATCCTAAGAGCTGGTTTTTACTAGCCCACTCTATTTTCCGATGTAAAGAAATTTGTAACCTCATGTCACAAATGTCAGATCTTTGAAGGAAGGAAAAAACTATTACCATAACCCTTCAAACCAATATCTACTGAAGCACCATTTCAACAGTGGGGTGTTGACTTCATTGGTGAAATCCATCCCCCTTCATCCGCCCAACATAGATGGATCTTGACTGCTACAGATTATTTTACAAAGTGGATAGAAGCCATACCCTCAAGACAAGCCACTGATACTGTCATAATAGGTTTCCTTGAGGCCAACATTCTATCCAGATTCGGTTGCCCAACAAAAATAATCACAGACAATGCAACAGCTTTCAAATCCAAGAGAATGATTGATTTCTATAACAAATATCATATAACCCTAGGTCACTCCATAACGTACTATCCGCAAGGAAATGGGCTAGCATAATCTTCCAACAAGATCTTAGTAAATATCATCAAAAAATTGATGGAGGATAACCAAAAAACCTAGAACAAGAAGCTAGTAAATGCCTTGTGCGTAGATAGGCTGACCACAAAGAAATCCATTGGTACCATCCCTTATCAACTAGTATATGGAATGGACGTTGTTTTCCCATCTTCCTTGGGAACGCCAGTGATGAAATTACTCCAAGAAGTGCAGGTTGAGCCAAATGATATTCAAAGGAGAATTAACCAAACAATTCACTTGCAGTAGACTAGGGAGGAAGTTTACATTAGATCCCAAATAGTGCAAGAAAGAATCAAGAAAGATTTTGACAAAAGGACCAAGGCAGAAGATTTCTATCTAGGAGATAAAGTTCTGAAATGGGACTCAAGAAGGGAGGATAAAGGTAAACATGGGAAGTTTGACTTTCTATGGAAAGGCCCTTACATCATTTATGTTTTTAGGGGTAATAATGTTTTTTTCCTCAAAGAATTGGATGGTGCAGAAGTGGAAGGAGGACCAGTTAATGGTCGAATGCTTAAGCACTACATAGATCCTAGTCACTGATTTCATTAATTACTTGTACATATTCTATTTTCAAAAAGTTTAGTGTTGAGTGGATGGTAATGTTTGGAGTTGAAGCCCGAAGAGAAGGCCCTAAGCTTCAAAAGATTCACCGTCATAAATATCAATAATGCAGTAAGTGAAAGCGAAAAGTTGCAGAGTTAAATCACAGCTATGTCAGAAGGCCATTGACCTACTAGTTCTTGACATTTCACCAAGAAATGCCATCCCCAAGTGGAGCCACTATTAGGTTCCTATACCAATAGGAGTCATAATTTTTGAATGGCTGAGATCAAAACTGTAATATGTACATACCTTTGCTTTCTGCAAATATTTTCCATATTCAAAAAATAAAAAATTAAAAAATGTAAAGAGGGTATGTCCTAAAGAAAAATCAAAGGACAAAAAGAATAAAAAAGGTCAAAAAAGATGAAAAAATGAACCCCAAGAAAAAAGACCATGAAAGTGTGCAAGTCAAAATGCCACTGTTATTTATTTTTGATGCAGAATAAAAGATTTTGTGCAACTTGTCATCCATGCCACAATCCATGAATATTCAAAATGCTTAAACTTGACTATTTCATGCTTATATATAGAGAATAAAATCTAACCAAACTGTTTAATCTTGGCAGATAATTAGATTAGGTAGAGTAAATAAAAGGAGCTCAATTGTTTAATCTGAGCCCTTGGATATAATAAGGTTAGACTTAGATAGATTATTCATGTAAAAGAAAAGAAAAATCTTTTGATAAGGGTTTGCTAGCTTAAGTGCACGCTAATAAAGAGAAGTAAAAATCGTAGGATGAATAGGTGGGTAAGTAGAGGAATGGTTGCAGAATTATGATGATTGCTAGATAAAAACATATTGATCAACTTCATCATCAAAGTTCTAAGTATATATGAAAATTGGGCATATATCAAAGTTCACAAAGTCAAATTGATTAACTTCCCTCACTCATCACACCTTTCACTTAGCTAATTTCCAATAAAAAGTCTTAAAGTACCCAAAATCTTAAGTCAAAGGGGCTCAGATCATTTCTCTGACTTCTAGAGGGACTGGACCCTCGGCCCAATGACTTATAGGTCCAAAGTACTAAAGATCCCCTCATAAGCATTTTTTCCCCTCCAATCTACTCATATTCCCCAAAAAAACCCTTTCTCTAAAAGATAAAACCTTTGAAAATCGATCACCCCCATAGAAAACCCCATTTTCTCAAAAAACCCAAAAAATACTTTTTAGCCTAAGTTATGATTTGTTTATGATAAAGCAAATTACTTTTATTCATTACACTTAGCGCTAAACCCATTCAGTGCCATTTCCATATTAACTTTTAACACTTATATATATATATATATATATATATTATATATATATATATATATATATATATATATATATATATATTCCCAAGGAAATAACCCTTCCTTGTATAGTTATATAACAAATCCATATATTAATACCCCTCCTCAAAAAGTTTGAAATATAAACTTTACATAAGCCTTATCCAAATAAAAGAGATTAATTAACCGATTTGCAATATCAACCCCACCAATGAAATTCTCCCCGATGCTCTAACCACTCCATAAACCCTCATTAAAATTAATCTTGTTGTTGTTAAACTCTATTGGGCCCCTCCAATAAACCTCGTGACAAGACTCTGCCCCGATCACCGTACGATGAGACCCCATTTGATCCAACGGTTGATGATCATATCGAGCGGCCTCTGAAGGCTGACCTTTACCCGCCCAATATGGGTGGTTTCGCTTTTTACCGCCCTGCTACATGGTGCCCGATGAATGGTATCGGGCGACCTCCCCCCGAAACCACTCCAACCCCAAAAGCAACATGATCAAACCTACATACCGCCTCCCGCTAACGATAAAATGTCCCATCTCCCACTAAAATCCAATTGTACCTGTCCCCTGTGCACCTGCCAAAAACCAGTTGACTTTACCAATTAAACTAAAAAACTCTTTGTTTTTTGTTTTATCATGAAAAAGACACTCAGACCCCCATGCAAGCAACAAAGTATGTTCAACTGCCAACCCACATTCAACCGCCAACTTTTAGAAGCCACTAAACTTCCAGTCCACTCTTCAGTCACGTACACCTCCTGCAAACCATGCACAGTTTCCCATCAGCCCATTCAGAGTCGAAACCAGGTATTTACCCAAATCGCTGTGAAACCCCATTTCGTTCCTAAAACCTATTGCTCAATTGCTTGAATTCTTAAGTAATTAGGTGGAAAAATTGCCCAAAAACCCCAAAGCTCTTGAACCAATTTGCCCTTAATATACCAGAAAAACCCTTTTTCCCCATTCTTGAATCCACAAGAACCAAGGATGGCTGCTCCAGTTGCAATCGATGTCCAGCCAATTAAAACTCCTCATCGGACTTAGACCATCTCCCTTTGGCAGACAAATATTTCCGAATCCAAGACACCTCTACCCATGAATCCCCATTGAAGTTACATTGCAGGTACATAAACCAGTACTTAAATCACACAAACAAAATAGGTCTTTGGGAATCGAATTTTCCCAAGTATCAATTCCCTAGAGTCCATGTATTCCCTAAAATTGTCCACTATTGCCATATGAACTAGAGTCCCAACCAAAAAGCAGTGATGACTCCTGACCATACTGTGTTATTTATCATCACTACTGAATCCATCAATGAAATGTTGTAGTTACAACCAAGGAAAAACCTGACCCCCATTTCTATTGGAGACTTGCTTGACAGATTCCCTAGAATTACCTCCATCAAACTTGCTCAATTATTCTAGACCTTCATTTTGGAAGAAAACCTCATTCCAAAGGACCCTCCCCCATACATCTGGACCATATTTTCTGAACTTGGTCGAGGCATCATATCAATGATATCTATTGTTTTAGGCTACACCACCAGTGAATATGTTGATGAGATTATCATAGCCTTCATGTCCATTAACATTCCTGGGCAGCCCCCTTCCATCATGTTTGATTATGCCAAATTCGTTGCAGATAAAATGCATGATCAATTCATGAGAATGGACAATGAAAGAGTATTCAAGTACTCATTAGTTTTATATCATATTTTCCTATACTATCAAGCTGATAAATTTCCATTCACACTCCAGAAGCTTGATACCAGAGGCAACCCCAGATCAGTAATCTTCTGGACCCCATTGATCCACCAATTTGATTCTCCATATACTTATACAGATTTCATAGATCTTTTTGTGTATCCAATAGCAACCATGCTATTAGGAAGTCCTCCCCCTAGGATCAGTGCGGATATCAGGAGTCCTACAGTTATCCAAACAACATAAAGTGGGAGATTGGTATTTATACCAAAATCACACTGAAATCAGGATATATGGTTCTGAATTGGCACCCTACAGTTTGCCAAGATACCTCCCATTGAGATTGTTTTCTCTGGAGTACTATAGGCAAATAATTAATTCAAATGAGTTACATTCTGTAAAGGCCAAGAAGAAAGCTCAACTCAGAGTAAAAGACCAGCTATGCCCCTTTATATGCAACAATACAGAAGCTGGAAAATAAGCAGATGAAATCCTCCAAAGGCTCAAACTAAAACAAATTTTCATATGGAGATATGACACCTTTGACTTCATTTGCAACAAAAGGCAGAAGAATAAATTGTCTCCCTACATCCACCACAGAATTGCTGAGATTGAACAATATGCAAACCAACTGGAATGGGTGGAAAACACTCTAGTAGAAAGAGATAACACAGAAGTTGTTGTTGATAATGTGTTGATTGATTTAGAAAGGAAACTTGATGAATATTCCTTTGTACAGGTACCAGGAGAATCCCTATCCTAGAGGGAAACTCAAGAACAAAGTGAGCAACAATCAGAAGAAGGACCTCTAGAGCAAGAAGAGTCAGAGCATCCAAACATATCAGAGGAGCTAACTCAAACTAAATAGCTAGAACCCAACATGGGCACTCCTCCTATCATATAAACTCCTCTAAATGAGGAGAAGAATCCCAAAAGAGATAGGGAGGAGGCCACTCCTTCTGCCAGACCAGTTGCACAAATCTATGTCAAGAGACAAAGTTTAAACCCCTTTTCAAAGAAAGAGTTCACAGAGGAAATAGTTGGGGCCACAGGTTCAAAAAGGGCAGAGAGCAGGTAGACCACTCCCTCAGGAGGTACACAAGAACCTTCCACCACACAAATGTTGGAAAGACAACAAAGTGTGGAAGTATCCTCCTTCAGGTCTCCAACTGGCCAAGACTAGGACATAAGAGAGAAGTACAAAGAGATTAAGGCCAGAAATGAAAGGCTAAAAGCTCATAGTTATGCACAATACCTTAAAATGGCTCCCACCAATCAAACAAGGATAATGTCAGCCTTTGATTTTAAAGACGATAAGATGCAAATGACTTTTTTGAAGCCTACCACACATCAACCTAAGTCTATGGCAGATTACTTGAAGATAGATTTTGAGGTACTGGTGAAGGATATACATCCTATCAACCAAATATAATTGCACAAACAGACTGGAGAAATGATCTATTCAACATTAACCAGCAAGGCCATTACAGCACATCAATTACAAAATTCGCTGAATAATATATCAACGCAATTCCAGCTAGAAAAGGCCTCTTCATAGGCCAAAGATACTAGGATAAATTCCTTATAGGACTTAATCATAGAGTTGGGGCATGATCGCAAGGATGTCAAAGCTACAGAAAAGTTAATCAATAAAAACAATGATGACATAGATGCCTTGAAAAAGCACCTTAAAATCCCTCATCTGCATCATCCTCAAACAGCTAAAGTCTTAGAAACCCAGAAGGGACAGGAGGAGCTTATGGACTTAGTCCTTAAGCTAAATGAACAATTAAAGGAGACAGAGAAAGAGCTAGACAACTTAATTCAGTCTAAGCAGAGTGAGTTGGCCACCACTCCACAGACTGTCATTCCTACAATCTCTACATCAATGCCTTCTACATTGGCTGCTTCCTTAGCACCAATGGTTCCACCAACCACAGCCATGCCAGTCACAGGTACATCTACAAGTGTAGGCATATCTACAGAGAAGACCAGAGAATTAGTAAAATCCATGGAAGAAATGACTATCCAGTCTACAGACCTTAAAAGGCTAAAAGAAAAGGTGTCAGGCTTGGAAACTGACTGCAAGCTTGCACAGATACAACAGAAAGAAGAAGCCCAAAAGAACCAAAGAATGGGTGAAAAGATAAAAATCTTTGAAAAAGACTTGACCTTACAACAGCCACTAGGACAAATAAAGGAAATTCTCTGGTCCAACATCATTGACTTTGTCAAGGATGTTTGGCCATCAATACAAGTAATTTTTGAACAAACTGAACTGGTGAAAGTAACCACTGAAGCAATAAAGAAGACCAAAGGAGACCTGGGAGACCAACTTGAAGAAGCCAACCAACTTATTACTTTCCTGAACAGCAAGAATAGATATCAGCTGGATGAGCTGGGCATAGAAGACAGAACAGGGACCATCATAGAAATCAAGAAGGTTCTTACTAAAAGGAACCTTATGCTCAATCTAGAAAAGAAATGCCAAAGCATACAAGCTGATATTGATAGGTTCATGGAAAATTTTGTAATTTTGAGGGAAAAAGGCATTCCCAGTCCTAAGGTCATCCATGAAAAACTTATGACCCACGAGGACTATGTGGATAAACTAAATAAGTTGGCCTAGGACCAAGCTAGTACTTCAGGAGTAAAAGCTTTACCCACAGGTAAGGTTTTGTATGACAATCTGGAAAATCTCTTCTATCTAAAACACGAAGTGAAGCATCTGTTTGTAAATAAACCAAATTTTGCCAAGTGCACGGAAGCTGATGAGATATACCAAAATATGCTAAAACTAAAATTACCTGAAGATGAATGGTGGGAAAAATTGCCAGATTTACTATAAAGTTACTACAGTAAATCCACATGGAAGCCAGGTAAAACAGGGTCAAAGTGTAGCAGGTAAAGAGTATCAGTAGGTTGAAGACATAAAGTAATTATAGCACACAGATATCAGACAACTGAAAGAGCCAAATTCGAATTAAAATAGCCAACACAATCTTAATAAAAGGAATAGCAAGAAGGAAGTTTTCCATCTGTTTTTATCTTCATGCTTGAAGATATTTTGATTTCCTAGAATAATTCTCAAACTGTTATGAGATATTTTGTAATATTATTTGTATAAATAATTCATATTTCGAAGTAATTAGGGTGGATTCAAAGACATTTCTGTAGACTTACTTATCAAGTTAAAGAGATTTTGTAATCAAGATTGGATTGACTTGCTGGATTGGGAATAAAGTTAAAGACATTTCACAGGATTCTCATGCACGGTGGAAATCAAATAAGTATTATCTCTTCATGTTTATTACTATTTTCTCTTCATGTTTGTAAATAATCACATGTGTTTCAATGAAATATGAATGGTAAACTAGGAGTGATATTTTAGAGTTAGCTATAAAGCTCTCTATCTTGACTGTTTACCTTTTTTATGTTTTCTGCTAAACTATCTTAGTCTGGGAATTCTTGATTTCTCCCTTACTTCCATAGTTTCCCCCACTTAGATCCATAGTAAAGGATTCTTAGTTGCCCTTTGCTACTGATCTCCATTTTTTCGTCATATTGATCCCGGTTTAAGGATTCTTTGTTGCCCTTTTACCCTGGTTAAGACTACCTCATCCATTTGAAACTGTAGATTTTCCTTTTGATGTGCTAGCCTGCCCTGTGAACTCTTCCTTTAGTGATTGATATGATCCAATTAAGCCACTCTTTAATTGACTCCATAGCCCAATGGCTTGAAGGCTTGCTCTACCCATCTATTCCTAGAATTCCACCACCCAACCAAAATCAAAACCTTATGAGCACTAAGAACTAGCCTAAAATCCCACCAAAAACAAAGTTAAATTATAAAGAGAGAGCCCTCTCTGGACTTAGGTTGGCTAGAACTCGAGTCTAAAAGATTAGGTTTGTGGTTACCTCGGACTTTTCCTTCTTTTTATAACTTCTAGGGAAAACCTCTGAGTGATAGAAAAGCACACGATAATAAAGGAAAAGAGGTAAATCTGATCTCAATGCCATTTATTTTTAAAAGCTTAACTTTACTAAAAAGCAACACATAATTAAATACAAAGAAGTATAAAGTCACGTTATGGATCGTAGTGAAGGCTGCAAGATTGTGGATGAAGCCTTAAAGGAAAATAGGGGTCTCAGAGACCCATTTATTAATGTAAAAGGTTACATGTAGCCCGCCTGTATGGGAGAGTTATGGGTGTTCTTCTCGACTCTTGATGTCTCTGCTTCGAATTTGTGTTCGTGTAGAGAGAAAGCAGTGTTGAAGTTTATAAAGTTATTTCTTATTCTACCTATTATGGTGCCTCCAGGCACTTTTAAGAAGGTGTTGAGGCCTCAAAAATCGTTGCTTCAACACATAGGGAAAACCACCCAGTCCAGACCTTAAAACAACTCCTTTTCTATTTAGGTAGTGACTCCAACTGGGGATAATGGGACTAGTTTCCCAATGAAAGGTGATTGAATGAATTTTTAATGCTTATAGTGGAGTGAAATAAATGGATTTGCAAGAATGAATTAAAAGGAAAAATCTATGCATTAATCTACTCTACAACCCAAGATTGTTTAACTTTTATCTGGATACGATCTATAATGATTTTCCTTAGTAAATTACAATATAGATTGTTCAAACAGCAATGGGAATGAAAATATTTCAAGATGATTACTTTGATTAAGTAGTGAATCAAAATAATATGTATAACTCATATCACATTGAAAATATCATAGAAAATTGTTGAACATGTATAAAAATATTAATGGCAACATGATCAGTAGTGAATACATGTAACATTGTTCTTTAAATATCAAGTAATAAGCAATTTGAAAAGATAAATTTACTATCTACTTATGAATAAACAAAGGTACAATGATAGAAATACCGGATACACTTTGCTCAACTCATAAAAGAAATAGTAGCAGTTTATTCATTCCCACAAAGATGATTCTAGGAGTACAGTAATGCAACTTCTCAAAATTCTTTATGAAATTCCTAAACAATATTTCAGTCGTTCTATTGAAAAAAAGATGAAAGTACAGTAGTGTGAGATTTCGTAAGTCTTTCTTCATAAAATTTATGACCCTTATTTCATACAAAAAGTAAGCTTAAATAGCATAAAACAACTGAATCTATTGTGTAGAGGATTGAGGGCCTTTAAACATATCCCTTCAATAATGCTTAAAGGAAAACAATATGTTGGTAGAAGTTTCTGAAAGTGATTTGTTGTCTTTATCAGCTTTGTTTGTTCCATCGAATTCTCTAGATGTCTATCTGCATGTTTGAACTGATATGCCACTTATCAGCACAGTTGTCCTCCTCTGTCATGAACCTGAACACAAAAAACAAGAATCGATAAGATAAACATAAATGAGATGATAAGCGAATTTTATTTGAAACAAATCACGTTTTGCAGGAAATCAAGAAAAACGTAAAGCACAATAAATCTCGACACAGACATCATGGAGAGGAATGCAGAGTGAGGAGGTGGATTTTACGGCTTATCACAATCAGAAATCAAAGTTTGGGGCAGATCATAAAACAATTGCAATCAGATTAGAATCAGGGGCAAAACTCAGAAAAATCACAATCAGATTAGACCGGGAGTATTCCAAATAAAATCCAAAGGGGGCCTTCTTAAATCACATCGCAATCACAATCAGAATGGGCGGAAGAGGCAAGAAGTGGTGATCCTTTGTTATTTGCGATAGCCATGGACACAGAGTATTTGTGAGTTTGAATAATCTTGTTGGGTCCAGTCATAATCGTTATCACAATAGGCAGTTGTCTTTGGAAACTGCGATAGCTCTGGACATGGGAATTTATGGAATGGATTTTATAATTCCGTTGTGTCCGGGTTTAATCGCAAATCGCAAATCATCTAGGTGAAGGATTTATTATAAGTTGTGTCCCTTTGAAACTTGTGATTGCGAGATCCCAGGGTGACATGGCAATGATGTCACGAATGATGTCATGATATGACATGGCATGTGATGTGGCAAATGACATGGAGGATGACGTGGATCTGATGTCACTTGATGTCATATCGAAATCAGATCTGGGATGTATATCGCAGTCGGCATTTGGATGAGGCATGATTTTTTAGAACTTTGCAATTGTGATATAGGCCCTAGACACGATATTAATATAAACCATAGTGTATAATCCATGCGGGTCCGAGCTTTATCGCATATCGCAATCGGTAGTTTAGAGTGGGGCAAGACTTATATAATAGCGGATCATGTGATTGCAATGGACGTGAGGTTCTTTTTAGAAGCAGTTAATAACCCATTTGGGTCCAGTCATTGCCTTATGTTTATTTTTTATGGGATATGCAATGCAAGGTATGGTGGAGTGTTGAAGTTTGTAAAGACTTCAACCTTCGGGAATCTTAAAACTCCGATTTATTCTTTTTTTTTAATCAAATAACCCATATTATTTATTACTTAAGGTTTTTTTAAAGCCTAAGAATAAGTCTTGGTTCCGGGGGCTATTTAATTTGGTTTTTTGGGATAATCAAGGTTTAATACTTGGGTTTTAATTAAAAATCCTAAGTATTAAACTTTGATTATAAGATTTTTTTTTAAATTGAAGGGTCCCTATTTTAATATAATAAATTTCATAGGAAATTTATAATATATTAAAATGGGGGGATGTTGAACAGTACAACTTGCGATTCACTGGAAGAACCAGTTATCTCTGATAAATGAAATTTTCCAAAATTTTAGTAAAAATAATCTAAGAAGTGGAGACTATTTTCCGAAACATTTAGATAAATAAAATTACTCTCGCTATAAAACTCATTAAATTGCAATTTCTTTTAAAAATCTTTCGTGAATGAAAAACTCATATTTACTTGTATTAGTCATTAATAAGTTTATAAAAATAAAGTAGGGGCCTTTTAAGACTTAGTTTGTAATGTACTCGTTTGTCACAAGTAAAGCCATTACTGCCAGCAAGCGTTCATAGCCTCGACAGGGTTACCTTTTAACCAACAACAATCCAGTGTCCCATCCATTTAATAGTGCAATAATTAGAGGTAAAAAAAAATCGATGCTAAAAGGTCATTGTCCTGGTTTGGTGGCCAGATAATGACAATGCCATTCACGGATAACAATAAAATTGAACAAGCTGGCTCATGATGAGACCCCTTGTCTTACAATTAAAAATCGTAAGCCATTACCCCGATTTGGTGTTTAGTGTGGTAATGTCAGTTTAATTGGTTCCCTATGAACATGGTAAGCAGGCTCATGATGAGACCTCTTATCTTTTTAGATTTTATTATATTTTAGAATTACACTCTAAAAAATTCCCCTTTTAATGGATGGGGAGGACTATTGACTGCTCAATAGTTTTGGATGACAAATCAGAGTTGAAAGTTTTAAGTCGTAAGACGGTATTTACTTTTTAAGGATAATCTTTTTGACTGAAATTAGAGTAAAAGGATTAAAAAAAAAAAAAATCGAGGTTTTTTAAAGATTTTACAACTTAATGGAAAAGATTTTCAGAGATATAATTTTTATCTAATTTTCAATTTTGGTAACCACTTCTTAAAAATTCCTACCTTCAAAATGAAAAAATAAAACTAACTTCAAAAGATGTTTGAAAAATCAATAGACTACTATTTAACATTTTATTAATAAACTCTGTAAAAGGGAAAATAAATTGCAGCGGAATGTACAATGGGAGTGATTTTTTACATTTTATTCTTTTTTTTTTAATAATGCAAGAAAAGAATTTATTTAAGATGAGCCCATTTACAGGAAGAGAATCTTTCTTTCCTGATAAATCTTGAAGTATAAATGTAGATGGGCTTATCTGTTCAACAATCTGAAATGGACCAAACCATAATTTCTGAAATTTGGTATGTTTCCCTTTTTCTTCATGTGCTTTGTCCCACTTGAGAACCAAATCTCCAATTTGGAAGGATCTTTGTGTGACTAAACTTACATCAAAATAAGCTTTCACGATTTATTGATGTTTGGTGTGTGTGAGTTTGGTCTTTTCCTTTTCTCCTTCTAGTTTTAGGATTTGTGAATTTCTTAATTATAGGGAAGAAGAAGGTGTTTCTTCAATAAATTGAACAAGGGCTAATGAAGGAAGAGCTAAATGTGATGGATTGATGGCTTCCTTCCCATAGACTAGGTTAAAATGAGAAGTGCCTATAGACCTTCTGAGTTATCCTATTAGCCCATAGAGAAAACATTAAAGCTTTGTTCCAGTTTCTTTGATTTTGATCTACAATTCTTTTGATTATTCTAAGGAGATTTTTATTAGTGGATTCTGTCAGACCATTTCCCTAGGGATAGTAATTAGCAGAATATTTAAGTTTAAAACCTCTCCTAATTGCAAATTCAATCATATTGGTACCCAAAAAATAAGATTCGTTATCAAATATAAGTGCAGAAGGCAAACCAAATCTTGTAATGATAAATTGGTCAATAAATTCAATAACAGATTCAGAATTGACCACCTTTAATGGAATTTCTTTCTCCCACTTAGTGAAGTAAGCTGTAGCAGTCATAATATGCCTATGTTGTTTAGAAGAATGAGGAAAGATCTCACCTATGATATCCAGTCCCCATTGTTTGAAAGGTTGTTCGATGTTTACTGGCTGCAGAAGCAAAGTTGGTTTCATTTGTCTTCTAGAAGCAGTTTGGCATGTTTTTCATTTCCTTGCATATGCATGGGTATCTTTGAAGAGAGTGGGCCAGTAGTATCTAGTAAGTAAGATTTTGAGTGATGTAGTATCTCCTCCAAAGTGTCCATTTGTTGGTCCATCATGAAGTTCCTGCAAAAAAATTTGTGCTTTAGACTCTTCTAAGTATCTTAACAATATGGAATCATAGTTTCTCCTAAATAACACGTTATCAACAATCTCATAATGACTTACTTTTAATCAGAAAGCTCTTTTTCTTTTATAATTGAGTTCAGGAGGAGCATATCCATTTTTTAAATAAAAAATTAAATCAGCTTATTGGGAATCATTATCAATTACACTTACCTCATAAATGTGTTCATTTTTACCTATGTCCCCTTTGGCTAGTATGTTGGATTCTCCTGTAAGTAGCTTGCGGAAACCTTGCCCTCTGACAATTTTGGTTGGTTTTATTTATATATCATATTCTTGTAGAGTTGTTACCCAATTTGCTCTCTTTTCTCCTAATTCTTTCTTCATTAGTAATTTCCTCACTACTAGGAATGGGACTATTACTTTCGTGTGTGTTTTTAAGAGAAAAGGTCTAAAATGATTTACAGATTTATATACAGCAAATGCCTATTTTTCTACTTCTAAATAATTCAATTCAGCACCCTAAAAATTTGAACTAAAAAATGAGATGGGTGCTTCCATTTTCTGATTATTAATTTGTCAAAACAACGGCATAAGACATTGAAAAAGAAAAAGTGTATAAGATGAAATGATCAGAGAAATTCGAAGTATTTAAAGGAGGATTATCGATAATTGCCTGTTTGATTAAATCGAATGCTTGCTTTTCATGATGACCCCATTTAAAAACTGCGTCTTTCTTAATCATTTGTTGTAATGGTAAAATAATTTGTGAGAAATTAGGGACAAACCTTTTGACAAAATTGATCTGTCCAAAAAATGATTGCATGCTTTTTTTGTTGTATGGTGGAGAAATTTCTGAAATTTCTTTTATTCTATCATGGTCAATGTAAATTCCACTTTTTGACACAATGAATCCTAAAATTTTCCCTTCACTAAGAGTGAAAAAAGACTTTTTCAGATTGAATGAAATCCCATATTTTCTATAGTGTTCCAAAATTTATTTTAAGTCCTGTAAATGACTATTTTTGTTCTTTGAATAAACAGTAATGACATCCACATAAACAATAATCGTTTTATTTGACATACATTTGAAAACTATATCCATGGCTCGTTGGAAAGCGGCCCCTGCGTTTATTAAACCGAATGGCATTTTTTGGTAGGCATAAGTTCCTCATTTGGTTCTAAAAGTAGTCTTTAGCCTATCATCTAGGTGGACCATGATTTAATTATATCCAGAGAAACCATCAAGGAAAGGCATAAGTTTAGAACCAACAACTGATCGTAAAATACGTTCTGTAGTGGGTAGAGGGAAATTATCCTTTTGACTGGCCTTATTAAGATTCCTAAAATCTATACAAATTTGGATATCACTATTTTTCTTCCTAACAGGTACCAAGTTGGAAACCCATCTTGAATGCCTAATAGGAAAAATGATTTTAGCCTTAAGGAGTTTATTCAATTCTGTTTTGATTTGATTTTCTAAGTTTGGATGAATTTTCCTTAATTTTTGTTGGACATGTTTATCATTTGATATCATCGGGATTGTATGTTGAATGATAGAAGTGTCAAACATTTTGAGATCTTCGTAATTCCAAGCAAATACATCCTTATATTTCTTTAACAAATTGATGAAGGATAATATTTCTTCAGACGAGAGAAAAAGTCCTAAATTGATGTTCTGAGATTTAAGATCTGTCCCAAGATTTATTAATTCAAATCTCAAAGTTGAACTCTATAGTTTTGAATTAGTAACTCTATTAAATCTGTCTTTTAAATCATAGAGATCATCAAGTTTAATTACAGATTTGGGTATGGGATTATCATCAATTTTCTGTTTTAATTTATCATCCTGTTCATCCTCATCAATTATTTGGTCATCGTATGATTTTCAAAAGTTAAGAAGCTTAAAATGTATTCATCATCATTGAATACCCACCAGTCGCTCACGAAGAGCTGAGCTGAACCGGAAGAACCATGCTTGCGGGGCCTGCTTAAGGTCATAGATGGCCTTGTAGAGTCGACAGACATAGTGTGGTCATACTGGATCAATGAAACCAAGTGGGTGAGTCATATATACCACCTCAATGAGATCACCATGTAAGAATGCATTGCGGACATCAAGTTTTGGAACCTGGTTCATTGGTGTTCCTCGTAAATGCCTTGCTGTTGATGGAACCCCTTGGCAACAAGACGAGCCTTACTCAATGGAGCCATCTGCCTTGCGTTTGGTCTTATAGACCCATTTGCAGCCAACGATATTGAAGCCAGGTCGTGGAGGAACAAGAGTCTATGTGTTGTTGCGTAGCAAAGCATGAAATTCTTCTTGCATAGCAAGACGCTAATGAGGCTCTCGCTTGGCCTAAGAATAGCAGGTTGGATCTGAGCATGCAGTGGTTGGTGATATTATCGAGAATGGATGGCCTAATGATTAATTATACAGAAAATATATCGGAACTGTAAACTTCGGATGGGATCACTTGTGATGAAATGTTAGCAAGAAGGTCGGCACTGGCATTTTGAATCCTAGGAATAGCAGAAATGTTAAACGCTAAAAAATGTGAGTGAGAGACTAAACCAAAGACTGATAATGCTTCAAGTGTGTAGAGATACAATGCATCATGTTTCTTACTTGTTTAACTACAATTTCTGAGTCTCCATAAACTTGAAGGTATTTAACGTCAAGGCTAATTGCTTTGTACATACCTTGGACTAATTCCTCTTATTCTGCAATATTATTTTTCATTCAAATTCCAATCTACAAGTCAGCATTGTCTTCACACCTTTAGGATTAATCAATATGCAACATGCTCATGCACCATCGCTTGATTTCGACCAATCAAAATACAATGTCCAGAACAAAGAATTAACTAATGGTTTTTCTCTCATATTTACACATCTGGAAGTGTCTATCTGTGAAAAAAAACAATTTGAGAAGTTACAGAATTACTTAGAAATGGTGACGTTTGTGCTTTAAAATTCTCAAAAAATGATTAAGTAGAGTAGTTTCCAAAATACACAGACAAAAAGTAATGAGCACGATTACGCTGCTCAACACCAAGCTCCCAACGCTCTCTCAAACAGTTCCTTCAACAATAACGCAGGAAATATTCTCATAAATCGCACCACAACTCAATTGCTTCGGAAACACAACTATTCCAACTTGGCGCTAGTCTTGGCCACGCCTAGCCCTCCCAACACCATTCTCCCCACACAACCCATCCAGCCACCAAGACTTGTTGCGCTCTCTCCAACATCTCGGTCAAAAATACGCAGAAAAAAAGTAATGAGCACGATTACACTACTCAGCACCAAGCTCCCAACGCTCTCTCAAACAGTTCCTTCAACAATAACGCAGGAAATATTCTCATAAATCGTACCACAACTCAATTGCTTTGGAAACACAACTATTCCATATCGGCGCTAGTCTTGGCCACGCCTAGCCCCTCCCAACACCATTCTCCCCACACAACCCATCCAGCCACCAAGATTTGTTGCGCTCTCTCCAACAGCTCGGTCAAAAATACGCAGACAAAAAGTAATGAGCACGATTACACTGCTCAGCACCAAGCTCCCAATGCTCTCTCAAACAGTTCCTTCAACAATAACGCAAGAAATATTCTCATAAATCGTACCACAACTCAATTGCTTCGGAAACACAATTATTCCAACTCGGCCCTAGTCTTGGCCATGCCTAGCCCCTCCCAACACCATTCTCCCCACACAACCCATCCAGCCACCAAGACTTGTTATGCTCTCTCCAATAGCTCGGTCAAAAATACGCAGACAAAAAGTAATGAGCACGATTACACTACTCAGCACCAAGCTCCCAGCGCTCTCTCAAACAATTCGTCCCATGACAGTGATTACACGCAGACATAAAGTAATGACCAAGCTACGCATGGCAAACTAAGCCACCAAGTCTTCAGGAAACAAACTCACACTAACAAATATCTTCATTCAAATTCCCACCACCATCCGAAGCAGAAAGTTGGTGTCATCAAAACCCTAGCTACCAGAGCTTCTAGAATCTCTAACCCTGAACATTTAGAAGAAGAACTCAACCACCTCTACAAGGTCTTTATAAACAATGGCTATCAGAAAAACATTATCCAAAAAAAATTAAAGAATCCTCAACCAATATCCAAAAAATAAAAACTCCTGAAAACCCTAGAATCTCCTTACCTTATATAAAAGGAGCCATAGACAAAATTGCCATAATTCTCTCCAAGCATAACATCATGGTTGCCTTCACACCCCCTAACACCATAAAAAACATGCTTGACTTTGCCAAGGACATAATAGACCCAAAAAATCACAAAGGAGTATACTCTGTTCCCTGCTCACGTGGAAAAGTATATATAGGTGAAACAGGGAGATCCTTTGGCATAAGGTCAAAAGAACACATTAATGATATTACAAGAAACAGGTCGGAAAAATTAGGTCTAGCAAAGCATGCATGTTCCTCCTCACACTACATTTGTATGGAAGAAGCAAAATTAATTCACAAGGAAGACCATTATTTAAAAAGAAGAGTGAAAGAAGCAATTGAAATCGAAAAATCTTCCAACAACATCAATAGAGATGATGGGCTAAAATTAAGTAACACCTGGAAACCCTTATTAAATAAAATTAAAAAACAGTAAACAAAAATATACAATCATTCATTCATTAAAAAAAATAATAAATAAATAAATAAAACAAAATTTTAACCCTCTTTTAGACAAAATTTAATTAGTCAACATAAATAAACCTTGATTAAGCACATTACTAGTATAGTATTTAATACATTGCAAAGAACTTAAATACATAACATTAAAATCTATAATAATAATAATAATAATTAATTAATTAAAATTGTTATTGTATTTCATTAATATTAATTTACTAATTTATTATTATATCATATTAATTTTAATACAATAATTTATTAATACATTTCCATAATAAATTAATAGATTATTATCTTGATATTAGGGTATTAATCCATTAATTTATTAAAGACACTTCATTAATATAATATATACTAGAACAACTACTGAAAGCATAGTTCTTCATTACAGAGGCTCCCGATGATGAACCCTTCAGCTGCCGCCGCCGCCTCTGCGCCCTCGGCCACCGCTTGGCCTCGGCTCTCTACCGTCGAAGGGGAAGATCGATTCCAGACCAGAAGGCCGGAGCACTCCTCAACGCTGGAGAAGCAGGCATTGAACAGAGATTCGGAGCCGGAACCGAACCCTAAATGCGAAGCTGCCGCCGCCGTCGCCTCCTTATCCTCGGCCTCTGCGCGGACATGCTGATGAAACGGAGGCTCGATTCAGGGTTTATCGGAGGCGCGAACCAGAGTTGAAGCTCCAAGTGGAGGTTGAGCCGAAGGAAGAGGCGAACTTCCATGCATTGAACACAGGCGCGCACAGCCATGGCAGCTCTGGCCCCTCCACTGATCAGTGGCCTCTCCACAGATCTGGCGCCCTTCCCTCTGCAGCGGATACAAGGTGGAGCAATAGGTACCTTCGGCAGAAGATCTCTTCTCTCCCGCTGCCTCCTTCGCGTCAAGAGATGGGAGACACTAAAGATTCTGGCTCCATGCTGCTCCAGAAATCTTTTGAAATTTCCTCTGCCCCCTTTCAGGTTCAAATAGCACAGATCTTGGGCAAAACCATTCTGCAATGGGTAAACCCTACAGATCTGGTGCAGAACCTCAAAGCAAATCTGGAGCACAGACTTGGGATCCCCTCAGCCCTACAAAGACTTATTTTCCAAGGTAAACAGCTCGAAGATCCTCTTCCTCTCTCTTTTTACAGCATAAAAAACAACAGTTCTTTAGTGTTTTCCTTTCGCTTGAGAGGTGGAGCTGCAGGGCAATCCTCTTCTGCTCCTCCATTCTCCTACAAAGCTGCAGTCCGCTCTGAGACACCCGCAACCCCGGAACCTCCCAAACCCAAGCCTTTTTTGGTTGACAAATTGGAGGAGGTTCCCTCTGTTGAGATCTCCTACTCTGACCTTGCAGACGACACCCAAAAATTTGCTGAAAGGGCCATCATCTGCAGATTCAATGGGCTCTGGCCACGCTCAAAGGATCTTTATGACTGGATCAATGACAACTGGACTGACCGTTGCAAGGTTTATTTCTGTGCAAAGGGATATTTTATAGTGTTGTTCGATAACCTCGAGCACTACGAAAACGCCTTAGAAGAAGGCCCTTGGTTCATGGGTTCAGCAGGCCTCTTCTTAACTCCATGGTTCCCAGACTTTGACCCAGCTTCTGCAGTCATCACTAAAGCCCCTGTATGGATCAGACTTCCAAATCTCCCAATACACCTGTGGCGCACAGAAGTATACAGGCAAATAGGCAACACCTTGGGTTGCTTTTTAATGGGAGATTACAAGAGGGAACAGCAAGGTCTCTATACATATGCTAGAGTATGTGTGGAGCTAGATTTAAGCAAGGGATTGCCAGAGCAAATCAATCTCAAGATCAATGACTCTGTTTGGACCCAGTTTCTAGATTACGAAAACACTGCCTTCCGATGCCGCCATTGTCACCTAACAGGGCACCTGCAGAACTCCTGCCCATCGCTGACAGCAAGAATGAAAAAGGGCATCTTCGCAAAATCCAAACCCAAGCGTTGGGCTCCCTGTCCACCGCCGCCAGCTGGGAGCTCTAGCTCCCCAAGTATGGAGGATGAGGAAAGCGATTCAGAACCGGACCAGGCGCCTCAGCCGATGGTTCCGCCCACGGACACTAAGGGGCACACCCATGTCACAGCAATCTCCCAGAAACGCGCCCATGAGACTTCCTCCTCTGAATCAGAAAAGGAGTTCCCGAAGATAGAGAATTCCAGTCTTCAAGTTGTTCTAGCTCATTCTCCCCATGATGGCTGGACAAAAGTCAACAAAAAGAAAGGGAAAAAACATTGTGTTGTAGTTTCTGACCCTCTGGGGTAAAAGTCTGTTAGTCAGTCCTTGCTCTCAAATTATTTGATGTAGCTCTGAGATTGAATCTTTCCTCCGGGACCGAGGTTGATGGATCCATCATTTCCGGTCTGCCGGTCTCTTGCTTCTCCTGATTGTACTATATTTTACTTAATAGATTTAGTCTTTAACGAGAAAAAAAAATATAATATATACTATATTACATTATATAAATATTAATAGATTAATATTATAGTGCTATGTTAGTAACATAGTAATATTATCTATAATATTAATTAACTATTGACAATATACTAATATATTAATAGATTATTTAATTGTTTATACATTAAGTTATATAATGTATTACTAATATTAGATTAATTCCTTGAACATTAATCTTTTATATCTTTCCCAGATTAATATTTATTAATAAATACATTAATTATATAAAATAATTTTATTAAAAATAATAATAATAATAATAATAATAATTAATTAATTAATTTAAATATATACATAATCAATCCCTTAATATATATATATAATATATATATATATATATATATATATATATATATATAATAAAATAAAAATAAAAATTAAATTAAATTAAATAAAAATAAATTAATAATAATAAGACTAATAATAATAATAAATAAATAAATAAATATATAGATAAATTAATTAATTAATATACATATAAATTAATAAAGAAATAATTATTAATTAGTTAGTCATTTGTAAGCCGACAAAAAAAAAACATTGAATATTTTCTCAATCAACTATTAATAGCTCCATAATTTTACGCTCTCTTTTCTCAAAATACAAATCTCATTGCCCTGCTGATGGACTCACTAAGCTAGTCCGAAACGTTGGTTCAATAACTGTTCACAGGTTTTTCCACAAACAAAAATAAATTCTACCAACCTGTATGGACTGTCTCTTTAACACCATTAAGTCCCACCATGGAAGGGACATAATGAACAATGCTCTAAATTTTGAGAAGATGAGAATTTCTAGAGCTAGAAACCTATCAAATCTCATTTTTCTAAAACAATGTAGAGATGAAAACCTCACTCCAAATTTCGCCAAATGCAACCATCCGCTTAAACGAGGTCGGAACAATTTTGTCTTCAATAAATTGAGTATAACCCTCATCAAACACGAAATCAAATTCACCAGAATTCGATTAATTAAAATATCTAAAAAACTTCTGGGCTTGCATCTCCAGCTATCATCAACTCTTCGCTTTGATCTTTGGCAGAACTTAGACGCCTTCACCTTCACCAAAGCCGAAAGGATTCTTGATTACTCTTTTGCAAAGAAAACCAAAAAACTTAAAACCATAAGAAACACTGACTTCAACAATAACGCAGGAAATATTCTCATAAATCGTACCACAACTCAATTGCTTCGGAAACACAACTATTCCAACTCGGCGCTAGTCTTGGCCATGCCTAGCCCCTCCCAACACCATTCTCCCCACACAACCCATCCAGCCACCAAGACTTGTTGCGCTCTCTCCAACAGCTCGGTCAAAAATACGCAGACAAAAAGTAATGAGCACGATTACACTACTCAGCACCAAGCTCCCAGCGCTCTCTCAAACAGTTCGTCCCACGACAGTGATTACACACAGACATAAAGTAATGACCAAGCTACGCATGGCAAACTAAGCCACTAGGTCTTCAGGAAACAAACTCACACTGACAAATATCTTCATTCAAATTCCCACCACCATCCGAAGCAGAAAGTCGGTGTCATCAAAACCCTAGCTACCAGAGCTTCTAGAATCTCTGACCCTGAACATTTAGAAGAAAAACTCAACCACCTCTACAAGGTCTTTATAAACAATGGCTATTAGAAAAACATTATCCAAAAAATAATTAAAGAATCCTCAACCAATATCCAAAAAAGAAAAACTCCTGAAAACCCTAGAATCTCCTTACCTTATATAAAAGGAACCACAGACAAAATTGCCAGAATTCTCTCCAAGCATAACATCATGGTTGCCTTCACACCCCCTAACACCATAAAAAACATGCTTGACTTTGCCAAGGACATAATAGACCCAAAAAATCACAAAGGAGTATACTTGGTTCCCTACTCATGTGGAAAAGTATATATAGGTGAAACAGGGAGATCCTTTGGCATAAGGTTAAAAGAACACATTGATGATATTACAATAAACAGGTCGGAAAAATCAGGTCTAGCAGAGCATGCATGTTCCTCCTCACACTACATTTGTATGGAACAAGCAAAATTAATTCACAAGGAAGACCATTATTTGAAAAGAAGGGTGAAAGAAGCAATTGAAATCGAAAAATCTTCCAACAACATGAATAGAGACGACGGGCTAAAATTAAGTAACATCTGGAAACCCTTATTAGATAAAATTAAAAAACAGTAAACACAAATATACAATCATTCATTCATTAAAAATAATAATAATAATAATAATAATTAAATAAAATTGTTATTGTATTTCATTAATATTAATTTACTAATTTATTATTATATCATATTAATTTTAATACAATAATTTATTAATACATTTCCATAATAAATTAATAGATTATTATCTTGATATTAGGGTATTAATCCATTAATTCATTAAAGACACTTCATTAATATAATATATATTATATTACATTATATAAATATTAATATATTAATATTATAGTGCTATGTTAGTAACATAGTAATATTATCTATAATATTAATTAACTATTAACAATATACTAATATATTAATAAATTATTTAATTGTTTATACATTAAGTGTGTTACTAATATTAGATTAATTCCTTGAACATTAATCTTTTAAATCTTTCATATTAATATTTTTAAGACAAATACATTAATTATATAAAATAATTTTATTAAAAATAATAATAATAATAATAATAAAATTTATTTATTAATTAATTAATTAATTTAATTAAATTAAATTAAATAAAAATAAATTAATAATAATAAGACTAATAATAATAAATAAATATATAGATGAATTAATTAATTAATATACATATAAAGAAATAAAGAAATAATTATTAATTAGTTAGTCATTTGTAAGCCGACAATAAAAAAAACAAAAACCAAAAAACAAAAAAACATTGCATATTTTCTCAATCAACTATTAATAGCTCCATAAGTTTACGCTCTCTCTTCTCAAAATACAAATCTCATTGGGACTCACTAAGCTAGTCCAAAACGTTGGTTCAATAACTGTTCACAGGTTTTTCCACAAACAAAAATAAATTCTACCAACTTGTATGGACTCTCTCTTTAACACCATTAAGTCCCACCATGGAAGGGACATAATGAACAATGCTCTAAATTTTGAGAAGATGAGAATTTCCAGAGCTAGAAACCTATCAAATCTCATTTTTCTAAGACAATGTAGAGATGAAAACCTCACTCCAAATTTCTCCAAATGAAACCATCCGCTTAAACGAGGTCGGAACATTTCTGTCTTCAATAAATTGAGTATAACCCTCATCAAACACGAAATCAAATTCACCAGATTTCGATTAATTAAAATATCTGAAAAACTTTTGGGCTTGCATCTCCAGCTATCATCAACTCTTCGCTTTGATCTTTGGCAGAACTTAGACGCCTTCACCTTCACCAAAGCTGAAAGGATTCTTGATTACTCTTTTGCAAAGAAAACCAAAAAACTTAAAACCCTAAGAAACACTGACTTCAACAATAACGCGGGAAATATTCTCATAAATCGTACCACAACTCAATTGCTTCAGAAACACAACTATTCCAACTCGGCGCTAGTCTTGGCCACGCCTAGCCCCTCCCAACACCATTCTCCCCACACAACCCATCCAGCCACCAAGACTTGTTGCGCTCTCTCCCACAGCTTGGTCAAAAATACGCAGAAAAAAAGTAATGAGCACGATTACACTACTCAGCACCAAGCTCCCAACGCTCTCTCAAACAGTTCGTCCCACGACAGTGATTACACGCAGACAGAAAGCAATGACCAAGCTACGCATGGAAAACTAAGCCACAAGGTCTTCAGGAAACAAACTCACACTGACAAATATCTTCATTCAAATTCCCACCACCATCCGAAGCAGAAAGTCGGTGTCATCAAAACCCTAGCTACTAGAGCTTCTAGAATCTCTGACCCTGAACATTTAGAAGAAGAACTCAACCACCTCTACAAGGTCTTTATAAACAATGGCTATCAGAAAAACATTATCCAAAAAATAATTAAAGAATCCTCAACCAATATCCAAAAAAGAAAAACTCCTGAAAACCCTAGAATCTCCTTACCTTATATAAAAGGAACCACAGATAAAATTGCCAGAATTCTCTCCAAGCATAACATCATGGTTGCCTTCACGCCCCCTAACACCATAAAAAACATGCTTGACTCTGCCAAGGACATAATAGACCCAAAAAATCACAAAGGAGTATACTCGGTTCCCTGCTCATGTGGAAAAGTATATATAGGTGAAACAGGGAGATCCTTTGGCATAAGGTTAAAAGAACACATTAATGATATTACAAGAAATAGGTCGGAAAAATCAGGTCTAGCAGAGCATGCATGTTCCTCCTCACACTACATTTGTATGGAACAAGCAAAATTAATTCACAAGGAAGACCATTATTTAAAAAGAAGGGTGAAAGAAGCAATTGAAATCGAAAAATCTTCCAACAACATGAATAGAGACGACGGGCTAAAATTAAGTAACACCTGGAAACCCTTATTAAATAAAATTAAAAAACAGTAAACACAAATATACAATCATTCATTCATTAAAAAATATAAATAAATAAAACAAAATTTTAACCCTCTTTTAGACAAAATTTAATTAGTCAACATAAATAAACCTTGATTAAGCACATTACTAGTATAGTATTTAATACATTGCAAAGAACTTAAATACATAACATTAAAATCTATAAAAAAATAAAAATAAATAAATAAAATAATAATAATTAAATATTATTGTATTTCATTAATATTAATTTACTAATTTATTATTATATCATATTAATTTTAATACAATAATTTATTAATACATTTCCATAATAAATTAATAGATTATTATCCTGATATTAGAGTAATAATCCATTAATTCATTAAAGACACTTCATTAATATAATATATATTATATTACATTATATAAATATTAATATATTAATATTATAGTGCTATGTTAGTAACATAGTAATATTATCTATAATATTAATTAACTATTAACCATATATTAATATATTAATAGATTATTTAATTGTTTATACATTAAGTTATATAATGTATTACTAATATTAGATTAACTCCTTAAACATTAATCTTTTAGATCTTTCAGATTAATATTTATTAATATTTTTTAAGACAAATACATTAATTATATAAAATAATTTTATTAAAAATAATAATAATAATAATAATAATTTATTTATTTATTAACTAATTAATTTAAATATATACATAATCAGTCCCTATATATATATATATGTATATATATATAAATAATTAATTAATTAATTAATTAAATTAAATTAAA
Source organism: Pinus tabuliformis (assembly GCA_031772625.1). Lineage (NCBI taxonomy): Eukaryota > Viridiplantae > Streptophyta > Pinopsida > Pinales > Pinaceae > Pinus > Pinus tabuliformis. The sequence goes on along the minus strand of CM062807.1, from coordinate 752,531,301 downwards.
ATAAAATAAATTAATAATAATATGACTAGTAATAATAAATAAATATATAGATGAATTAATTAATTAATATACATATAAATTAATAAAGAAATAATTATTAATTAGTTACTCATTTGTAAGCCGACAATAAAAACAAAAAAAAAACATTGAATATTTTCTCAATCAACTATTAAGAGCTCCATAAGTTTACGCTCTCTCTTCTCAAAATACAAATCTCATTGGGACTCACTAAGCTAGTCGGTTCAATAACTGTTCACAGGTTTTTCCACAAACAAAAATAAATTCTACCAACCTGTATGGACTCTCTCTTTAACACCATTAAGTCCCACCATGGAAGGGACATAATGAACAATGCTCTAAATTTTGAGAAGATGAGAATTTCCAGAGCTAGAAACCTATCAAATCTCATTTTTCTAAAACAATGTAGAGATGAAAACCTCACTCCAAATTTTGCCAAATGCAACCATCCACTTAAACGAGGTCGGAACATTTATGTCTTCAATAAATTGAGTATAACCCTCATCAAACACGAAATCAAATTCGCCAGATTTCGATTAATTAAAATATCTGAAAAACTTCTGGGCTTGCATCTCCAGCTATCATCAACTCTTCGCTTTGATCTTTGGCAGAACTTAGACGCCTTCACCTTCACCAAAGCTGAAAGGATTCTTGATTACTCTTTTGCAAAGAAAACCCAAAAACTTAAAACCCTAAGAAACACTGACTTCAACAATAACGCGGGAAATATTCTCATAAATCGTACCACAACTCAATTGCTTCAAAAACACAACTATTCCAACTCAGTGCTAGTCTTGGCCACGCCTAGCCCCTCCCAACACCATTCTCCCCACACAACCCATCCAGCCACCAAGACTTGTTGCACTCTCTCCAACAGCTCAGTCAAAAATACACAGACAAAAAGTAATGAGAACGATTACATTGCTCAGCACCAAGCTCCTAGCGCTCTCTCAAACAGTTCATCCCACGACAATGATTACACGCAGGTAGAAAGTAATGACCAAGCTACACATGGAAAACTAAGCCACCAGGTCTTCAGGAAACAAACTCACACTGACAAATATCTTCATTCAAATTCCACCCCACCATCCAAAGCAGAAAGTCGGTGTCATCAAAACCCTAGCTACCAGAGCTTCTAGAATCTCTGACCCTGAACATTTAGAAGAAGAACTCAACCACCTCTACAAGGTCTTTATAAACAATGGCTATCAGAAAAACATTATCCAAAAAATAATAAAAGAATCCTCAACCAATATCCAAAAAAGAAAAACTCTTGAAAACCCTAGAATCTCCTTACCTTATATAAAAGGAACCACAGACAAAATTTCCAAAATTATCTCCAAGCATAACATCATGGTTGCCTTCACACCCCCTAACACCATAAAAAACATGCTTGAATTTTCCAAGGACATAATAGACCCAAAAAATCACAAAGGAGTATACTCGGTTCCCTGCTCATGTGGAAAAGTATATATAGGTGAAACAAGGAGATCCTTTGGCATAAGGTTAAAAGAACACATTAATGATATTACAAGAAACAGGTCGGAAAAATCAGGTCTAGCAGAGCATACATGTTCCTCCTCACACTACATTTGTATGGAACAAGCAAAATTAATTCACAAGGAATACCATTATTTAAAAAGAAGGGTGAAAGAAGCAATTGAAATCGAAAAATCTTCCAACAACATGAGTAGAGACGATGGGCTAAAATTAAGTAACACTTGGAAACCCTTATTAAATAAAATTAAAAAACAGTAAAAACAAATATATAATCATTCATTCATTAAAAATAATAATAAATAAATAAATAAAACAAAATTTTAACCCTCTTTTAGACAAAATTTAATTAGTCAACATAAATAAACCTTGATTAAGCACATTACTAGTATAGTATTTAATACATTGCAAATAACTTAAATACATAACATTAAAATCTATAAAAAAAATAATAATAATAAGAATATTAATTAAATAAAATCGTTATTGTATTTCATTAATATTAATTTACTAATTTATTATTATAGCATATTAATTTTAATACAATAATTTATTAATACATTTCCATAATAAATTAATAGATTATTATCTTGATATTAGGGTATTAATCCATTAATTCATTAAAGACACTTCATTAATATAATATATATTATATTACATTATATAAATATTAATATATATTAATATTATAGTGCTATGTTAGTAACATAGTAATATTATCTATAATATTAATTAACTATTAACAATATACTAATATATTGATAGATTATTTAATTGTTTATACATTAGTTATATAATGTATTACTAATATTAGATTAATTCCTTAAACATTAATCTTTTAGATCTTTCCCAATTAATATTTATTAATATTTCTTAAGACAAATACATTAATTATATAAAATAATTTTATTAAAAATAATAATAATAATAATTAATTAATTAATTTAAATATATACATAATCAATCCCTTAATATATATATATATAAATATATATATAAAATATTAAATAAAATAAAAATAACTTAATAATAATAAGACTAATAACAATAATAAATTAATTAATATATATATAGATAAATTAATTAATTAATATACATATAAATTAATAAAGAAATAATTATTAATTAGTTAGTCATTTGTAAGCCGACAAAAAAAACAAAAAAAAAACATTGAATATTTTTTCAATCAACTATTAATAGCTCCATAATTTCACGCTCTCTCTTCTCAAAATACAAATCTCATTGCCCTGATGATGGACTCACTAAGCTAGTCCGAAACGTTGGTTCAATAACTGTTCACAGGTTTTTCCACAAACAAAAATAAATTCCAAGAATGTTGTTATTAAATGCCATTGCCTCATTTTCACCTTTGAAATCTGTTACTGAATGTTTCATATGTTTTTCTTTGTTGATTATGATTTGATTCGGATTTCCATTAAATGGGAGCCATAAGTGAGACCAATCAGTGCAAAAATAATCGTATAGTTTTTCTTACCAATCTCTACTAAGAATTAAATCGTAGAAATATGGGATATCAGCAACAAGTATATCAATTATTTGACAAACTTCAAGATTCGAAGATAATCTAATAAGAACTTAATTCATTTCTCCTATGACTTTGACTTTTGTCCTATTGAGTTGTACAATGTGGACTGGAGTTTTCTAGGGTGACCTGCTTAATTTCAAACAAACTGAATACGACATGATATTCGAAGAAGCACCTAAATCTACCAAGTAGTTATGTACATTTCTATTAAATATTTCAAAAGTCAAAATAAAAGGAGCAGTATGTGAGTTAGACTTGTCACCTATCATAATAGAATCAGAGGAATCGAATAATGGATGACCAGGAGGTTTACCCATTCCGTTAGAAGCTTTGGATGCCACGGCGGTAGGACGAGGAGAAGCAAGTACTGCATTCAATTCTTTCAGTAAAAATTTATGTTGTTGTTTGAGTTTAGTGAGTTCATGAAGGGAAATGCTTGCTTTTATTTTCTTCATATCCTCAACTATATTGTACTCAATAATATCTGAAAATACTAAGGTTCTAGGTGAAGATGGAGAGCTGGATGAAGATGGAATTACTTGGGGAGAAGTGGAAGAGGATTTTTTAACAGAAACTTTATCTTTAGCAGTGTAAGTTGAAGGTTTCTATTCTTGAATTGGTTGTATAGGATCAATTGGGCCTTTTCTTATTGTGCTAACAGTTAATTCTTCATATTCATTTGCACTATCAAAATTAGGAAGAATAAAATCCCACATTTCATTTAACTGAGTTATTTGTTCATCTTAGGATTCATCAGCAGAAAATTTTGCTTCTTCCTCATATTCATCATTAGTTTTTGCATTAGACATCGTGTTTGGAGGTTTTGGATTAGGTGGTTGATTTCTTTTGAATGGTCTAAAAGGTTTTTTGGAAGAGGATTTAGCTACTTGTTTTTTTATCTCTACCATCTCGTTAGATAAAGTTTTAAGGACTTGTTGTAAGAATTCAAGGTCAAAGGGATATTTGGGTGCTTTATTTTTAGCTTCATCCTTAAATGTAACACTTTTTAATTTTATTTTTTCCTAATCTTTTTTCTTTTCTAGTGCATTTATCCCCTTCTCTACAGACACAGCTTCTTTCATGTTTTCTGCCAAGGTATTTTTATTAGCTCTATCTACAAAAATTCCTATGTTAGAAGGAAGAGATGAAATATACCATTCAATTTGTACATTGACACCAGATCTAGAAGTAGTTGGGATTCTATTTCACAATTTGTTAAATCTAGAATTGAAATATTTTATCTTTTCCCCTGAATTCATTTTTAAATTGGAAAGGTCATTGATAAGAGATGCGGTTCAGCGATCATCACCAAATTTAGTCAAAAATAGATCTTCAAAAATATCCCAACTAGTAATAGAATTGGTTGGTAATGAAAAGTACCAAGACCATGTTGATCCTGTAAGAGTGTACGGGAATAATCTAACAACAACGTCTTCTTCATCTACCTCATTAAGATTGATGGATAACATATAATTATGAAGGTGCTCTTCAACAAGTAACCCATCATCAAGATTGAATTTGGGAAGATATCTTTTAGGATGTTTTGGTAGAGGATGAAGTGGAGTTGGCATTTTAACAGCTCCCAGATTGGATCATGGTCTAGCTGCCATTGTAATAGTTGGGGAGGTGGATGTGATGAAAGAAGAACTGGTAGTTGTGATAGTATTGCTTGAGGCAACACTAGTCGTTTGTGAAGATGAAATGGAAATAGATGAAGTGAACGGTAGAGAGAAAGGAAATGAAAAAGGAAGGAATGGAGATGTTGGTGAATGAGAGAATGAGGTAATCTCACTAGTATATGTTTGGGAATCTAATGTAGAAATTTTCGTTTGGTGGGATTGAAGTGGAAATTCAAATGGTGAGATGCCAAGTTTTTCACTTTGGGACTGAGTTAAAACACTAGTTCCTTGAAAATTAGAAGTTATTCTTCCTTTAAAATATTCAGATGATTCAGGTTTTCTACTGAAATGGAGACGTCTTCCAATTTCTTTATCAAAGTTGTAATTTCTTGTGATTCTAGAGTGTAATCTACAGGGATTAGCTCAGGAAGTATTCTAGGAGACTTGGGAGGTGATTGTACAACTCCTTATCTAAAAGTAGGAGATTCTGGAGGGGACCTGGAAGTTGTAGGAGATTTGGAGGGAGAATGACTCTTGGAATGGCCTTTTGTTTTTGGATTGGACTTACATGCCACTCATATTCTAAATGCCCTCCTTCTAGCACTAAAAATTTTTGAGGCCTCGAAAATTGTTGCTTCAACACAGAGGGTAAACCACCCAGTCCGGACCTTAAGACAACTCCTTTTCTGTTTAGGTAGTGGCTCTGACTAGGGATAATGGGACTAGTTTCCCAATGAAAGGTGATTGAATTAATTTTTAATGCTTATAGTGGAATGAAATAGATGGATTTGCATGAATGAATTAAATGGAAAAATATATGCATTAATTTACTCTATAACCTGGCATTGTTTAACTTTTATCTGGATACGATCTATAATGATTTTCCTTAGTAAATCACAATATATATTGTTCAAACGGCAATGGAAATGAAATTATTTCAAGATGATTACTTTGATTAAATAGTTAATCAAACTAAGGTGTACAACTCATATTGCATTCAGAATATCAAAGCAATTTGTTGAACATGTATAAAAATATTAATGGCAGCATGATCAGTATTGAATACATGTAACATTGTTCTTTAAATATCAAGTAATAAGCAATTTGAAAAGATAAATTTACTATTTACTTATGAACAAAATAGAGGTACAATGATAGAAATACTAGATACACTTCGCTCAGCTCATAAAAGAAATAGAAGCAATTTATTTCTTCTCACAAAGATGATTCCAGGAGTACAGTAATGCAACTTCTCAAAATTATTTATGAAAATTCCTAAACAATGTTTCAGTCATTCTATTGAGAAAAGGATGAAAGTACAATAGTGTGAGCTTTCGTAAGCCTTTCTTCATAAAATTCAGGACCCTTATTTCATACAAAAAGTAATCTTAAATAGCAAAAAACAATTGAATCTATTGTGAAAAGTGTTGAGGGCCTTTAAACAGATCCCTTCGACAATGCTTAAAGGAAAATAGTATTTTGGTAGAAGTTTCTGAAATTGATTTGTTGTCTTCATCGGCTCTGTTTGTTCCATCAAATTCTCTGGATGTCTATCTACCTATTTGAACTGATATGCCACTTATCAGCACAGTTGTCCTCCTCTGTCATGAACCTAAACATAGAAAAAATGAATCGATAAGATAAACATAAATGATATGATAAGTGAATTTTATTTGAAACAAATCATGTTTTATAGGAAAACAGGAAAATCGTAAAGCACAATAAATCCCGACACAGACATCATGGAGAGGAATGTGAAGTTAGGAGGTGGATTTTATGGCTTATCGCAATCAGAAATCAGAGTTTGGGGAAAATCATAAAACAATTGCAATCAGATTAGAACCAGGACCAAAACTCAGAAAAATCGCAATCAAATTAGACTGGGAGTATTCCAAATAAAATCCAAAGGGGGGCTTCTTAAATCAAATCGTAATCGCAATAAAAATGGCTGGAACAGGCAGGAAGCAGTGATCCTTTGTATTTATGATAGTCACAGACGCAAGGTATTCATGAGTTGAAGTGAATAATCATGTCAGGTCCCACTCATAATCGCTATCGCAATAGGGAGTTGTCTTTGGAAAATGCAATAGCTCTAGATGCGGGGAATTTATGGAATGGATTTTTGTTGACAATGTTGGACCCACCAACATGTTAGGGGATCTCCTCGGTAAGAAGTCCAAACTAGACCTCAAACCATTTGGTGTAGGAGTCCCAGTCGTGGGTCATACGGTATCGCCTTGACTGTAGTTTCACACAGAGGCAATTAAGATGTCCCTGTTGGTAGCAAGGGTGTGACATATGCAGTAAGCCAAGGAAGGTGCATGAGCGGTCTAACACACAGAGAGTGAGGTGAGTGCGCCCCTTGGAAACCTGTGAAGGCACTGAGTTAAGAAGGGAACACACCAGCTAAGATGCATCACAACATGGAAGGAAAGTAAGCTAGCAATCCAAAGTGATGGTTAAACCAATAGCACATTTCAGTAAGATTCATACATACATATATAGAAAATAGCTACACATGCATGTCTGAGCAAATAGATACATATGTCATTTAGAGTAAACAAGATAGCTGAAATACAATATGACATATGCATGAAACGTGTTGGCTCTGTTTTGTTAAGAAGTGTAAATTCCAGTCATACAATACAACCATGACAAACCACTAGTTCTGATAGCGGAACATTACAGTCACTTTTGCTTGCTCCTCCAAAGAGATATACTATCTATGCATGGTGGAGAAGCCAAGGCTCGTTACAATATTGTCCAATCTCTCTCTAAGATACTCCTATCGGAAGCTTGGCTAACCTAAAGACTTTACAATGAGTTATGAGGGACTATATATAGCAAAGGGTTGGGTGGCCCTTGACATTCCCCTTTGTGACAGTTCATCTATCCTCATGACTCTTCATCTACTCTATGACTATTACATCCAACTATCGACACTTGAACTTCCACTTGACAAGACATTACATACAATTTTCACATGTACCCATGTGAGACAAAATAGGCTTTAGCAAGCCATGCAAGACATCACTATGACTTGGACAACTGTGGGAATACCATCTCTTCGACATCTTCACAGTGGTCGATAGTAGCGAACTGATGCCAAGCTCAATAATCTACATGGTGTCTGTGTAGTCTAAGGTGACATCTTTCTAGAAACGAACTCTTAACTCCATAGCATCCGAGTACACTGCTCGAGCTCCTCTTTCCAAATCGTCTGATAACATGCACATCATTGTCTTGAGTGCGACCAGACCAATGACATACTGATGCATGGTGTCTACACTGATCACCAAGTCTGGGTTGGTGGCTATGCGCATCAACTCATCAAAGTATGAATCAAGCTCCAGTCAGACTTGTGCCTTTGTCTTCACCTAGGTGAGTGTCCCAATAGATGGGATCGCATGTGCATGCACAACAACATCTATTCTCCTGAATACATGTGCATGGGAAGCCTGAAAACTAGTGATGAGCTGCGGAGATCTTCATAGTTCTGGATCTGACTCTAGATGCGTGCCTTCAACTCGACCGCTCTGTGCTTCATCATGTTGGGCAATTGTAACGGGGCTCCCTTATATCTCATTGTCCATGTTTACATGTAATAAATAGCAACATGTATGTTCGACAAGATACGTGCTCTCCTAGAACATCGTTGCTACCAGCCGTTGATATGGACAACTGCCTTATGCACGGTACCAAACTTTCAATACAATGCCCACATGACTGTGTCAAGGGATAATACTTCATCCAGTATTGCCTTCTTCAACTTTGCTCGGGCAAATGCTATAACCAATTCTCCTTCCTGCTTGGCCATCTATAACTCCTTAGCCATTCCCTTGTTCTCAGCTATCAAGAAGGGAACACTCGAGCTAGTGGCATCAGCATATGCTTTGGTACCATCGACCAATGTTGTTGAATGTTTGTGCACATTGGACACGATCACTCATTCCTCAAGCTGCACAAGAGATGTGTGTACATCCGTAGTAGACACCCAACGAGACTTCACAACTCTATGATGTGACTCGTCGAATGAAATGTTGTGCATCTCTCCTTCTGGATTGTCTCTAAGGATTTTAGTGTCTCCTTGGTCGCTTGGGACTTGCTCCACCTCTGATCTAGTGAAGCTGGTGGGTTAACCTCTTGGTGGTGACGCATGAGGTTGATTTCTTTCTCTAACTCTTTTAGCTCCATATCCATATCCATCTACTGAAGTGCTTGCTCAATCTCTTGAGAAAATTCCTACTCCTGCCACTGCTCACCCTGCCTACATGGTGCCATCTATTCGGATGAGTTGACTACTTTTATGGGTGCAATTTCTCCTGTCTGTACATGTTGCACCCCCTACTATCCTTGTTCCTATTGTGCTTCCTTCTCTTGTCTGTGCGGCTCCTATTCCTTCCAAAATTTCTCCTTCAACTCATGCAACTCCTTCCCTATTTCCTCCATTCTCTGTTTTTCTCTCTGCCTTTGTGTGTTCCTCCTATCACGATGTTGCCTCTTCACCTCTATTGATGATCTGAAAATGGGGCACTTAGGCTTCTTGTCTCACTTACAAGAACCTCTCCCACTTCGAAAGCTTGAATATTCCCAAGTCTTTAATGATTAACCAATGTGAAATTAAAAATGCTTGACAATATAGTGTATGCTTATGCTTGTTTTAAACTAATTATATGCTTTAAAAATTTGTTGTTTTAGCTAATATGTGAATGTGCATATAACTTCTATTTCAAGGTAAATAACTCGATGATCCTCTTCCCCTCTCTTCTTACAGCATAAAAAATCATAGCTCTTTAGTGTTTTCCCTTCGTTTGAGAGGTGGCACTGCAAGTCAATCTTCTTCTGCTCCTCCCTTCTCCTACAAAGCTGTGCAGTACACTCTCAGATTCCCATTTCCCCTGAGACTCCCAAACCCAAGCCTTTTCTGATTGACAAGCTAGAGGAGGTTCCCTCTGTTGAGATCTCCCACCCTGGCCTTGCAAATAACCTTCAAAAATTTGCTGAAAGGGCCATCATTTGCAGATTCAATGGGCTTTGGCCATGCTCTAAGGACCTCTATGACTGGATCCATGACAACTGGACTCACCATTGCAAGGTTAGCTTCTGTTCAAAAGGATATTTTATAGTTCTGTTCGACAATCCTAAGCACTATGAACAGTTCTTAGAAGAAGGTCATTGGTTTATGGGTACAGCAGGACTCTTCTTAACTCCATGCTTCCCAGATTTTGACCCAGCATCTGCAGTCATCACCAAAGCGCCTGTCTGGATCAGACTTCCAAAATTACCAACTCGCCTGTGGCATTTAGCAGTCTATAGGGGCATAGGAAACACCTTGGGCCGCTTTTTAATGGGAGATTCCTGGCGGGATCATCAAGGTCTCTACACATATGACAGAATATGTGTGGAGCTAGATCTAAGCAAGGGACTGCCAGATCAAATCAATCTCAAGATCAATGACTTTGTTTGGACCCAGATCCTGGATTACGAGAACACTGCCTTCCGTTGCCGCCACTGTCACCTAACAGGGCACCTGCAGAATTCTTGCCCATCACTCACTGCAAAATCGAAAAAGGGCAACATTGCAAAGACCAAACCCAAGCGTTGGACCCCTTGTTCTCCACCACCAGCAGTGAGTTCTGATTCCTCAAGCTTGGAAGATGAGGAGAGCGATGCAGAACCGGACCAGGCACCTCAGACGATGGATCCGCCCACTGATACTCTTGCGCACACCACTGTCACAGCAATCTCCCAAAAACGCATCCATGAGACCTCCTCTTCTGAATCAGATAAGGAGATCCCCCTGTTGGAGAATTCCAGTCTTCAAGTTGTTTTAGCTCATACTCCCAGGATGGCTGGATAAAAGTCAATAAAAAGAAAGGGAAAAAACATCGTGTTGAGAATTCTACCCCTGTGGGGTAAAAGTCTATTTTCTGCTCTCAAGTTATTGCTGTAGCTCTGTGCATGGTTCATTCCTTCTCCGGGACCGAGGTTGATAGTTTTATCATTTCCGGTCGGCCGGTTTCTTGTCTCTCTTGATTGTACTATATTTTACCCAATAGAAATAGTTTAATTTTACTAAGAAAAAAAAACAATGAATAAGGCAGCAACAAACAATCACACAAAAACAGTGATTTAATGTGGAGTTCACCCACAACCCTTGGGCTACATCTTTGTGAGCTCTAGTTAATTCAACTAGGCTCTTTGGGATTATGGTATTAGTCTTTTTTACAATATCTTGGCCCAACTCCTACTATTTTACACAAAAACAATGGGTTCAGACACCATTTAATCCCCTGGCTCTTGAAGCTCTGGCTCTTGGCTCTAGCTCTTGCCTCTTGGTTCTGGCTCTTAGCTCTGACTCTGGCTCTTTGGCTCTTGGTTCTGGATCTTGACTTTGACTCTGACTCTTTGGCTCTAGCTCTGGCTTTGGCTCTCTGGCTCTTCGCTCTGGCTTCTTTCTGCCTTCTGCAACTTTCAGCTCTCTAGCTTTTCACTTGAACTTCAAGTGACCCCAAAGGCTCCCTTAGCTGCTCTGCGCAATAGCTCTTCGGCTCTCTCTCTCTCTGCTCTCTCTACTACTACTACTTTCAGCATTCAGCAACAAACAACAACTCGGCCACCGTCAACAACTCAGCAGCCCTTCTGTCTTTGACATCCATGGCTTTTAAGCCAAAATGACGTTGTTGATTCATTTCCCTCTCGAGCTCTTCATCTTCCTGTTTTAGCCCGCTCGAATCCCTTCTTTGAGCGTTAGCAATCATTGCTAAATGCTCTCGGGGATGGATGCCACCTATACCGTAACGGTAGGGGCAATCGATGCTTGCAATCCTTTGAAACAATCATTTTCTGTTAACACAAGAAAACGCTACAAAATATGGAAGAATCCACAGAACATTATTCATTCGGACTTGAAATTCCCATAACCCCGCTTTATAGCGCTATCGAGTCCACCTGGGAGTTGCTATCGCATCTCGAAATGCCTGCTTCATGGTTTTCCCCTTCGTATTTAAAAATACACTAAAACATGGAAAAATCTCGCTTATCGGACTTGAATTTATATGCAACAATGTTAATAAACCCTTTCGGGTCCATAATATTGCATCGGGGCTTTAT